>JAPSGF010000011.1:16454859-16594518 GCA_035772895.1 Perdix hodgsoniae | reverse complement strand
CTTTCCTTTTTTTCTGAAAGATAGTCTGTTCTACTCCTTCACTGCTGCTGCCTGCCTATTTTAAGATATTTAGTTTTTTACTTTCTGGTTCCACCCTTACCAGCAGTTTTATAGCGAAGTCTGCTGTATATGAAGATGAAAGCTCTCATCTTTAATTTAGCATAATTATCAGATGTGAAAAACACACACACACACACAAAAAGCATGTAAAGGTTTCTTTATATTGTGGGTGTGGAAGGCAGAGACCAATTTTGCAGTTTGAAGTTGGATACAGACTAGCAGCAGCTTTTGCTTTAGGGAGTTATTTTTATATCAGGCACACATTCTTCTAGAACCTCTGAGGATATTATGAGCAATTCTCTGGACCCTTCTCTACCATCATTGAGCTACACTAGCCATCTCCTTCCTCGCCCTAAGAGCACTGTGCTTGTGAACTTTATACCTGGGAAAAACTGCACTGACTTCCCTGAAATGCATTCCCCATGCATTCCTGAGGGTGCTTACAGAAGCCCATCTGCTACATATGACAAGCCAGATGCAGGTACATCCAAAGTATATCCCAGGAGCCCAGAACAGCCTGTAACCAAACATGTGGCTCAAGGGAAGGCAAGGTGCTCCTGTCCGCACCAGCACATTGCACTCCTCCCTGTGCATCCACCTAGCCATAATGGTGGGGGCCAGACAGCGGGTATGGAGTTTACCCTGCAGGCAGGAGTCCCACTTGTATCTTTAACTAGCCACTTGAAAATGAGACAGACGTCTCCACAAACTCGTCCTCAGCTTCTAAACACATGATTGATTGTTTTTAAACTAGTGCATTGTATATTTTGGGAAGGAATTTATGATTTACCAAAAAATTTCCTGCTGAAATAAAGCCAGATAGAGGCTGTTGTTGGTCCAAGTTGCTCAATGTTCATGAACAAGAACATGTTTTTCTCCCTTTCTTGTTTTATGCGTGTTTCTGGATTCATTTCATCAGCTGTCAGTATTTAAATACCATTTCAGCAAAGGCTTTATTATTGCAATTTCCTCAATTATTCTGTTTGTTTCTGCTATGGTCTCTTGAAACAAAATCAATCAGCTAAAGCACAAATAAAATATTTTCTCCTGCTGCTCCTTGCTAAGGGCCTTCAAGGTGCTACTTTTCCTGTGCTGCCTTGCACCTTGGAGACCATGACCTTAATGAGGCGTTTATTTTGTGTACTGCACTGCTGCTTGCCAAGGGACCTCACTGACTTTGGTTTGCAGTCAGTTCAGATCCTCAAGTCAAACCCAATGGCGATACAGTGTGTGATAACAAGGACAGGAATCCTATGCAAAATAAATCTGAAAGCAAGGTCCCTTTTCCATCACATCTACAGAGAAGAAAAACTGAACGGGTATGGTAATTGGCAAAAGCAATCTAGCTTAACATTCCTGGCTATTTGATTACCTTAGGTAAATGTAGGTGCTCATCTAACAGCATATGCCTTTCATATTGTTAAATTATACATACATAAAGTTTGGAAATGTCTATTTTTAAAACTTACAGTAAGAGTAACAAACATTTTCCATAGAATGGCTTAGCAGCAGAATCCAGCCTCAGGCAAATGGGAAAAACAAGCTGCCCCAACATTACAGAGACTGGTAAAAGGTTCTCACTGGATCTCACTGGGCTTAGGTTGAGGAATCTGGAGGTAAATGATCATAGAATCATAGAATTGCTCAGGTTGGAAAAGATCTTAAAGATCATCAAGTCCAACTGCAACCTAACCACACTACCCAGACTCTAACAACCCTCTGCTAAATCATGTCCCTGAGCACCACATCCAAATGGTTTTTAAATACATCCAGGGATGGTGACTCACCACCTCCCTGGGGAGCCTATTTCAATCACTCTTTCTGTAAAGATTTTCCTGATATCCAACTTAAACCTCCCCTGGCACAACTTGAGGCCATTTTCCCTCGTCCTGTCACCTGTCGCCAGTGAGATGATGGTAGAACACAACAGTCCCAGCAACACTGGCACTCCTCAGTGCTCCTCACTGCCCCAAACCTAGTGCAGAACACAATGCAAGACAAAGACACAGAGTAAGGCAGCCAAAAAGTCCGCAGTCTCACATGTTTAGACCATGAAATTAGCTTCTGGCTCAAGCAATTCTTACGCTGAATTCAGTTGCTTTTCCTCCAAGACACCTAACAGCAGATAACCTCAATTTATCTGTTTCTATTTCCACTATCATCTTTCTTGAATAAAAGCAGAGATTATTTGGCATACAACAGAAATACAACAATTTTAAAATAGAAACTAAACAGAATCTATTTACAGCTTTACAATTTCCCTATGAATAAAGCCAATGCTTCCATTGTCAGACATTCACAATTGTGAATCAAGCCATGAAAATTAGCATTTGGCTTGAAGAACTCCAATTTTTAAAAATAATAAAAGCTGTTTTTTGGGTTTTTTTTGTTTTTTTTTTTTTGTTTTGTTTTTTAATTAAATCTCTGCTTTTTGGCATTTGTAACTCTGCAGTCATTAGAATTGGAAATACAACATTTGCAAAACAGTGCTGAGAGTCTCCCTTGTTCACATGATGCCATGCTATGGGAATATAAAGAGCAACCAGCAATTCTGAGTCTAGTAATAAATTCTCAACACTAGTTTGTATTTTCACTACTTTGCTTGGGCAGCTTAAACAGGTATTGTAGACACTTGTATTAAAAACAGTTTGCACCTAAACAGCTCAATGTCTGGGTGTTTCAGTGTACGTATTTCACATGCATAAGTATGCTGTCATAAAGTGAAAGGATAATAAAGTGTCTGTAGAAATCATCAGGAGTCTTGTATTGTCTCAGGGCATTGGCCTCATTAATACCTTCTGCTTGAGTTTAATATTTAAAAAATAATTAAAATTAATAAATCTTGACTTTACTGCAAATATAGTGGAAGAACTGCAGATCATTTGTAAATCAACACCTATCCACTCGATTTGTGCAGTGTAGCCCTCCCTCATTTCCTTTGTAGATGATATGTTCACTTAGGTAGTCAAATCTGTCTGTGCCTTTATGTTTGCACAGTGTCCATCAAAGGAGAGATCTGATGGGACTGTGTTTGGTGCAGTACTTGAAATTTGCTGTCACCTCTGCACTTCATGGTTGTAGCAAGCAATAAAGGCAAAAATGCCAAAATACTGCAAGTGCATGTACTCTCACTTCTTTTCTAGCTTACCTGGAAGAGAAGGTATCAGAGAATTTGTGAACTCTTACAAGACTTCCAACAGTCTTAAACTGTCCAGATTAGATAAGCTGCAGATAAACATCCAAACACTAGGAGGTTTATCTACATGAAATCAAACCGTTTTAAGTTCATCTTTTACTACTACAGCTATTATCTGTTGCTTTGAGATCCTGCATCTTTCCCTAACAAAGTTATTTAAGCTCCCTGCGATGCTCATAAACAGTCCCCCTATCATTTGTAAAATTGCAGTCCCCCATTAAATGCATTTGTGGCTTCAGCACTTGATACATATAGTATTTTATTGGCCTTTTTGTAGAAGTACACATTTATTTTATCATCTGATACTTAAAATAATTACTGCAAATAAATAAGGACAAATGTGTGCACTACAGAAAAAAAATAATACTATACAAAAGCTTTAGCTAGGCCAAGATTGCTTAATTCTGATTAGCAATGACCATTAAGCAATCATTTATGGATTTACTGTGAGTGTTCATAGATACTAATGGGTTTTAGAATTCCTTGCAAATCCTCAAAGGTCAAGGGAAGAAAATGAACTATGAAGTGATAAAAAATGTATTAGGTGACTAATGGACAGGTTGTATATAGAATGGTTCCAGCAGAAAATGTTGGATTTTATCACTCAGATTTAAGTAAGAGTAAATCTTAAGAGCAGTAGCCCTTCCCCACCAAAGTAACTAATGAAGAGAAAATAAAAATCCTTCATGGAGAGGCATTGCACAGCACTTTACCCTGTCACTAAGAATGCATAGGATATGGCAAGGTCACTGATACGAAGTTAAAACTTATTAGATTTTTCTTTAGAGAAATAGCTTTTTGCTCTACGTTTGGCTTACTTGTTTTTAACCATACATGTGCCTTTTCTCAAATGCATTTGCATTGCCATATTCTGTGCCATTCAAGAGTCAAGGCCCTTGACAACTTTAATGACTTTACCATTATACTGCTTAGATTGATGGCATGGCTCCCACTTCCAAGAGAAAACAGGCAGATGTAAAAGCTGGAAGGAAGCAGCATGCCTTGCTGTAGGCACGATCCCAGGATCCAAGACCAGGTCTGAGCATCTGCCCTACCACCACAGCCCTATAAATCTCACTGCAAAGCCCAGCGCCATGGGCCCTCCAACCAGACTGACACTTCTGAGGGCACGTGAGTCCAAGTGCTCAACCAACCCAAACTCATTTTGTGCAGTCAGATATGTTCGGAAATTGCAGAAACGGTGCCCTCATCTCAGCAGCATGAGGGCCAGCTCAGATACTGTGTGCTGGGGCTGCCAGCTCAGATACTGTGCGCTGTGCCAGTGGCAGCGCGGCCTTGTCTTCCCACAGCTGGCGGCAGGCCAGCAGCCAGCACGCAGCCTGCACAAACACCACGGCCTCTGCTCCGGCTAATTGGACAGAAATGCAGGCCTGATCCACAGCGTTTTTATACGGGTGGGCGATTCCATCGTGCACAGATACGTTATTAATGACTGTGGAGCCTTGCACACAGCAAATATCCAGGCTGAGAGTGGCCTGCAGAGTTTACTCAGCCCTCCTCCTGGCTGGAGTCACCTCGACCATGAAGTATTCTTCCCGGTATCATCACTCAAACAGTGATGACAAATCCAAAGGTTTTCTTGGAGAAAATTTCAGTGTATTTTTGCATGGTGAACAGCAATTTCACTGTGCAATAAAATGGATTTGGATTCTTGTTAGAAATATTTTCAGTCAGAGCAGAAGAAAGCAATCAGCAGTTAATACAACCTGCAATGTGGTATATGCCTGCTACCCACAGGAATCCTGAGGGCTGATACCATGCTGCATAACTGCAAAGTTATGTTATTAAAATGAAGTAATTCCAGTTTTCTCAATAATTGATTCATTCAGGTGAATAAATACAGGCCTAATTTCTAATTTCTCAGCAAAGCCACTAAACTAAATAAGACTGCCCATGTAGTAAGACAATTACTATTTTTGAGTTAATAAAAGCTCATTTTCTGAAAAACAGACATCTGTTTTTTAGGTCTGATTAATTCATAAATTCAAGTTAGAGGGGGAAAGAGAGGAAAGGGAAGGCAAGGCAAGGCAAGGTAAAGAAAATAAAAGGAAAGTGAATGAAATATGATTAAAGGAAAGCGAGGGAAGGGAAGGGAAGGGAAGGGAAGGGAAGGGAAGGGAAGGGAAGGGAAGGGAAGGGAAGGGGGATGTCCTGGTTTTACAGGGGAAGGGAAGATTGCTGATATCAACTTTTCCAACAGAAGCAATGAAGCATGCAGTGCTGTCAAGTTCTCCCTTCCCTCTGCTCATCCTCTCCAGCTCAGTTGTTAATGGCATGCATATGGCTTGTGAGAGATCCAAATTCCCAACCTCATGCTGCTTAATTCAGCGCAGGGGGCAAATCTGAGGTCTCCCAGTCTCCATGGTGTCCTACCTACTGGATAAGGAGCTACACAGAGGAGGAACTCTTCTCCTCAGCCTTTTCCACTCAGAATTAGTAACACATTGCCTGACTGAGAATGAAAATCTATGGCAGATAGTGTCTGAAGAAGGTGCCAACACAGTCAACATACTGAACAGCTACAAAAAGAAGCTGTGTTTTTATGAAAAGGAGAATTTCTTCATGGAGAGGGTTTAAGACAACCAGCCCATAAAAGCTTGCAGTGTGCTGCCAAGGCCTGGTCCTAGAAAACAGAGAGACTCTTGGTAATCAGTGTAAATAGTGAAACATACATGGGAAGAATATTACTTCTCACTAAGTTTATAAATATAATTTTCTGATTTTATTAAGCATGACTGCAAGTACTTGGAAGTATTTAGTTAACAATAAGTTTATTACTGTTTCAGCACTACAGAAACCCTGAGTAAGTACTGAGTGATTTGATTTTTCTTTTTAAATTTCAATTTACATAAGAAAGGGGAAGAAGGAAATAAAACCTGATGAAATGAATAGATGCAACAGAGCAAAACAACTGAGATTTATCATGGATAATATTGTAGGTATAAGTACTGCTTTATAGGGGAAAGATCATGCTGGCACAGCTAGTTTGCTCGACTTCAGTGCATGCAGAGTAAGTAAAACCTTTGATCAGTTCTGTTAATTAAAAAAAACAGGCAAGGTGTTTATGTTCTTTCATCTCACTCAATAGCAAGGAATAAAGTAGCACTGAAAATGGGCAGAGAAGTCACTGTACTACTGGATGTTCGTATTTGGAAGGAGAATAGAGTGTAACTGATCAGTGGTCATCCCCATCAATAAATATTTAGCTGGGATTCTTCCCTTCCAAATCATTGTGTCTGAAGCTAGTAAAAGTTGAAAGGACGGATATCTGCAGGGATAATCTTTTAGGTGTGTGTACTTCTTTCACAGCTATTAGATCAAAGCCATTTACTGAACTATTTTATTATCAGTCTTATAAATCAGCCTCAGTTCATTTTACAAACATTAGTACTGCCATCAATTACATGCATTTAGGACTAATGGTTTTACAGGAATGTTAATAGTAAGACATTATTTCCTGAAAACCAGCACTGAAGGCTATTAAAAGGCTATTAATTGCTATATGTACCAGAATTATTTGTTTCTGGTCTTAAACAATCAGTGAGTTGGCATGTAGGAAGAGTATGTAAGTAATTATTTCTAACCAGTTAAAAGTCATGGGTATCAAATTTAGTAAAAGTAAAACCATTTATAAGCTATCCTTGTTAAGTATTCCTTCGTGGGCTTGGTCTGGATAGATCATGGACATTTCTGTTGCTACACTTTGCAGTCCGGGGCCTTTTTCCAGGCACTCCGCAGTTCCTATAGTGTGGCAGTCAGGGCAGGTACAGTCCCAAGCAGAAGATGTTTTATCGGGCAGAAGCAAGTGTCTTCTCTCAGCCTGTTTGCTCAGGTAGCAGGGGGATGAGTGCAGTACTGAGATGTGAACAAAACACAAATAGCACAATCCTATGCTTGAGGAGTACGGAGTTGGCAGGAGAGAAACTCTTTCCTGAAGAGGGTGTACCTGCCATACCAGCTGCCCTTTGGGCTCCAGCTTATCTGATACCTTAAAAATTATGAAGCATCTCCTACATTTATCCAGGCCCCTCCCATTTCACCACCCAGCAGCCCCTGCTAATGCAGTAGACCTCCTCCGCAGGGGCACAGGTTTAGCTCAAATTGCTAAGCACGATGTTCCTTCTTCTGTCCTGAAATCGACTGCCCGCCCCATCCAGATCTATCCTTAGCCAATACAGAGTGCTCCAGTTCTGTTTCTGATATACCAAATAATAATACAATGAGGCCCAAGATGCAATTGTTATACAACTTCATCTCATCTCCACTCCCTTTCTAGCTGTGCTGTGAAACTGAGATCTCTGTTCATTAGTTTATGAGGCTGTTTAAACATAAGAGAAAGAGTGAAAGACAGATCCTGAAACATGTGGATATACGCCATTCTCCACCAGTTTAATGAACAATTATGCAGCGTGCAAAGCTAACTTCAGATCTCCAAGAATGAGCACTATTCAGCTTCCATTAGGTCAGACTTCTATGATTGCCTCAAAGGTTTGCAAAGTTGGAATCAAAAATTTCCAAGAAAAATTGTAATTGCCTTCTATAAACCATCTCTAGGATATTGCCTCCAGCTTTGCTGAGGAATGGATATAAACTGTTTCATTCATGGCTCATAGTAAACTATGCTGCCTAAAAGAATTTCTGTAAATTGTAGCTGCCATTTTATGGCTGAACCTTTATGTCAGTCCTTCATTCCAGAGCAGTTCAACGTTGCAGTGACCTTCACATCCCCCTTCAAATTGAATCTGTTACCCTCAGTGAATATAAAGGCTATAAAGAAGCACCTGATCATAAAATCCATTTGGAATGCTTTCTTAAACCTCCACCAATTATCCATTAAAAATTCTGCTTTTTACAGGCTTACTTCCCTAATGAAAACCAAATAATAGTATTTTTTTAAAAGTTTTTCTGGTTGTCTGGAGAAAAGTCATGACAACTTGAAATAATCATTGATTGATGTGACTAAACAAAATCATCTGAGTACTTCTATGGATAATAAGAGAGATTAACTATTGGGTTCTAAGTGAGGGTCAGATCTAAAAGAAAATACATTAATGGCCTGACAATCACCTCCCTAAATCACCCACCAGCTAGCCTTGAAAAATAATAGATCTGGTAATGTAGAAAAAAGAAATAAATTCTATTCAGAGGAGGCTGAGACACATCAGTGCGATGCCTTCAGCAAGAAGCCTTTTAATTTGCCAGGAGCTCTCAGCCACAAGGACAAACAGCAGCAGAGCTGCAGCAGAGCAGTGACGGTGAGTCACGCTGAGGAAGCCCAGCGAAACCAGGAGCTGGGAGGCTTTGGCAGGCTGAAACCAGCCCAGGGCAGGGAGCTGGCCACGAGGATGCAACAGCAGCTCAGGGGGAAGATTTTAAGGCACACTTGGAGCCTTTCTTTAAAACAGACAAAATAGGGGTTTTATTTTTCTTTGTCATTCTCACATTCTTCTCTTCCTTAGAATGGAGGGAGAGCTAATCCCTATGCTTTCAAAAAAAAAAAAAAAAAAAATAAAAGGCTAAAAAAAAAAAAGCTCTAAAAGATCTTCACTTGATTCTGCAGTTATCAGCTCATCACTTTTTCCTCTCAAAGAGCACTGACAGCTCTGCTTGCAGGCACAAGCTTTATTTCCAACTCCAGTGCACTGCTGCCTGGGACTGTCTGTCAGGGGAAGCCTGGACCTTACCTCTTGCCTCATCCTCAGCTTATCTGAAACTTTAGCACAGCCGACTGTGATCCTTTTCTCATTGGGTTACTTCTGTGTGTCCCAGTATAACTTCTGGTATAACTTTTGTGGTCTGACTGTCCACCATCTCCACTTGCTCATATCTCATCCGCACAGCCTCTTCTCAAAGCTTGCTCTCAAGTAGCTTCAGACAGGCAACAAAACCGCTCGTAACTAACTAAATATATGAGGAGTGACAAGACAAATCACACAACCCTTGGCTGCAATGCTTTCTCCAGATCTCACACACAATTAGCTATTTCCCCTTACTTAATGCACTGGTTTATCTACTAATAACTTAATCTGTGACATGGAAACTCATGTCATGCTTTGTAAGATAGATCTACGTGAAAATTACATCACTGCCTTTGCACTTCACTCTGTGATTGTAAACTTCCAAGGGCAGCAGTCACATGAAGCACTTTATTATCATATGCATGTATCACACTTGCATTTCTCTACATGTGAAGTTCCTACAAATCAGACAACTCGAGAACTATGGCTCCTGCTTTCAGAAAAGGAGAGACAGATTGAGGAATTTAATCTTAAAGAGAGTATCTCCAATGGGGAACGTGACATATTCTGATTGTACACCAGGCTAAATACCTAAAATCAAAGTTGAAATTTGCTGAGTTTTCTTCAGCAACCTTATAGCCCACCAGGCACTGACATTTTTGACTGCTCCATTTCCCTGGGGCTAAAGGTTTGCTGAGGGGCATTTGCACAACCTGCAGACAACAGGACACTCCTGTAGCCTCTCTGCCAGTCTTTCCCTGCTCATTTTGCTCTGCCAATGACAGAAGGCATTCCCTCCAGAACTTGGTTCCTTCCTTAAAGCATTACCTGGAACCAGCAGAAGGAGCAGTTGTACTTTGAAAGAAAGGAATGACCACAGACTGAGGTCCAAGTGACTTCTCAGCTGTCTTTCAGTGGAAAGTTGAAAATTCTATGCAGGAGACACTGCAGGGCACAGCGAATGGTCTGGGGCATGTCCTTTCCCTTAGAACATTCTAGTTATAGGGACAGGATTTCCCCAGGCAATGCTGTCAGTTCCATGGATACCTGTGTTTGTTCCATACCTCATCTGAAAACCCAGGTATTTGTTTTGGGGATGTTACTAAGATTTGGAGATGTTATATAGTGCTCTGGCTACAGGATCCTTAGTGGAGATTAGAGCAAAAATAATTTATTTCAGAAGGATTACAGAATCCATGCAAAGCCAAATACCTTCCTTAGCTAGGGGCATCCAAAGTGTGCTTGGAGTTTGCTTGTCCAAGTCACTTTTACAGCTAACAAAAATGGATATTTTTTTGGTCTAGAAGCTTTAAAAGGAAAGTCGACGGCTGAGAGACAGAAGATATTATTTCTGAGACTAGTTTTTGGCAGGAATGGGAAGACTACTGAGTTTGCCTGAAAAATCTCTGGAAGTTCATTGCTGTCCTAGCAACCATGGGAATGACTTTAAAGTTGATAGGGGTCCTGACCAGACCACAAACCCCACAAGTACCAATCCCTGTGTCCACTGGGCTCTTTCAAAACAACTGACAGTGTTTTCCAGCTTTTTAAATTATCCCAGCTTTTCTTAACTGACATAAATCTAGACAATGAGCTAAGCATGGAGACAGCAGAAACATATCCAACTCTTCAGCTCCCCACTGAATGCTGATGTGGGACTTGGGCTGGCGAGAGATTTGCAGTGAAGCTGCTCCAGACATTTTGTGATGCCAGCATAACAGAAGGCCTCCAGTCCCTAAAGCAGTTTTAATTACAGAACAAAACAATGAACCAAACGTTAAATTTGGTAAATAGGAGAAAACTCAGAATGTCTGGATGAGACAGATTGAATAGGTGGCCTTAAAGCAAAGCTGCAGATCTCCTTGGCATGCTAGTAGGATGGAGCATGTCTCCAGCCTTGGGTCTTGAAGGTTTCCTCAGTTGCACTGGCTCACATGCACCCCACTGATGCTTACACTTCCTTTGTTCAAGGGCCTCTGGGATTTTGCTTTGACTTCCAGCAATTTCTACTTCACCACATTTCTACTTCTTGTCCAAAATTCTGTAAAATAACTTGAGAAAGATTGCACACACCCTTGTTGACCACTCCTGTTACAGATCCTCTGGAAATTAGATGATTATTCAACTCCATGGAGAGATGGCAAAAGATGGGCACTGTTTCTACTGGTCCCTCAGGCTCCCATCATAGCCAAAGCAGGGAACAGGGAAGGCGCTGGAGCCAGCAAGCAGGGGTGAGGCACTGTGGTTCCTGCTTGCTGTACTTGTCACTGATGTTCCCTCACCAGCCTGTGGTCCAAGCTGTCTTCAGCAGCATGAGGGACCTCAAATCCCAGCTCCAACATGTACTTAAGAGGACAGAAAAAGCAGAGAAAGATGTAGATGAAACCTTATCCTTTGGAAAAAATATCTAGGTGACATCCATCCCCTCTGGAGAGTCACGGAGTGAGGAAAAGCAATTCTTGAGACATTTCCTTTTTTCCAACCTCAAAAACAATAACAGTGCCTTTAATATGTAGTAGCAGAAGTTCCGTTCTCACGCTGAAGCCTGGAGACATCATCAAATCCAATCAAATCCATCTTCAGTTTTAATTCTTATTTTTGAGTAGCAGTCAGGTGAGGCTGGAGGAGGTAAGAGAGAAAAAAGAAGAAAAAAAAAAGGTGGGACTGGTTTCCATTTCAGCAGGGAGATAGAATAGAAATGGCAGCAGGATCCAGGCTTTATGCTAATGAATATTTAGTAAATTGATCGGAAGTGGAACAGCTTGAAGAGGAAACAGAAGTGCCCAAAAGTATCACAGAGGGGATAAAAGTCTGGGCTATGTCGAGTTGAGCAGACAGGAATTTGTGCTGCAGAACCCCACATCCAGGAGATGGAATGTCTGTGTGGTCCAATGGCTGGCAATGGATGGGACAAGAGAGAAGGAATGAATGGGTGTGGTGAGTCAGTGCCTGAGCATGGAACAGGGAAATGCTGGTGGGAAATGAAGAACCTTGTTTGGGCATCCCCGCAGTGCCTGGATGTGAGAGATGCCATACAGCTGTCAGACAATGCTGACTGAGGAAGAGAAGTACAGCGTGTATTCCTCTGGCCTCCAGGTCTCTGCCTGCTGCTCTGAGCAGCTCACTCCTCTGAAGTTTTTGGTACCAATAGTGCAAAGACCACAACAGAATTAAATCCACTGTAATGAGTACAAGCACTGCAAGAGTTTGGTCTGGTGACGTTAATGAATAGCTGAAGAGCATGTATCTTGGGAGACAGCTCAGGCTTACCTGAAGGAGGATTAGTTAGCTCTACAATTCACACATTAGTCACACACATCAGTCATTCGGCTCCGTGTGGACTCTGCAATTTTCATGGCCCTTGATTTCTACTTCTGTATGAAGTTACTATCACAACAAAAGCCTTAATTAATTCCAGGCATTATTCAGCACACCCCCTAAAAATAAGATTCACATATTTACCTCTTTTCAGTATTTCAAAACTGTTTGAAAGAAAATACAAAGAAAAGGCTTATTGTTTTTAAATACAAAGAAATTGGAAAAAATATACAGCAAGTATTCACTGTGTTAGTTGGACTCAGTTTGGTGCACTCGGCCTTCACAGTGCTACTCAGAGCCGTCTGAAGCCATGGAACTTCTTGAAGAGGAATGTGATTGTGCTGCTACACTGGGAAACGCAGTATTGTCCAAAAAATATAATGTCTCTCAGAGAAGAAGAACTATATATATTATCATAGCAAAGACACCTCAAGTCTTATTGATTTCACATCCAAATCAGCAAGTTATGCATACCAGTCGGTGCACTTATTGCTGGATACTGTTCATGGCGGGACACATCAGCTCTAGCGGTTGCATGAATAATTTCTTCCTTAAGGAAGGTTGTTTCTATTTCTAATGATGGCAGTGGGAAATTCTAGCTTATGGGCTGCAGTGTCATCTGTAGGACAGGTCATAGTTCATAAATGCTTGCAGCTGTTACGGGCTAAACTTTGTACAAATATATATGCAGTTTATGCTAGGATGGGGAGCAGAGGCTTTATATCAGAACTTGTTTCAACCTTTTCCTTGAGGATGTTGATATGATACAAATAAGAATATTAATTAAAATGTTTGTATTTAAGCATTGCTAGCATACTGCCATTACTGTCAGATCAAAGCTACAATTGTGCTGAAATGAACTGCGGTAATGAATGAATGATCTTTTGCTATGTGAAGAGCTGGGAATCACATCTGTGCAGGATGTTTATTATACAAAGAAAGATTTGAAGAGTTTGGGACCAATTACCACGTCCTAGAAAAGACATTTAAGAGAGGGGCAACACGGTTATTTTTCATTTCGGGTTTTTTTCTCTTGCACCTGTGCAGGGTGTGAGTAGGCACCACAAGCAAAAGCACCAACAGAAGTAAGAACAAACGGGGAGAGCTAGCGGAACTCCAAGAGCATCCCCAAAGCTTCAGTCAACAGAGCTGACAGGGTGGGAGCAGGTAATAAGCTGACCCAGAAAATTAGGTGGTGGCAACCTTGTTCCTCCTCCCAGGAGCAAGACAGAGTGGGAACTGAAATGTGACTTTCGTTGGCAATTTGAGCTGTGTTGTGTTCCTGAGGCAGCGAGCCCATGCCCTGCCCCTCACCTTAGTGTGGTTCGCAATGTCAATACTAAAGGAGATAACCAGCTGTAGGTCTTTCAGAGAGCCTGAATTTAATCCTCCCACTGAGAGCATTCAGTTATGTATTTAGAAAGGAAAAAGGTTTCTACACGGTATAAATCCTTGCTTGATAATCCCAAAGCTAATGGGGAAGGCATTCGGTAGTAAACTACAGTCCATGGACAAAGACATCTGTAACTAGACCGGAGCTCTATGATTAAACTCAAATTCACAGATTGGTTACATGCAGCTAATTTTATTCACCAAGAATACGTGACCCCCCTAAGCGGATGTTTAAATTAAATAAGAATATTGATGACAAATGTTCAAAATGTAAGACAGATGCCGGCAACTTTTGGCATGAAATTTGGAACTGCCAAGAGGTTTGGGAATACTACTTTGGGGTCATTAGGAATTTGGATATCCAAAATGTTCCCCAGCTGCTGATCTCTTCAGAGGCTTCTATACATGGTCCTGGAAAAATATAAAGTCAGAGCAGTAAGTGATGTCATACACATAGCTGGGCTGGTAGAATGCATAAACAGTATAAACATAACAAGAAATATAGCTCTTTTCTTGGGAAAATGATCTAAAGAGATGACTGCTGATCTGTGTCTGGGGTTAAAATATCAGTTATGTAATGAAAAAAAAAATCCTGCTTCTTTAACCAATAAATGTTTTAACTCTATGGATCTGGCTTTTCTCGCTGTTTCTGAGCCCAGACGCCACTGCTGGGAGTTCAGTCACATGTTGTGTTGCTGTTTCCCATGGGTGCATGCAGATCTCTGCTGCAGTCAGTGTTCTGCCTTCCTCCTGCCCCTCTCTGCTCAGCTGGCATATATGCATGGCGCTTTCTCAGGTAAACAAACAGAATGAAAGTGGAAAGAGAACAGGATGAAAGGGTGGTGTTCAGCCCACAGCAGTCATGAGCTAGAAATCCTCATGTGTGGGTCTGATCTGACGCCCAGGAAGTTAAGGGAAAGAATCACATGTGATTTTAATTAGCTTCACACTAGATTCATTATTGTGATGCTATAAATATAGCAGAGACACTTTGCGTGGATCAGGCATCAGACCAAAGTTGGGAATAGACTCTCTGTTTACTGACTCTACTCCTAACCACCAGACAATGCAGTTTTTCCAGTGCTGAGTTTCATAGCTCCTTCATCTTCAGGGATTTGATGGGAGATCCAGATTCTGCTTAACCATGCCAAGCTGCCATAGGTGTGGTCTTCAAGCACAGGACAACATGTACCACTACTTGCCCAAGTGACCTGGGAAAATCTTGCTTCAGTTTATAAAGTTACTTGATCCAACGGCACCAGAGCTAGGAATTCTAGAAGATCGGGGTGTTTGATGTCTCATTTTCCTGCCAACAGCCAGATAGTTTATCCACTAATAATGGTTTCATAGCTAGATTGATAACAAGGAACAAAAAAGGTGTGTGTTATTAATACTGTGTTTTTCCTAAGATTGTACGAATACAGGCCAGAGGTACAGGAAAAAAAGCTCCGAATTCCATTTTCAGAAAAATGGAATGGAAATGTCTCTTTTCTAAACTACTAGGAAGTTTAGGTTTCCACAATGGCCACTGGCAGCATTCTCAGCAATTCATTTTAATAACACACACTTTCTGGCAATAAAAAGGAGATAGCAACTAATATAATTAAGTCTGCAAAATAACCTCTAAACCAAAATTTGTCTCCCAACAGAACAAGCATAGGACTGTTCATTACAGTGCTCTCCAGGAATAACAAAAACAATTCCCAAAAATGCATTATTAATGGGTATTCCCAGAATTAATGATAAAACAAACCAGATGTTCTCGTACATTTGCCTCATAAATGCAAAGTCAATATGCCAAACCAAAAACCCATCTTTGGAAAGCCACGGACTATTTATGAAGGTGATTTAACTGTATTTCCCTTTACTATAAGATATAGAATCACTTATCTACAGTCTAAGACAACCTTGCTACGGTTTTATGTCTATTAATGAAAAAAGTCCCCTATCTAAGAGGAACTGCAGGTGAAATTTATGATTTTACATAGCTTGTGTTTATGATAGAGTAAATTTCAGACCACATTTCAAATTATATGTATACGTTTCTGTAAAAAAGGGAAAATACAGATTTCTTACGTGAAGAACACTCCAGACATAATCATGATGCCCTAATATTACAAATCTGCTTAAAATATGGCTTAAGCCTAAAAAAAACTTCACCAAATAAATTTTAGCTGCATTATTTAGTATTTATCCTTCACAGTATAATTACTCACATGGAATGGATTTTATTCCCATGAGTAAAGGTTGCAAAAGTCCACTGGATTTGATAGAAAGCAAATACTACTGATAAAGTACAAAGCAAATTATACATATGCCAATACCTTAATGTAATAATATCAAACATGGTGGGCCATCTGGTGTAAATCATCATAGCTCTGATGAAGTCAATGGACCTGGAGCAATTTGCATCAGATGAGGGCTGACATACAATATTTCTTAAGTTTTTTTTCAAAGCAAAATGTTATTAAGAAAAATCACTTTTGCAAATTTACAGGAGTGTGTTAGGAAAAAAATTGAGAACAGGAATTAAGCTCATGGGCTGATAGCAGCAATTTAGTATCTTTACTAATAACACTAGGAGAATACAAAAGATTTTTAAGGAAACATTAGGCTCCTATTTTATATAAATGCTCAGGTCTAGCAGCTGTTATTTTTTATCATTGTGTGTTGTCAGTTTTCACTACTAAAACACCTTTGGCTGCCAAACACCACACAGAAGGAAGTGGCAGAATTGGTGCTGATGGATGCTATAATGCCAGACTGCTGCAATGAAGCATGCAGAGTGGGGCAGAGTCAAAGCAACTGAGGAAAAGGTGGGGGCAACTCTTCACTTTGTGGACTTCTGAAATAAGACAGGGGTTGGGCCGACTACTCGATCTAACTGCAAACTTTCCTTATATTGTTGCTTCTTCAATTGTCCAGTTGACAATATGAACAACTAGCATAACCTGTATCCACTTTTTACAAGCCTTTTACCAGTCCCCACAGGTAAAATGTTCAGGGTTACTTTCCCAAATGCCCTGAGTGGGTGCTGTAGATCCTCCTAACAAATACATGCACAAAACATGGAAACAAGGATGGGAAGACTGATGGTTCTGTCTGGAGCATGTTGGTTTCTACACTCCAAAAGAAGCTCAGACACTGAACTGAGAAAAACTTGCTAAAATCTGCTAAATAGATCAGGGCAATTAAAAGTATGTCCTACTTTGGTTGTGTGCTTAGGATTCATGAAAAACAAACAAACAAACAACAACAAAAAAACATCCAGCAGAGATGGATGCATGTATACACATTAGATGAAAACATTAAGTATTAAATAAGAGCAGTGTAACTAAAAGAACTAAATAATAATTTTCTGCTCCTCAATTTCACAGTTACAGATTATTCTTTAGTCATAGTAAAAATTGGAAGGACCTATCACAGTCACCTTGTCCAAACTCCAGTTCAAAGCACATATTATGCAATGGGGAACATCTCATAGTTAGGGAAGATGGATATTTTAGAGAGATTAAGATAACAATAAAATAAATCCAGGAAGCTACATTTGACTGAAAAATAAATTGGACTATATAGAATCATAGAATCCTTAGAGTTGGAAGGGGACTTTAAAGGTCATCTACTCCAACTCCCCTGTAATGAACAGGGACATCTACACCCAGATCAGGCTGCACAAGGCCCTATCCAGCCTTGCCTTGAAAGTCTCCAGGTACAGGGCATCAACTACATCTCTGGGCAACCTGTTCCAGCACCTTACCAGCCTCACTATAACAGACTTTAACCTTATATCCAACCTAAGTCTACTCTCTTTAAGCTTGAAGCCATTTCCCCTTGATCTGTCACCGCAGACCCTGATAAAAAGCTACAGCTTCTTTCCTGTAGCTCTCCTTTAGATACTGAAAGGCAGCTATCAGATCACCTTGCAGCTTTCTCTTCTCCAGGCTGAACAGCCCCAGCTCCCCCAGCCTGTCCTTGTAGGAGAGGTGTTCCATTCTGTGAATCATTTCTGTGGCCCTTCTCTGGACATGCTCCAGCAGGTCCATGTCTCTCCCCTACTGAGGACTCCACATCTGGATGCAGTACTCAAGGTGTGGCCTTGCCAGCACAGAGTAGAGGGAAAGGATCACCTCCCTCAACCTGCTGGCCACACTTCTCTTGATGCAACCCCGGATATGATTGGCTTTCTGGATTGCAAGGACACACTGCTGGATCATGTCCAGCCTGCCATCCACCAGTAGCCCCAGGTCTATTTTGGCAGGGCTGCACCCAATCCTTTCATCCCTACTTGTATTGACAGTGAGGGTTTTCTCAACCCAGGTGCGAGGTCTTGCATTTGGATTTGTTGAACCCCATGAGGTTCACGTGGGTCCACTGCTCAAGTCAGTCTAGGTCACTCTGGATCGCATTCTGTCCCTCTGGTGTGTGTCAACTGTACCCCACAGCTTGGTGCCATTGGCAAACTTACTAAGAGTGCACGTGATCCCACTGTCAATGTAATTGATGAAGATGTTAAAGAGTATCAGTCCTAGCACTGACAGCTGGGGGACACCACTCATCACCAATCTCCATCCAGACGCTGAGCCATTGACCGCTACTCTCTGGACTTGATCCTGCAGCCAGTTCTTCATCCATTAAACAGTCTACCCATCAAATCATACATTTACATTTTGGAGTGAAGGATGTTGTAGGGTACCTGTCAAAGCCTTACTGAAGTCCAGACAGATTACATCATTAGCTCTTCCCTTGTCCACTGATGCAGTGACACCATCATAATAAGCCACTAGTTTGGTCAAGCAGGATTCGCCCTTGGTGAAGCCATGCTGTTTCTCTCATATTGGCTCCCTGCTCTGTTCCACGGTCTGTCCCAGCAAAGAGGTGAGACTGTCAGGTCAGTAGTTCCTTGTGTCATGCTTTTTACACTTCTTAAAAATGGGTGTGATGTTGCCTTTTTTCCAGTTGCCAGAGACTTCACCTGATTACCAGGATTTTTTAAGAGTGGCTTGGCAACTACATCTGCAAATTCCCTCGGGGCACTGGGATGGATCTCATTGGGACTCATAGATTTGTGAATGTTTAGGTTCTCAGGGGTCATGAATCTGGTCTTACAGCGGGAGGGACATTGCTTCCCCAGTCCCCTCCTATCAAACCAAATATCGGAGGGCTGTGTTATCAGTTATCAGAGAAGACTGAAACAAAAAAGTCATTAAGTACCTCAGCCTTCTCCTTGTCTTTTATTGACAGCATGCTTGTGTAACTTACTAGGGGAAGTATGCCCTCTTGGACTTTCCTTTTCTGGTTGAGGTACCTGTAGAAGCCAAGGTACGTAGGCAAAGCATCAAAAAGTGAGCAAACTTTAAAAATTCACGTTCAGTTCTACAGAGAGCTGGAGCAAAAACAGTTTTGCAAAACAGTTGTCATGGTTTTACGTTTTTTGGTTTTCAGTATTCCACATCAATGGACTACAAAATGGACAATAGTCCATTCAGCTTCTGTTAACATCTGCTTTGCAGTGATTTTTATTTATCACTTTTCATGCATTAGCAATTTTGCTTGGGAAATTTTGCAAAACATGTTCAATTAATGTTTTCTTCTCACAGAAAACATCACAGTTTTGGCCAGCCTAAGTTGTCAAAATAGCAGAAAGCAGATTTATAACTCAAATGGAGCAATACAGCTAGAAAACAAAATTTTAACTGATGCTTAAAAATGTGTTGGAAACAATGCCTTCAAATTGACAGTCATACAAAGTGATACAAATTCTAAACATCCAAGAGCTATCCACAGGAGACAATAAGAAATGGAGAAATGAATACACACAAGAAGAGTGACATGAGGAAAGTGGAACATGTACCACCTAGTTGAGCTAATATACTACAGTCTTATAACAGGCCCAGTTAGTCCTGTAGATTACTTGAACAGATTTGCTAAAAACCATTTAGAAGAATTCCTCAGAAAATGGGCAGCAGAGACCCAAGGGAATAATTGCTGTAAGTTGACTTCTAAGTTGACATTGGAATTGTCTCCTTCTGCATATGTTAAGTAATGATATTGGAAAGCATTTTGCATGTTACTGCAATTTGGAGACGGTTTCAGAAATGGCTCTGGTACATTTTCTAGTAGCACAAAAAACATGTCATACTTTGTAAATGACTCTACATTCATGAGGTCATATGTAACTGACCCATTTAATAATCACAGGTAAGTGAAAACCAAGCTTTCTGTTCACACCATTGCATTTTCAAAAGACAGCTTTGAGAATAACTCAGCTTCACTATCTTTAAATGGGTAGCAGTATTATCCCTATCAAAAATGTAATTGTAAGTCCAAGTGCATGTTTACAAAAGCACTACAGGCATCTGAAGGCTCAGAGATTTCAGCGACTCATCATAAATGATCAGATTTTAAATATTTCTTGCTATTTAATCTACAAATGTACACTCTCTTTTGCAGAAGAGAATTCTGAAAGCAAAGTTGTCTGTTCTGCTGGCTGCCATCACAGCTGACCTCATGGCAGTGCTGAATGTAGTGTCTTGTATTTTCTTTGTTGTTGTGGTTTGGATTTTGCTAAAAGCAAGAATTTTCCCTGTCCATGTTCATCTCTACCTCCTTATATTCAATGCCTACAGGACAGTCTGTAATATTTCTCTGTTGCTGATACACTGGAGTCCAGACCTTAGGTGATCTTATGTAAATATAGGATAATCCAAGCATAAATCAGATTGCAAAGCTAGGGCATGGATCATTAGGCCAATTTGGGCATTTTTCAGAGATGACAGGTACAGCACATGTACACAATTGTCTTAGAATATGTTAACTTATTTTTTAACATCACAGTAGCCTAATTCTTGTTCTCTTAGCTGCATCCCATCCAGAGTCTTTCTCTGATCCTTTCTGTCAAATGCCAATATTATTTTGGTGTTTTTATGTGAATCCCCCAGGTTTAGAGATAATTAAGAACAAATTAGTTGGCAGAAGCCCAACATCTGTAATTAGATGTAGTAAAGCTTGAAATGTCTCAATTATTCTTCTTTTGACAGGCATGCAGTTAAAACATGTTTAAGCAAAGAAATTTATCTTTCTCCTGAAAAACCTTCACAAAGTATTTACCCTAAGGTATAATCAACAAATGGTGAGCTAAAATCATCACTAAATTGTAAATAAGAAACAAGTTCCCTTCTGGAGAGGGAAAATAGCAGTAGATAAAGTTCAAGCAAGGAAAAAATATTGTTGCTACCACAGCAGCAGCCTCTGGGCTCTTCCTTGGTCTACAGACTGCATAACCCCTGGTTCCACGGGAAACTTGCAGGGCCTAATTTAACCCACATGATGGATTAGCTTCTGTGCATCGCTGCTTGGCTGTGCTACCAGTGTCTATTAATTTTAATATAAAGTAACACATGTAACACTTGATCTTCACGTGTCATTCTATCTATAATTTACAGGCAGGAGGAACTGCAGAAGCAAATAATGAGTTATCATTCATGCTACAACAGCTCCCAAAAGTCTTGTGGTGCTGGGCCCTCTGTAAACCTCATGCTGGAGGCCAGCATTGTCTTCCAGTTGTGGTCAAAGGCAGGGGTCCTTGCCAATGGTCTGAGAAATCACTGTCTTGACCCCCAAACCAGAAACCTGAGGTTTAAATTAGGCGGCTGTGGGATCATATGCCCTGTAAGGAGTGACTAAAGCAACGGGGCTGTTTAGTCTGGAGGAGGCTGAGGGGAGACCTTACTGCTCTCTTCCAATACCTGAAAAGTGCTTACAGAGAGAGTGGGGTTGGTCTCTTCTCACTGGTGACAGGTGACAGGACAAGGGGAAATGGCCTTAAGTTGCACCAGGGTAAGTTTAGGTTGGATATCAGGAAAAACCTATTTACATAAAGGGTTGTTAAGCCCTGGAATAGGTTCCCTAGGGAGGTGGTAGAGTCACCATCCCTGGATGTGTTTAAAAACTGCTTGGCTGTGGTGCTCAGGGATATGATTTAGTGGAGGATTGTTAAAGTTAGGGTAGTATGGTTAGGTCGTGGTTGGACTTGATGATCTTTAAGGTCTTTTCCAACCTGAGCAATTCTGTGATTCTATGAGTCTATGATTGGTACAAGTGACATTTCCCTACTTGGAACAAGGATTCAGACCAAAGGGCCTGGTGAAATGGCACCTCACTGCAAGTGTAAGAGAGGGAGAAAACTGGTAAAACCAGGCACCCACCTAACACACTGCACTTCCTGGACTCCTCGCAGAGATGTGGGGTGTCTGAGATGGGCAGGGACCTCCAGTTCCAATCACTGCTCCAGCAGGGACACCCAGAGCAGGGGGCCCTGTCCCATGGCCAGGCAGTTTCTCAGTATCCCCAAGGAAGAGACCTCACAGCCTCTGGCCAACCTGTGCCAGTGCTCAGGTGCAGTGCTGCCTGGTGCTCAGAGGGAGCCCCTGCACTCCAGGTAGTACACACTGCACCTTGTCCTGGCATTGAGCATCCCTGAACAGAGCCCAGCTCTTTTGTCTTGGCAACTCTACCTGCAGATATTCATGTACACTGATGAAATCCCTCTGAGCCTCCTCTTCTCCACTGTGAACAGTCCCAGCTCTCTCACTTTATAGCAGAGAAACGTCAGTCCCTTCATCATCTTTGAGCCCCACACTGGACTCTTTTCAGCAAGTCCATTCCATTCCTGTACTGGAGACTTCATCACTATACATAGGACATAATTTGGCCATAGCAGTACTGAGTAGCTAGGAAGGAACACTTCCCTCAAACTGCTGGCAATGTTTCTCCTAATGCAGCTCAGGACACTGTCAGTATTGTTTTCCCCATTTTCTTACCTGTATTTCCACATTCACCCTCTTGTCTGGTCAGGTTTTCTGACAAAAATGGCAGCCAAGCAGTTAGAAAAGGAACTCCTCGACAGAGCCCGTGCAGGCCTCGCCCACTGACGTCCCTTTGCTTTCCAGGAGACTCAGACACGCTTTTTTCATGCTGACAGCCTTTTCCAGGCTGGAGATGTTGAGGAGAGGTTCTTTGCTGCACAGCCTATGGTCACCAGGTCTCTGTCACTCCGGGTATGGCCCCTTGAGAGCCATGCACTGAGCACACCCAAACAGAGCAACTGGAGAATATTGCTTATCATGGCCTGTAGAATCACTTCTCAAACACCAAAGCAAGGAGAGTGCAGGAACCACATCACACCACAATAGGCCCTGCTATTGTCTTGTTTTCTCTGCAGTTATTTTGATGCAAAGCCTCTTCTGAACTGTTTTCTCTAATGGTTAGGTGCGGGCATGAACAGTTACTGGCAACATTAATGATTGCATTTTGGTCATGCATTACAGTGTGACAATCACAGAGAGAATACAGGTATCAGTTTGCATCTAGCTGTTTTTGTAGAAAAGACATGATAACCAGAATTAAAACTTCTTATTTTCTGATTGCAGACTTCTGGTTTATTTTTAATGAGCATGAAGGCTGGAAATATTTTGGTTCTGAGCTTAACTGTTGCTGTTCCCCTTACCATGAAAAACAGAAGTGCAGCATTTTCCTGCTGGCATATTCTCACCCTTCCTGCAGCATGGGCAGTGGCCTCCAGCTGCAGCAGAGCAGAGACTGGGAGAGCTGGAAGTGTTTTTCTCAGGATAAGCTCTTACCCTGAATGTTTTTCTAAGTGAAATTTGAAGAAATATGTAATCACATTTCACTCTTCCCGTGCCTCTTTCCCACAACTCCACCTAAGTCCTATTTCAGGCGATCGTGTTTTTGGAAATATTACACATCTGAAACAGAGAGTTATTATATATTAAATCTGACTGGTAGCTGCTTAGTATTGACTTAAAAGGGAGCACCAGGTTCTATTTATTTGCTAGGGAAAAAAAAAAAAAGAAAAAAAATGAAGAGGGAATTATTGAACAATAGATTTTTCAGTACTTATCAGTACTTACTCCATTTAAAGAGATTACAAACACGCTACTTTCCTTCCTTTCCTTCCTTATATAGCCTTCCTATTTTATCACTGCTGCACATACATTTGAGCTGACATTCATGGGTTATTTCTTTCCTTCTAAAGCATCAGAAGAATTCCTCAGTCACAAGTGCATGAAGACATTACATAACCCCACAGTCTACAAGCTTGATAAAAATTATCTCCATTTTCATGTTTCAAAGCTTTATCAGCAAATAAAGACTAAGCCTTCACAGCCAGCAGCACCAGCCCCAGTATATTAACTTAAAAGCCTGGAGTAGGAGAGCATTAGGTTCAGTGTATTTGCCAGGCTTTCCCTGGATCTGCCTCTAGCTATTTACATGCTTTCACTGAAATGCCAGCTGGGACAAAAGAACAGGTAAACACACCTTGGCTGACACTGACATTCCACAGCTCGCAGAAAGAGGAAACATTCTCTCTCCACACTTGCCCCAGGACCTGTGAAACATGGGGCAGCTGGCACAGGAGAGCTGGACAGGGCGTCCTTAGCTGCTGCATCACAAGGATGTTGTACAGCTGACCCACTGTGACTCCAGGTAGAGACCCACACACTCATTAGGCACAGCAAGGGCTCCAGTTGTTCATCCTGTCGGGCAGACACATTCATGAACAACATCAAATGCCATCTCTAGGCATGTGAAAGAGCTCCTGCCCCATATTCCTGCCTGTTGCTGCATTACCCTAAGTGGGCTGCTCAAGGCCTTTCTGCAGGTGTTTGGAGACAAAGAATATTCAAAGAAATATCTATGTATCCTTATTACCACTACTTTATTTTTTTTCTGTAACCATTCACTCTACCTCTAGCCCACTATTTGTTGGTTAAAATTCAATAGAAGTATATGCATACTCAGAAAGTAAGTCTCCTGTTTATTTCTGGGGAAATTACAACAGGTACTAAGAGCACAGTAACATTATTTGATAGAGAAAATTCTTAGCTACAAACACTATTTTTCAGTCACTACCTTTAAGTGATTCACACAGATGAACTAGATATGACTGAAAGCAGATTGGCAACTACATCAGTGAGTTCCTTCAGGATCCTGGGATGCATATTGTCCACCTCCATAAACTTGTACGTATTCTCTGTCTGTCTCAGACTTGCTTCACTGTTACTGTGGGAGGGATTTTGCTCCCTAACTCCAGCTAGAAGAGGGGGACATTCATGGTCCTGGGAGGCATGGGACAGCTGACAGCTGGTGAGGCAAAGAACTGGTTGAGTAGTTGCCATTTCTCCCTTCTCATTAACTGGGGGTACACACTTCTTGGTCTGTTTCTTCTGACCAGTGTACCTGTAGAATCCCTCCTTGTTATTTTTCACATCCCTCACCAAGTTCAATTCCATCTGCACCTTGGCTTTCTTGATCCCATCTCTGCGCATCCAGACAGCACCCCTGTTTTCTTCCCAGGCCACCTCTCCCTGCTTCCACTGCTTGCATGTTTGCTTCTTATCCCTCATTTTAACCAGCAGATCCTTCCACAACCATACTGCTTTCCTGCCTCCTCTGCTTGATTTAATATGCTGGAGAACAGAAAATTATTTTGCTCTCAGAAAGGTGTCCTTAAAGAGCTGCTGGCTCCGTTCCATTCCTTTGTCCCCAAGGACAGTTTTCCAGGGAATCTCATCCAGTAATTCCTTAAACAGCCAGAAGTTTACTCTCAAAATTCAGAGTCCTGACTCTGTTCACTGCTTGGCCCCTATTCCTTGAGATCACAAACTCAACCAGGGCAGGGTTGCTACAGCCCAGACTGTCTCCCATCTCAACCTCTTTAATGATCTCCTCTGTACTGATGAACATTTGTTCCAGTAAGGCTTCTCTCTTCAGTGAGATCTCTGTTGGATCTATCCAGTACCTGGACCTGGAAATTATCCTCAGTGCTCTCCAGGAGTCTCCCAGATGGCTTGCAACTCGACATGTTTTTTTTTTTTTCAACCACACCCAAGTGGCTGAAATCAACCACCAGGATGAGAGGTTATGACTGCAATGCCTCTTGTAGCTGAAGCAAGAAGGCCTTATCAGCAGGCTCCCCTTAATCAGGTGGCCTGTAGTAGACCCTGACTACCAGATATCCTTCATTGGTCCTATCCCTAATTTTAAGCCACAACCTTTCAACCTGTTTGTGGCTGTTTTTAGAGGCAGCTCTTTGCAGGCTATCCACTTCTTAACATAGACATCAATAACCCTACCCCTTCTTCCCTGCCTATCCCTTCAAAAACATTGCAGAGCTCTCAGTCATAGTGTTCTAATCATGTCACTCATCCCACCATGTTTCTAAGATAGCAATTAGGTCAGAGTTTTCTATGCACCGTAGCTGTTATCTCCTCCGGCTTATTTCCCGTGCTGTGTGAATTTGTTTCAAGGCACTTCAGCTGTGCTATCAGTACATCACTCTCTTGGAGGAGATCTCCCAAATTCCTCTGGGAATTCCCTGGGAATTTCTCTGAGGCTTTCTCTGCTACTTCCTACAGTGGCAGTGTTCACCAGCCCTTCTCTGTCACTCAGAACACCTTGTTCCAAAATTGAATCTAGTTTAAAGCTCTGCTAATCAGCACAGCCAGCTTGTTGCCCATGTCTGTTTCAACATTTAAAGGAAACAAACAAAATATTTCAATATTTTAATGCACTTCAACTTGGCTTTGTTAATGGAGCCAGCACAACGTATGATTTTACAAAGAAAACACTAAAAAAATAGCAATAGCCCTACCTTGATTAGTTATCTTACATTTTTGAAAGATGCTCACTGAATAAATTGTGTTTTGAGTATGATTGAATTTCAGATTTCAGGGAGAAATAAAAAGTCCAAATGAATCAAATACCTTGCACTAGCGAGTGACAACTTTATGGCTGTTTAGGAATGAAAGCAACTAAAATTTCCTTCTCCTCTTATAAGGCAAAGTTCAAAAATGGGAGAAAGGTTGCTTTGAAACAGCCACATTCCATCTGATTGTTGTTTAGGTACCAAATGTGAAAGTCATCATGGATTTATGCAGTAGCCACCAATGAAATTCTATTAGATATAAATCAATGAAATTGGATCTATTCAGATGGATGGGGATAGGGGTCAGGGAGGCATGCCCATTCCTCAGCAGTCAAAGTGACAGATTGTGTAGGTTCTCCACAAATCTGACGTGGTTTCTTAATTAGAAACATAAAGGAAGCGGATATACAAATCCCACTGGTATCCGGTGGAAATGAGAGGAGAATGCCAAATGATAAACCAATATTTATAGGGGATTGTTTCCAAGAATTTATTACATTGTTTTTCCATTTAATTACATTGAACTGGTCCTATAGAATATAAATGTGCTATAAAGAATATAAATGTGCTCTTCTTTTAACAAAATTGCAAATTCTTGTTTAAAATGAGCTGATTAGTCTAACTAAATACATTTGAGATCTGCTACGAAATCCCCAGGCTTATTCTGCTTACAGAATAATCACCTTCGCTGACATCTCTCACTGGAAAAGACTAACCTTTATGGGGCACTGGGAAAGACGATCTCATGTATTATTCCAGCATTTACAAATCTCTAAGGCAGCTGGATCCATTTTTAGAATAAAATCATGCATATTGTATGATTTGTATTTCATTATTAGCATTGATGAAAATAATTGTGTGTTTCCAAAAGAAGGAAGGAAGCAAGAAGCAAGAAAACTGTCACAAAAATCACCTGGACTTTTTTTTTTTTTTACTTTTTTTTAACTTTTTTTTTTTTTTTCCTTCTAAAAGAAACCCTTAGAAAAATAGTGGTCGTCTTTGATTTTACTTTAGCTTTTTTTCCTAGCAGCATTCAGAATTATATATAGGCAAATATGTGTCACTTCCTCTCAGTCACATCCTTGAACCAGATTCTGGTTTGATTTTCATTTAAAAAAATGAAAAATGAAATTGCTGAAGTCAATACTTACTCTGAAACCAAACACAGTAGTCAAGAATTGCTATTCCAGAGCAATAAAGGTATAAAAGCACATACAAAAACAGACAAACACTGTGAGGCAGCAGAAGATAGGGTAAATTTCCTGCAGAAAGAAGTCATGTTGGGCACTTTTTTGAGTATCATTATTTTTGAAAAACAACTTGCATTACAATAACAGCAACAACAGTTTTATTTACTGATTGGTCTCCTTTAAACATATGATACGTCCCCAGAAGAATTTGAACTCTAATTCACAAAACTAGAGATTTTTATTATCTATTAAAATTCATAGGTGAAAAGAGCTTACAAATATTTGCAAATATTTACAAATATTTGACTTTTCAATCAAATACAGACTCATAGAACCACAGAATCATAGAATGGCCTGGGTTGAAAAGGACCACAATGATCATCGAGTTTCAACCCCCCTGCTATGTGCAGGGTCACCAACCACCAGACCAGGCTGCCCAGAGCCACATCCAGCCTGGCCTTGAATGCCTCCAGGGACGGGGCATCCACAGCCTCCTTGGGCAACCTGTTCCAGTGTGTCACCACCCTCTGGGTGAACAACATCCTCCTAATATCTAACAAAATAGAACGAAAACCAATGGATAGATGCAGATCAGCGAGAGTGTATAAGTGAATACGAGCTATCAGTAGGCACTGACGCTTCCTATTTGCCTGATTTTCCAAGCAGTTACAATGCAGGTCCATGTCTGGTTACAGGACTGAGACGACGGCAGAAAAGGAGGGAGCTGTACAGCTTCTGTCTGTGCATTTGAAAAGTGGATAATGAAAGATGGAACCAATCCCTTCGTGTGGAGTGATGGACAAGAGGAAAATAAAGTTTGGAAAGTTTTCAGGACTTACAAAGGAACTTATTTTTGAAATGCACAGAGGGAACCAGATACAGATTACAAAGAAAAGTGTCACGGTCAAAGCACTGGGATAGAAAAGTGACCCCTGCAGCATGCTGGGTGCAGGTGAAGGGTAAGACTGCATTTATCAAAACTAAAACAAAATCATGGGGGAGAAATCAAGATAGGAGCAGATGAAAGCCAGAGGGAGAGGTTCAGCTGCACAGTCAGATAGGAAGGGCCACACCACAGAGATGTGGGCAGACTTCAGCCCTTTTGTCCTTTTAACCTCACTCCTTTATCCAGGTGTGAAAATGTTTGAAAGTGATGTGGAAAGATAATTTGTGGGTTACATACAGATGGACAGTGCTGTATCAGCAGTGATGACGACAGAGGGAAGGGTTACAAGTTGGGACACAGTGTATGCCTCTTCCTGGCACAAAGATAGCCCAATTATAAGTGGACTCTTAATGAACAGCACCAGAAGACATTCTGCCTCTTGTCAGTGGATGCACAGAGAGCTGTTACCATTGTTATCAGTAAGGTGTCCCAGAACATTCCCTGGCTTTGTGCACCACTGCTCACATCTACGCAGCTGTATGCTTCATCTTCCAACAGGGTGATCTTGTCCATGCTGACTCTTGGACCAGCCCCTTTCTCATCCTCATCCCAAAACTGCTGGGATGTTCTTTCCATGAAGAAATGAGACTAGTCACAACCCAAACCTTGCCAGAAAGTGCTAAGGGTTAGGTGGTACAGCAACCACGTCTTCCAGAAGGAGCGAAGATGGCTGGGGTTCACCAGGTTGATGTTATTTCACTGGACCCAGACTAAAAGAATTTCTTTTTCTAGGGGCCATAGAGGGGTTAGAAGGAAAAATGAAGAGGAGAAAGTCTGTAAAAGAATTCTCCAGGACAGATCCTAAGTTTAACTAACTTCCTGTCAAGAAAGGACAACACCAAGAGCCTCCCTACTGCATATTTACTACCAGCCAGATGAGTACTTTGAGGGGCAATTTTCTGCACTAAGCTGGGAGCCTGGCTCTCCTTCCATTGCAGGCTGTGGGGCCAAGTGGATCAATGTTAGCTGTTATGTGGCACTTCAGACGTATTAATCAATCATCCCAGCACTACGGAGATGCAGACAAGCACGCTGCCCCTGTTTTACAGAGAAAATTAGGGCCAGATTTCTTTATGAAGCTGTATGCTCATTGTGAAAGTCACGCCTCAAAGCCCTCTTGATGACCAGTATTTACTATCTGCACTGCAGTACAGCTCATGCAGCCTCAGCTGTATGAGGTGCTATGTATAAAAGCAGAACAAAAAGATGTTCCCGTGTTCCAATGAGCTTACTCTGATCTGGCCGCTTAGCAATATTGAAATGTTTTGTTGAATATTAAGATTGAATAAACAGACAAGGTATGTGGCATGTTCTCAAATATTTTTTAATGAAAATTTCTGACCCAAACGACCCTTGAAAGGTAGAAGCTGTCATCCTGAGAAATGTGTACAGCCAGGCGTCATCTTTTACGATGCAGAACCTAACACACCTTCAAAGTGCTGGCACCAACAGCAGGAGAGACTTGAGGACAATTTCTGGCATAAATATTGAGGAAAGCTGCTTAAGCACTGGAAGAAACTGAAAAGTTTACACTTTTTGAGAATTTGAACTAACCTTCGGTGCTTCGGGATATTTTCCTTCAGAATAAATATTCTGTCTTATATGGTGCTGCACAATGCATACCGCAGGGGATACCGCATTTTGAGAAAGTAAGTCTCATGACTCAAATTCTGCTCTCTGCACTTATGCAAACGTTCTTCACATCGAATCCAACAGGGCAGCTTATGAAAAGTAGAGAAGAGAACTTGGTCCATTATGTGGCTATCAAATTTAAATTACACCAATAACTGAGATGCATGAGGTATCGGTGACAGGAACACTGGGCCTAGAGTGTATGATTACTCAATTACTCCAATGTCTGTTAGATGCTTAAAGGCTAAAACAATTTTGGGTTCCTTCCAGTCAGTGCATATCACTGTCAGCTCTTCAGATAGTTTACCTTTCCCAAGAAGCTTTTGCTTACCTTATCACCTTCCCAGATCTGCCGCCTGCATTCTTCAATTACCGCATTTAACTGCAAGCCACGTTACGTATACTTTACACTTCATCTTTATCTGTTCCATTTCGGTGATGTGATATTAGGCAAACATCTTAAACTTACAGCAGTAGGTTTTAAGTCACTGACATCTTAGATTTATTTTCCCCAAAGCTTTCAGTCTTAGCAGGAGCTCAAATGGAGCTCTGAGAAAGTGGAGCACGGAGCCACATCCACAGCTGCGAAGACAGTTTGGCAAATGAAAGAATTCTTAAACTCAAGGAAAAGGGGTAAAAATCTGTACTACCCTTTGTAGTCCCCGGCAGGTTCATAAAGGGGAACACAGAATTGAATGTTTAAAAGAGAGATGAATTAGGAGACAATCTACATCAAAATGGAGAACAGTGATGTGAAGTGTCTCATTTACCCAGGTTAAAGGAAATCTATACAAAGAAAATTCGTTCACTGTAAATTTTTCTTAACAGTATTGTTATTTCTATTTAAAAATAAAATCTTAAATGAAATTAGCTTTGCACAGAGTAAATAAAAAATAGATATTTTTTCCCCTTCGCAGTTTTATGTGATTTAGGTTTATGTTGTATTACCACTACTGAAGTATGACATCATTCAGAGAAATAACAACCAATCTGTAGATTGCCCCTAAAATAAATATGGCAATTGCTTAATATCCAAAATCAAACTTGTTCATTAGTTCTGATTCATCACATGAGCCCTGAATGTGCTTCTGTGTGCATATATAAAGAATCCATAACCAAGTGGCTTCTACTTTCATACACATTCTGAGCACTAATTGTTGTTTCTTACAAATGCTCATTAATATTTTCCTTAATATCTTCCTGTTTCTCTGAACACTTTTCTGCTCCAAAACTAAAGGAATTGAAATGTGAATAACAGACTTTGTCAAAGACAAACCTATTGCAGCCAATACATGCAAAATCTTATATACCAATAGATGGAAAAAGGAAGAAAATCAATACTGACTACAAAACAACTGAATTATTAAACTGCTTTTCTAGTATTATTTGTCATAGTATTCAAAACAATGTTGCAATGTGAGATAGTAATGGACACACTGAAAATACCATCTAAAAGTGGAGCTCTCCACATAGTACTCCTAATTCTTTTGCCTTCAGGGTAAGAGCTCAGCCCCACAGAGCCATTCAAGGAGATCAAGAAACCTAAATACCTTCTCAGAGCCTGGCTACAGTCAAAGCTGGGCCTCTGCAAGAGATTTTGCAGGCACTGAATGTACTAATTTATGTCCCTCATTGAGTGAGTGACATGAGCTCAGAAGAATATTCTTCATCTTCAGGGAAGTATCCAAGCATTTGTTTGACCGTAAGCATATGCTTCAACTGTTGACTGAAATAACACATTTTCTTGAGAAGGTACCATCACAACAATTGGTTGCTTAACAGCTCTGTAAATTGTATTATTCCTGGAGGTGACCCTCTTTAAAATTAAAATATCAGGTCCAGATGCACACATGTACCTTACCCACATGTACATAAAACTCAACTGTATGAATTCATAGAGTTCCTTGCCAAAAAATGCCATATCAGTACACTCCAATATTCATGATTTAAAAGAAAAAAATACCTCTCTGGATAGTTATATTAATCATCAATTAGAATTTTTCAGATTTTAGAGCTGGTAATCCAAATCTGCCTCAAATCAGAAAAAAAAAAAAAGGAAATGGTAGGTGTTAATGCTTAGGTGGAATTCCTCTGATTGAACTATTTATCTGGTGGTACTTCAGATAACTAAACTGAGCTCAGCAATATAAAAGGGTACAGTAATGGTCTTTTTTTTTTTTTTTTTTTTTTTTTTTTTTAATCTTCTAGCATTGCAGGGCTGCTGGGACTTGAAAATTATATTCAGGCAGGTTTGGATGGGGTCCAATGTAGACCACACCGGACTCGGTAACATCTGGTGCATAGGGCTTCCATTTTTTAAAAGTGTGTCTTGACAGCTGTAAAATAGCAATGACATACATCTCTGAGTGAGGGCTGTATGTAAAGCTGGCAGCAAGCTGATTGCATGATATTTGGGAAGGCATCACTCTGGTCTTAGAGTTGGGCACAGCCATCCTGGAACACATGCAAAGACATTCCAGTCGTGCTGTAAAGAATGTATTTTACATTGAATGAATAAGAAATACTTGTAAAACCTTCATCTTTGACTAGTGTTTCTCCTGCCTCCCTTTCATGTTTAACAAATTGGGAAAAAAGCCCTACAAAAAAAAAATATATATATATATATATAGTTCTAAGACTCTGGGCCAGCACCGGGAAGTTACTGACAGATGATACAGCAATGACCTCAGAAACTGGCATGATGGTATGAAGTGCTGATATGCATCAATCTAATCACTACTGAATCTGAACACTTCTATTTTTTTTTTCTTTTTCCTGAAAGCTTTCAAATAAGATTTTTATAATGTGTATGCAGCTTCTGCTATAAATCGGCTCTGTACTTTTCTCCACACCTGTGTTTAAACACATGCTTTCTTCTGCAGATCCATACCATCACCTTCCCATCTCTCCTCTGGTGCACAGAGCAAAGCAGGGTGCAGAGCAGGGTGCATGGAGGGTGGGTGGCAGCCTCCTGCTGTCCCTTCAGAAAGGTCAGCTGCCAAAGGTGGAAGGAAGGCAGCAGAAGGCTAAGTTTACCCTCATCCATCTCTGGCCAGATCCAGTGCCACAATTACTCATTTACGTGTTTTCTCCCCTCACCAGATGTTAGTTACAGCTGCCTGTTGCAAGCTGCCTTAAATAGCAATGCCTTGTGACAGATATCACAATATACAGCCATGGGGATACTTAAGGATGCAGTGCCTCCGCTTCACTGCAATGGAATGATGGAGGCATCTCAGCTGGCAAAAGGACCATCCCTGAGAAGGCTTTTGTATTTGGAACAAGGTTGAAAGAAAATGAAGAATTAGTGTATTTGAGCACTAGTCAGAACTGGATATACAGAAATTTTCAAATTTTCATTAAAATCGAACAACAAAACAAAATCCCACAACAAATGATGTGTTTATGATTTAAAAAACATACAAACAAAAAAAACCCAAAAAAACAAACAATTAGAATAATTTTAACTTCAAATTTCTGGTGAGGAAAAGATTTTGTGAGGAAAAAGATTTTGGCAAGAAAAGGTTATAAACAAATAAAACAAATAAAATTGAATCACATCATTACAACCATAGCTTTGCCTTAAAAAGAAGCTATTCATTTGGACCATTTCAAGTCCATGTGGTCAATTTTACCATTCCTCAAGGATACCAGTCACTCTTGAGGACCGCTACATCGTGGTACGGGTAATGGAATTGCAGTAGTATGGGGTGGCCTTAGCCTTCCACACTAACTTCCACTCAGCAGATACATGGAAACCTTGGAGCACAATTGCCATATGGCAGGTTGTGGCTTTGCCACAATGAAATTCAACCCAAATTTTCCTTGTCTGTGCCTGGCCATTCTGAAATCACTGAAAAACTGTTAGAGGTCTCTAAGGGGGAGTTCTCACCTTGCTGAGCTTCGGTGTTTCAGCCACTTCATGGCCATGATGCAGTGAGTGAGCAAAGCACAGGGAGGTGCAGGTATGGCACTTCATGATCAGTCATACCCTACAACTTGTACAGATACCACAGGACAAAGCACCTGCAAACAACACTTATTTCATAAATACATTTATCTACATATATATATGTATGAATATATATATATTCAACAGCATGTGAAACATAAGATAGCAAAGAATAGTTTTCTTGAAAATATAAAAAAAATAAGCCAAACCACTTCCTTCTAAAGTTTGAAACACAGTTCCTAAGTTGTGAACATCACTGATTTTTATCCCGCATTTACATTTGTTTTAAATCTAGACCTATCACAAACCGTGGCTCAGTTTTCACAGTGCATCGACTCCACATTAAAACTCAGTCATTAAGTGCAGTATGGCAGACTGGTTATACCAGCAGTGGTTTATATTAAGGAAGAGCTTAAGAAGGGTTAAGGAACTCTACAATAGAAATACTCACTGCAAAAGTTGAACAGGGAGAAAATTCACAGAATCATAGAACCACAGAATATCCCAAGTTGGAAGGGACCCATAAAGATAATCAAGTCCAACTCCTGGCTCCACACAGGACCACCCAAAAATCTGAGAACACATCTGAGAGCATTGTCCAGACACCAACTGAACACTAGCAGCTCAGTGCTGCGTTCATTGCCCTAGGGAGCCTGTTCCATGCCTGACCACTTTCTGGTGCAGAACCTTTTCCTGATGTTCAATAGAATCACAGAATTGCTCAGGTTGGAAAGGACCTTAAAGATTATTGAGCCCAACCACAGACTTGGAAACAGGTGTGGCACAACTGTATCTTTTGTTTATCCAAGAGTTGGAAAAAGTGAAGAGACAGTGATAGACTGAGAAGGTAAGGGGACCAAAGTTCTGAGTGCCACAAAGTTACTTTCAGTTTTCTTTGAAAAACTCTGCCTTGCTTTCTTGATATAATCTGCTTTATGAAACCATTACAACCATGGTAGGTTGGGAGATACCAAGGATTCAGCAACACAGCAGTGTGTAGTATACGCTCAGTAGCACATTACTTAAAGTGATGCTCCTGCATCACTACCTTGCACTGCACACTGTCTCAGGATAATCTAGATTTGGTCTCAGATCAAAATCTTCTTCAAGCTCAGACAGCCATGCAGACTGCCTCTGAGCTACCACCTGCATGGCTCCACAGTGTTAGTGCCTGCTGTGGTTTAACCCAGTAGGTGGCTCAGTACCGCTCAGTTGTTTGCTCACTCCACCCATTCTCAGTGGGATGGGGGAAAGAATTGGAAAAAAAACCGAAGTAAAACACTGAGATAAAACTATTTACAAAGAGAAAAGGATAATAGTTATGACTATATATATGCATATTACATATATGTGTAAGTGTATAAGCAATGCACCAACAATTGCTCACCACCCCGTGACCAATGCCCAGTTAGCACTGAGCAGTGGAAGAGAATTAGATGCACTCCTATTCCCTTCAAAACTCCTTCTCATGATGTCATATGATACGGAATATCCCTTTGGCCATTTTAAGTCAGCTGTCCTATTTCTGTTCCCTCCCAGCTCCTTGGGTGCTTCGCTGCAAATGGCCTTGGCTCTGTACAACACTGCTTAGCAGCAACTATAAATATTGGTGCATGATCAGCATTGTTTTTCTCCTAGAAACAAACCATAGCATTGTACCAGACACTATGAAGAGAGAAATGTTGTCCCAGCTGAAACTAAGACAGAGCCTTAAGTTGTTCCTCTCTTAGCCTTCTCTGTGATGGGATCCCACCTAGCTAGGGGAGAAACATCCACCCCTCCCTCTGTGGCCCTCTGTATACACCATCTTTTAGAAGGTCAGGCTTTAAAATACTAACAGCTTATTACTTTCACTTCTTTTTCACTTCTACATGAAAATACTATTCCAAGCAAAGTATTCACAGCTTTTCTTTCCCATCTGAAAACATTCTTCCCGATTTGAGACACAGGGAGCATGGAAAAGATCCAACTACAGCCTGAAATACAGACCAGCTCCTAAGTAATACCACAGTCAGGGACGTCTTTACACCGACCTGTAATTCCAGAAAAGATTGATCAATTTTCATAACGCCTAAATATTTAGAAGGTCAAGAAAAAGGCAAACGTGCTTTCTATAATAAAATCTGAAAGGAATAAAAATGACATAAAACCACATCACCTATAAAAGCATTCACTCAGCAGCTTACAAATGCACAACTACAATAAGGAACTGAGCTAAGGGTAAGATACAGAGAAGACCCTCGTGGTGCAGAAGGCTACTGGAGAGCAAAACGCACAACCTGTTTTCCATAGGACACTTCCAAGGCATGCCCAAATCCACTCACAGAACTGAACTTCATAGAATATCCCGTGTTGGAAGGAACCCATAAGGATCATCAAGTCCAACTTCTGGCTCCACAAAGGACCACCCAAAAATCAGACCATAAATCTGAGAGCCTTGTCCAGACACTTCTTGAACTCTGGCAGCTCAGTGTTGTGACCACTGCCTTGGGGAGCCTCTTCTAGTGCCTGATCATCCTCTGGTGAAGAACATTTTCCCGATACCCTGAACCTTCCCTCACAGCCATGCTGGATGAGCACAAGCAAGCCAATGCTCAGATACAATGCAACTCATTTCTGTGAACAAATGTTAGAGAGAAAACCTGAGCTCTTGGTGGTGTGGGTCAAAGCACCCATCAGCATATAACTGACACATATGATGCAGCATTACTGCCTGGCAGTCTTTCAGTGCATTTATGATCCCCCCATGGTTTGTCCCTGTGTGTTTCAGATCGTACTTCTAACCAGCCTGCATAGAGTAAATGTTTGCAAGTCTTGGTATCTCTCCTGGCCATATTCCTGCCGTTGCGTCTCGTTCCTGCCCCTCCTGGCCAACAAACCATATTGCAGCCGCAGTTGCAAGTTAACATAGACAGAATGGAAATTTACACAGAAGTTTACCCAGTATAATTACACTGGATTAGGTTTAATAACCCATTTATTTTACACTGGTGAGCTCAGTAATGCCACAGTGACCTCCACCCATGAATGAGACTGTGGGATCTCCTCCTTGGAGGTCTTCAAACAAAGCGGTCTGGTATTCCTTGGCAGAGTTGGAGTGGTTGATTTCCCTGGCTACTTTCCTGGGTTGGCTACTACATGAACAATCTGACCAGATAACCAGGATAATGACTTTCCTAGCTTCACCTCTTTCAACATTCATAGATACAGTTGCTAATAAAACTATGACTAAATAAAAGCCCTCCATATGGGTTGAAAAAAGATTCTACTCTATGCAAGCCTGACTACAGTGCTTTCTCACCAATTGCATGGAAAAAAAAGCCAGCAGATAATAGGCACAGTGAGAAACCAGCAATGTCTTTGAATAACTTTTGCAGAAAGATTCTCTTTAGTCCAAATCCTGTCATTCAATTCATGCTAAAGTAACATTTATCCTCTTCTCCCCTCAAAAAAAAAAAAAAAAAAAAAAAGACAAAAACCATAGGCTCGGAGGGAAAAGATAATACAGCATTAGACATTAAGACACAGAAGTATATGGTTGCAGCCATAACTGCTCAAGCTTGACAAGTAGATGACAAGGCTTAGCTCATTCTTAGCCTAAGAGCAATAAAGCTTTCTGTCACATTTAGGTTGAACTCTTCCAGTTTCCAGTGAATCCTCTGAGATCCCACAAGCAGGAACAGAGACATCTCCAGCCCAATATGCAGTGTATGGGCTATACACACTCCATGTGCTCATCTGGGCACCTCTGGGGCACGTCTCACTGGTTTCACTGCTGAAGGTGGAAAAAACCTGGCATTCAAAAGCTTTTTGGTCTCAGACCTTCACAAGTTCATGGGGAATTCACCCCCAAGGCAGAAAACTCCTCTAAGCTCAGTTCCAGGGAAGGCTATCTCACACTGAACGAGCACGGAGAGTTCTGATATACTATACCTCATCAAGTAGATGGTTTATCAGGACTTAAACCTCACTATACTCCATAAACATGTCCTTTAAAAGAGCCACTCATAAACTGGAAACAACACATCCTGCGAGGGGAAAGTGTGGCCTACAGTTAACTTATTTATTCCTATCTAACATAATACAGACGCCCTGATTTTTACAGCATTACACGTTTTGAACCTTTTCACTAAAGTGGAGGTTTCTCATTTCAGCCTAACTGCTGTTAATCTGTTCCAAATGTTAACATTGCGAGTAAGGTCTGGTTACCATCTCTGCCCCAAGTCGATAATAGGAACAGAGCTGATCAGCATCTGGTTTAGTTCAGAGTACAACTTGCTGCCTAATACTGCAGAACTGCAGGGTTGGAAGATTGTTGTATTTCATGAACACCACAAAAAAAAATTAAACTAACAACACTCACATACAGTCATGTGTCATTATTTATTGCTCCATAGGCTTGCTAAAGATGGAATATCACATTACTAATTTTGGCAAATTCCAGCACACATAAACAGGCCAAAACCTCTTAACGTAAATTACACCATAATAATAATTAAGAAAAAAAAAAACAGTTGTGTATTTTCCAGACTTGAGATGGAAAAGATAGTTTAAAAATAAGAGAAAATTTTAAATCAGTTTTTTATTGTCATACACTTTGAAGATGTGAACTGTTGTGTCTTATTCACTACAAGCTATTTGACGATACAGCACTATGAACATTCAGAAAACTATGGTTATGATTGAAAACGGCCTGAAATAGATTTATAAAATACAAATTAGTATTTTAAGGGAATACAGTCAATGTCCTAAAGTCACAACACCAAGCTCACATCTAGATCAAAATAAAAACTCCTGCTGTGTTTAATCAGAGCAGAATCCGACTCCCAATATACAGAATAATCCATCTCAAGATTAGCTGTAAGCCCCCTAATACTCAGGAACACTTCTTCCTTCTTCTCGTTCTACCATTTTGCAGTCGATCATTTAAAGAATTCTGCATAAGACATATTTCAATGATGTTTCTTTTGTTGATCTAGATGGTAGACTATCCTTCATAAACTCAATTAAGACTACAGGGTCAAGAGCTCTTGACGTGTATACAAAATAAGCCATGAATAATTAATGAAAGTTTGAAGTTAGCAAGACATGCTAATTTACCATCTATTCATAATAAAGTTCAATTTGAGCAAAAAACATTAATGACCACCTGAAGTATTAAGCCTTTTTGTTTTTTTCTTTTAAACAAATGCCTAGAATAAATGTTTAAAACACCTGGAGTCTGTATAAACTGTATGTGAATCCTGTCGAATTTACCCTACACTTTCCTGTCACAGAAAGTACTGACTGTGGTGACCCATATAACATAAATTTCTTGTTACCTGTGAGAAGTGGTTGTACACAGAAATTACTTCATTCCCACAAATGTAACTCGTTGGTCCGTCAACTAGTAATACAATATTTATGATGTTAAAGCAGGATAAAACTGATAAGTGCTGTATTAATTTCACAGTAACACCTACAAGCAATGATTTCTTGTGCACAACAGACACCACTGATCCTATCTACAGCTGAGAAAAATGAATCAGAAAAGCCTAGGTTACCAAACTGCTTTCAGTTGCAGAGCTAAGTCAACAACTTATCTCACAAAGCAGTGGGCTTCACAAACAGTACCACCTCCCACATTTGTGAGATTTCTCTCATCTTAACAGATTTAATGACTTCTCTGCCACTCTGCAAGGGGGAAAATGGTTCATCAAAGATCATTTCTAGCAACCTTACACCTCTTCTGCACTTGGCTTTCATGAGAAAGATTTTAAACTATTTGAAGGCATGAGGTGTCATACCCTCACAGGTTGAATGACTCAGAAGGAAAGACAACTTCCTAGAACAGCATTGACAGGTATCTTTTGCAGAAAGATGGGCATAATAAGGAAACGTATCATCTCAAGCCAGCTGAAATCATATGCTAAAAAAAAAAACCAAAACCCACTGACCCTTAACAAGTTAAGAGAAACCAAAAAAAATAAAAAATAAATAAATAAAAGCCACAATCCAAGCTCTGAAGAGACAGCAAGAGGATTTTTTCACCTAGCCCTGGTACTGGTACCTCTCATATTTTCACTAAAAGCTGTTTCCTCCATCACTTGACCTTTAAGACTGAGAGGGAGAAGATGATGGCCAAGACAATTAGCTGGATGCTGCACTTATAGTAAGCTAAAAAGAAGGGAAAAGCATATAGGAATCAGAGCTGCCCAAATCCACACACAGACCTTGATCCCTAGCTAGCAGAGGAACAGAAAACTCCACACAGAAGAGGCATACAGGCTGTTCAGGATAGAGCAGTCCACCTTTGCCTTTTCAGACACCAGCAGAGCTCCATAAACATTTCTATCCCTGCAGCCTCCAGCTCTCCTTGCTGTATGGAGCTGCCTCAAAGCCCAGCAGACCCATTTGCATCCATACCACACAAAGTGCATTACCAAGCAAAGAAAGGGCGCAAGCACAGACAACAAATATTCTCAGTTTTTTTTTTTCTCTGTATAGTTCCAGATTTGTTAGCTGAAAAAAAGTGTAAATTACATGACTGTTTTTAATGCCACAGAGCCACTGTAAATTAAAGACATGATAAAGCCCGTGCTCTGGTTTTGAAAGATCACAATTTGACAGTGCTGTCATTAGAACTCATATAAGACAGATGCTTTTCACAAAAAAAGCATTTGTTTCACTTGAAGCTTGCTCAAAGTCAAATTTATTTTTGAAATTTTAGTTAGAGAGAAACACAACTATCAAAAACCAATCTCTCCTATTGAGTTCTTTCATTTTTCCAACCACAGTGGGACAGAGACTGACTCAGCAACATGATGGTCACTTGCCGGGAATAAGAGAAATTTAAGTACAAAGATTCTCTTAACCAGGTAGACAACTAAGCATAAATATCCATCCTCTACAGCCCAGGGAAATGACTCAGTCATGAGGTTATTGGTAAGCCTGCGTAGATTTCAACCATGTGGGTATGGCTTGTTTTGCAGTGAAAAGGCTTCTGTTTTTTGGTTTGTTTTTTTTTGTTTGTTTTTGTGATGTCAAATAAAAACAAAAGTAAAACCTCAATTTTGTTGTAAAACAAAATTCCTGCATTCTGGCCAGTCCTTAATAATATCATTTCCCTTTTAAATAGTCTTCTTTACTCAGAAAGGTCAAAGTGAGAAGATCTGCTCCCCTCCATTCCAGCCCTGTGGTAGAACTGAGGAGTCAGCTCCAATACCTTCTGCAGACCACTTGGGATCTGACAGCATAGAGGCATCCTCCCAGTGTCTTCTGTCCCTTTGTTTCATTTACTTGAAATGATCAGAAATAGGTGAAGATTGCCAACATCTGGCAGCCTTCTGATATTTTCTGTTCACTGCCAAAGAATACGCCCCAAGTCCTCGCCCACCACTGAAATGGAAACAAAACAAAACAACAGGGAAAACAATCACCCTGAAGTGGCTAGATATCATCTCTCAGTTCTTGGGTATGTCGTGGATGATCACAGCATAAGAACAGAAATCCTACCCCACAAAAACACAGCAAAAGATGTTACCAGTGGGGGATAACAGGACAGAGGCTGCAGCAATGGAAGGAGCATGAAGAAATGACCACTTGGCTCCAGAACCTGTCACAGCACAAACTTTGTTACTTCTGTATTTCAAGCAGAATTTTACCTCATTAAAATCTATCATTCCACTCTTCACAGCTGTCTTTGCATTAATTTGGTCCAAATGTTGTTCTTATTGTATCAATCACCTACCACATCTGCTCCTTTCCTCTTCTGATTCAACGTATAGATGTATATGGCTATATACAAAAAGGTATTTTTCAATACTTTACAAATACACAGCCAGGGACTCTTAGAAAACTATCATTCTGTTTCCATTTAAGAGTCTGGCAAATGAAAGGCTAGGAGAAAAAAGAAAAACTGGTGCCTAAATTTAAGAATCAAATCCACGTCTAAGCACTGGAGCACTTAAACGTGTGGTCTGATTCTCGAACAAATGGAATAAAAAATGTGCCTGCTAGGCCAAATGGAAGCTATGACTTTAAAAATTCAATCCGTTACTTTGTTGTCTAAATACTGAGAAATAGGGCCTCTGAGCTCACAAAAAAAAAAAAAAAAAAAAAAAAAAAAAGTTTGTACGTACATTGGCCAGAGCTGGTGTGAATAAATCAGATTATCAATCCCTTCTGAACCAACAAATCATAAGATTTTTTTATATATATATTTTTTAAGCACTTTTCATGTTATAAAGGCATTCAGAATGTTGTACAGTACAAGCAGGCACTGTAAGGACATGTAAAAAGTTGCTCATGTCCTAAAGACAGATGTTAGAGCAGGGTGGCAAGCCCCTCCACCCAGCTACAGATGGCCCAGGTGCTCTGTGCTTGGAACCCAAAGAGGATCCTGATCCTGCACTAGTATCAGCAGCTCATCAGTCTGTTGGACTGGCACTTGTCAAAATTCACTTTCTGTTAAATAGTTAAATAGCTGAAATGCAGCCAATCTAAATGAACCTTCTCTGCAGAGGGCATTTTCTCCAGCAGACTTTACAAAAAGGGGCCTGAGGAAAAACACATAAATCTCTCGCTAGCCTTCTTCATCCAATTCCCTCACAAAATGATGGCATCACCTATCGATTTCCTCTCTTAAATTTGTTCCCAAATGACCACATCTACATCTCTGCTTTACTAAGAAGACAGTCTGTGTTTGGAAAACCCTTGTTGTTCCCTGAAACTCCGCTGATAATAGGTGTACTCACTTCTTTCATATGAGTAATCAGGCTCAGTGTTACTTGAATATGGGAGCTTCCCAAGAAGAATAAAATATCCATATTAGCAAAAGCTTCTTCCTTAGGCTGGGTGGGGCCTACACTTAACTAAATCAAAGTTTACTTAAACGCTTATTAGAGTTTTTGGCTCCACACAGACATCACATTTCTGGGAAGTTTTGATCAAAAAGCTTGGCCTGGCGACAATTAGAACATTGTTACAATTCACTAAATGTTCTTAATATGTTCAAAACAGAAATTCTGTGTTCATTTTACAAATAATTCATCTCAATTTCAGTCAGCAAGTCCAAGGTTTTACATTATTTTCAGATTTTTCATTATCCCTCTGAATCTTTCAAATATATTCCCAGCTTACAATAAAGTATGCCAAATAAATAATGCCCCCAAACCCCATAATTATTCAGTGAAGAAAACGTAAATGAGTGAAAAGAACACAGCATTTACTGACTTTCAATAGATCCATTAATATTTTTTTTCATGTTTTTCATTCTTGATTCTAAGAAACAAAACATACTCCAACAGCTGTCCAGAAGGAGTGCTCTGGTTATGCTGCTGCCCACATGGCGATCTATTCACATTTACTGATTTCCAAAGTCTAAACCGAAACAATCTGTCTCAAATGGCCAATGACAGCTTTGAGTGTCATATCTGTATTTAATGGAATAAAAAACACAAACCAACTTGTCAGACACACCACTGTGTCAAGCTCAATTACCTAAATAAACACAAGTAATGGTTAATTTTACTTGCTGCTCACTTTTCTGAAATTGCTTCAGTGCTGATTTTTGCAGCCTCTTCCCTGGAGGACTACATCTGCCTGGTTTAAAGTTTCACTTCCAAACACCATGTCCAAAAGCTAAAATCTTGCTAAAGAATACAACCATTTACATTTGAGGAAAAGATCCCTCCTTCTTAAGGGAAAACTGCCCTTAATCCTAAGAGGAATCTTATTTAAGCAAGTACTGACAATGGGGCAAGTAGTGCTTCTATTGCCAATGCAAATAGGTCATGACCTGCAATGATGGAAGCCCATCAATAACTTTTCCCAAGAGAACAGTCGCTCTAAACGTGTCTTTCTGCACTGGCAGCCCTGAGGCGGATGCCTATGTGCTAGCCAAATGGCATGACAAATCCTAACATCAACAAGGTCACACTGAAAACAGTTAAACTAAGAGTACAATGATTTTTTTCATGGTTTCTTTTTTTTTAAGTACAGTCTTATGTCTTCCACTATTATGCCATACAAAAATGTAGCATTCTTTGTGATCTTTTACAGGAAAGAGAACTACTGGACTTACACTGACTCATGCAAACTGAAAAGGTACCCCTTACATCCATCTCTGTGACCTTGGACAAAGGGCTCCCCATCTGGAAATGTTTTCACTAAGTTTTCACTCCATGTTCTCTCACACACAGAAGACAGTACAGTGGTCGCAAGAACTAAACTACAGACACTACAAACAACACATCTTGCTACATCTTTGCACATGGTTCAGCACAATAAAATCCACTGACATTCTTTATCAAGCATCCGTAACAAGCTAAGCAGACTGCAGATGTTTAACAGGACAGGTCTTGTTGCTTGATGTCCTTTCAGTCCAAGGTAAATGGTTCTGTTCTGACCCTTAGGTGTGCACTAATAACTCAATGTACTGAAATTAAGAAAGTGCAAAAGCTTTAAAGATCCAGGATCTATTCAGCAAAACGATTCACCTCTACCCTCACACCTCAGCACCTTCCAGTGAAACTGGTAAGGTTGCACATCAGCATAAATCATCTGCAAGAATCCTACCAAGCAGAGGCCAAGGGGGATAGAAGTAAAACGCTGATGAACGTCTCTAGAAGGGCAGAATCCCGCAGGCAGATTGATGCTGATGTGCAACCCTGCCAAAGGCTGGGTGAAGATTCAGGAGCTAGGGCTCTGGCCACCCACCCTGCAGACCATGGGCTGTACTGGTCTGGCCTTATTCATCTCTTTTCAGCTGACAGATGCCTGCACACCAGGAATACTCACTTTTGGGATCCTAAACACATTTTCTTTCAGACTTGCCATAGAGTCCTAGTGTGGCACACAAACTGAGCAAGTCCTTGCACTGCTCTCTAGCCCTTCTGCATTCTAGGCAAGTGTTGGCACTACTTTATACTGAAGGGAGGGTTTTCTAATCACAGAACAAATGAAATTAAAATAACCTAAATTTATGGATAAAGGTCTTCCATTTCATATTCAGCACCTGGAAAACAACCCTTTACCAGACATGGGTGCTTTTTTGGTGTGTTTCTGAGTTTTTGCTTGTTCGTGAAGAGACAGGTAGATTACTGTCCATTTCTGAAAACCAGCTTCTGGATTAAATCTAACTTCCAGCTGTTGCCTATCAAGAAGATATAGATCTCTCTGGGTTCACAGTCATTCCAGATAAGATTAATATCAAGTACTTTATTCTCCACAAAGACTCAAATATCTGTGATTAAATAATAGTTGGTTCTAAAGTTCTGTTCAAGCAGTCAGCAATGTGAGTAATGTTATGTCTTGAAACACTGTTTAGAGCAGTATTAGTTTCCTAGAGAAAAAATGTTAGAGAAATAATGTTTCCAACATTAAACCATTGTTCTAATGCTCCCCTACTCCAACACTAACATGAGTGAGGGTGGGAGAGCTGTTCTACTCTGTCCACCAGTTCCAGCATAAGTGCACATTGCACAGCACTGTTTAACTGAAATCGGTATATTTTAGATTTTAATGGAGCACCAGTTTTACAGCTGAATATATGGAAGCTCTTGAGTTACAAGAAGGATTATTACTGCAAACCTGATTACAGCTACAGTTGGTGTTCTTGGAAGATGAGGCTGCAAGTAACAAGAAGCTAACAAGTTCATGCCAGTAAGTCAAGTTTAATTTGCTTTCCTTTCCCACTCCCTTCTGAAGCTGGCTGAAATACAAGTTCCACTGTAAATGCAGTGACTAGCAAACATGGATGCCATCACAAATACAACGCTGCCAAGAGGAAGTCCTCCGTTGACTAATAACAGTTTCCAATAGCAACTGCAAGATATTCTGGGCTCCACATTTCAGAGATTTAGGGATATATTCTAAACAAGTACTTTTTCAACAAGAGAATATAAACTGTATAACATTTAGGCAAAAAGACCAGAAAAAGTCACCAGAAATTTGTATTACAAATGCTGAACCAAAGCTTTTGCTAGCTCTTCAACAACCCTTACTTCAACAGATAAGACTTTGCCCCCCACATCAAGCCTACTATTAAAGGCACAATGTAAAGACTCAAATCATTGCTACACACTGATAATTGCAAAGGCCTCAAGTTTTTTTTTCTGTTAACTGAAACAATGCACAGCTTTTTATTTTGGAGAGAGGAGACGGCATATTTGATAATATTTTTATGTAGCACGTGTTGCTGTCAGAGCACAACAGGGGACAACCGAGTTCACTTGTTAATTAAGTAACCCATTCTTTGAACACATTTTTTAATGCAAGACAGCGTCAGCAACAAATGACAAAATCACAGAGTTGGACTGAAAACTGAATTCTATAAATATAAACTGAATTCCATAAACTGTATCAGTTTCATCTGTGTATCTTTGCTTGCTGAAAGTGCAAAGCATTTCACACCATTCTTTCTTCTGCAGACAAAGAAAGTCAGGTTTTTTTTTCATTTAAATACAGAAACAAAACTGCATTTCCATTGCTGCAACTCAACAGTTGCATGAAAGACCGCCCATGCATTTTTTCATAGGAGTAATTTATTTTTGAAGTAAATATAAATATATCATATTTGCTAGGCCAATTTGTAAACCCTACTATGGAGGAGTTACGGCAAAACATAAGCACAAATCAGAGGGCATGAGAAAGCTCCTAAGCAGCAATCTAAATTAGAAGTTTTGAAGTGGTCAACGATATAAAATTTACCAACAAACCTCTGAAACATCTTTACAGAATTTCTAAGTCTTGCATTTAAATTCCTTGTTATAAATTGCCTCTAAATAAAGCATTAGATACAACACTTTCCAGCATCTCAGTTGCCTGCTTCACAATAATTCGGTGCTGCCATCTTTTTTTTTCAGTAGCTTGGAGTTAAAATCTCATAAACCTCAGCTGCATAATTCAAATTCCTTGTGTAAGTGACAAATATACATGAGCTGTTCATCATTACAAATTCCACACAGTAAAATACTTCAATGCCATTAATTACTTTATACAAATCAGTTTGATAACTCTCAACATTAAGCTTTACAACATGTATCTTCTACTGCGCTTCAAACTCAAAAGATCAACTTAAGTTTCTTTTACGCTTTTATTCTTTTAAGTGTCTACTGTAACACTTCCAGTAAAAAACACGGATTTTATTGAATATTCCCTTTATTTTATAAATGTATATTTACATTTAGGAAGGAAATATAATAGGACATGAAATACCAACTGTACTGAATAAACTTACTGAACTGCTCCTTAGTCTAAGTGATTCCTACAGTACAGCTTCCCATCATTTTTCATTTTAGAATGCAACCCAATTACTGGAGATGTAGGTAAAATAAAAACAAGATTACTGAGGATTTAAAACTCTAGATGGCACACTCATACAGTAAAAGAGTACAAATCTGAATGGAAATGCACATAGCTTCACGTATGAGGTTTACTTGGTTTTCCACCTGAAATATATGTAATCTATCTGCAAACATTAATTCACTAACTGACCCGAAAATAACGTTATAAAATTTCTACAGGTTAAAAATAGGTAATTTAATAATAATACTGCACAGTAATAGCAGTTTTGTAATTCCTAAGCACTGAAACAAGTTAATGTAAGATTCTAGACACAATTTACTCTCAGGGCATAGCACCCATCCAGTCACACTATTATATTCACTGCTTATAATGTACTTCATAGATACTAAGAATGAGATCTTATGTTTCCTAAAGGCATGAATTCATGCAACCACCATTTTCAAGTTTTGAACCCGGAGGGGAAGTTTTTGTTGACAGTTTGTTTTTAAGCAAGAGCTCAGCTTTATTACTCCAATCCCAAGGCTATAAAATGGACATTTCAATGCACAGGCTTTAACCTATATAGAGGAGGCAGTTTAAACTCAGAGACCTGATCAGTTTGGGTGCTAGCAACAATCAGGAAAATTACACCGCAGTTATTTTTGTTCGAATCTGTCGGGCTTACATTGCTGTTATGTAACATGACTGAAGTTGTGATAAATGATAGCTGTGCTGCAGAAGGAGCACAAGTCAAAATTACCAGAACTGCAAAATCCGTGGATTAAGGTGATTGGCTAATTATCTGAGTAAATAAACAAGCTCCTAAAAGACAAATATGACATATGTTTACAGTGCACTAGATCTTTCATGTTTATGGATGTAAAAATACTTGCATTCTGCAGTAAGTATAAGGCAGTAGAACAACCTGTCTTGTCCTTACAGTGCAGGTACTCCTGGTGTACTCCAGGTACTTACCGTGGAGAAGCTCATATGCCATTGCTTATGGCAGTACTGTAGGTACTGTAAAATTAGAACAGACCAGCAGGCAGTCCCTATATTCAGATTGTTTTTAAATTCATGATGTGGAACATGTGTACAACAAAGGACAAACAGAAGGAGTTAGAAAAAAAAAGAAAAACAAACGAACAAACAAAAAAAGCCATGTATTTACTGTTTGGAGAACTAAGTGGACATGGAAGCATTTGCCCAGAAAGCCACAGAGGCAAATGTCTTTGGCCGTAAGCCAGTACAGGAGACCCTCTGAAGAAAAGTATACAAAAAGGTTCTCTCCATTTCTACAATAGCAGATATCAAATAATTCATAAAATCATTAATGTTTTCCTCTAATAAAGTGTATTCATGCAAAATAATCTCTTCTCGTATGGTAAATAGGTAACAAATGATACATCTGTAGCATGCTTTAACTCTTAAATATTCAAGTAGGATAACATTTTCTAACATATGTTATTAATCTCCATATATAAATTTGTAACTTCCATTGACAAGTTCAATACATCACTGTAATTTCTTTCCGTCATTTAACAAGTTTATTTCTACAAATTATGGCTTAAAAGCAGGTACTGTACATACAAAATCTAAAGAGACTGTTGTGCAACTCATTACATTTCTTTATGTCATCTACTTTGATAAGTTACTCATTTCAGTGGGTATTCATCACATTTTGGATAGCAGCAATAAATAGGCATTTTACTTTTCAGAAAACATTATTTTAGATAGCCACATTAATCAACACAAAATTAATTTTTAACAGTACTGGAGTAACATAGCCCAGAAGTTATTAAAGTTTGATCAAAGAATCTGAAAATTTAATATTGGACCTCTCTGTGCCAACCTAAGACTGAGTGATTTGCAGGGTCTCCAACATGTCTTCCACTGCTTTCAGGGAGTATTTAGTCTCTTTCTTAGTGCGACCTGCAAACTAAAAAATAAAGAAATAAATATATTTTCTTCATATATAAGAAAATACTCTGTGCAAGTAAAGATTCTAAGCATCAAGTATGACAAAAAAAAGCCCTAAAAATTATTAACTATATTTACTACAAAGTCAAAAGAACAGCCTCTTTAAAGTTACACTAAAACCTCATCACTTCTACTAGAACAAAAGTTCTATCATCCTTCCTCTAGTAAGTAATGAAAAAATAACACAAAACGTAATTTCAATCATTTGCTCTGAATTCACATACTCAGTACTAACAAATATTCCACTTTGAAAATTAACATTTCTCTAATGACAGAGATCTTCCTGTTATTTTGTTTACTCTGTGAGCCTTAACACGAATTTTATTTGACTTTATTGTTGATGTGATTGAAAATAGATTAGCTTAAGTATCAGGTCTTGCTGCTGTTTAAATTACAAATATGATTTATTTTCTATTTTAGTTACAGCGAGACAGAGAAGGCTCTACTTATCAAAATCTACTACAGAACAATGCAATCATCCTATAATTACATTTTATGGTTCAAAGTAACTGAAGTAATGACCTCATGTTTGATTGTAACCTACTGTTACAACAGCAATTTCAGAGAACATCTGAAATTCTGCTTTGATCTGAAACTCTGTCTTGATAACAAGGAAAAATACAGCTTTATAAATACTATTTTCCAGTGTTATGGCTTTAGATTCTCTAAGATATGTGCAGCCAAGTTTGGGAAAGAAAGGCTAAGAAGGGGAGGAGCTGCTGATTACCCCACGCTGACTTCAAAAGGATTATTCTAAGTATAGTGATGGCTCCCATTGCTCATCAGTCACACTGTGCACAGTGGATTTATTGACTGTGCTAGTCTTCAGTCAAACAAAACTCAATCATTTCTAATACACCTTCATTTTAAAAGTTTTGCATTTGAGGCTGGGGTGGTAATGAAACTATAGAATCAGTAACTGTAACTTGCAGTTAGTAAAATAGTCTATTATTTGCCTAATTGTTAACATCTAAAATTGAAAATTTATTGAGTGTTTATGTTTTTTATTTCGGATACCACTGCTGTCTTGCATAGTTTGCCCTTGATTTATAATGTGCCCCTTCTCTCTTGTAATTAACTTAATTTAGCAAACTCTTCATGACCTGTTAAGAAAGATTAAGTCATCAGACCCAGGTAAAATCACACCAGCAACAAGCTGCAGAACCTGTCAACCTGCTTTTGACCCCTAGCCTACAATTTAACACTGGGACTCTGCATCAGTACTGATCTTGAAGAAACAGCTTCAGTACAGTAAATGAAAAGATATTTCACATGAAATAGGAAAATGAAGTTCAGTTATTGTGACAATACTTCATAGTTAGGAGACATGCTGAAAACTCCATATTTTCACATTTCATATTTTCAGAAGACGAACTGACATTCCCTGCTTTTATTCTAGCAATATGTACCATTTTCCAGGTTGCAAAGTTTTCATAATGACCTGCAATACTCAACTTTATAGGAAAATCAAAGCTTTCTTCAGACTCTCCCAGATGAGAGAAGAAGAAATTGAATTTAATGCAATGCCCTCTTTTTCTTCAATCTAAACAAGAGCAGTCCTAAGCTGCTACTTGGGGAGGTCCAAGCCCTTTCATCGAAACAAGCAAATGCAAAACCAGAGCACAAAATCCTCCACAGGAGAACTGTTTCTTATTCAAAGTACTTCCAAAACAAAATAAAGCAGCACAGGAGTCTGAATATACTACAGTAAAACATCACGTTTGGTAGGACATACAGAAAGCAGGCAGAGGAAAGCTTGAAAATAAGAATCGTATTTATTTTACTTCTCTTTAGAGATGCTGAAAACAAAACTGACACAAGATATTAGTTTAAAAACACTACTTGTTAGTTTCAGGAATGGCTGCCCTCATGATACTGACGTGTACTTTAAATGGAACAAGTAAAATCAAACTGCATCATAACAAACACAAGTATTCTTGGACATCTAATCACTTCAAATTTACCCTGACGAACAATTATTTTGTCTATTCTGCCATTACACAGCAATTTGACTGATTGAGCCGGAATCCATTTCTTAAAATCAAGATTTAATTTTCTGTTTCCCAAATGGCTTGTAACAAAATCACCTCTCCAACCATAAATACCATGTGGATTGCTAACACAGAAGAATTTAGCAACGTACCAAAGCAGTATATATCTGAAAAACTACTACAAGTAAGATCTCATTTAAGATTTTTGTGAGCATTAATCAACCTTCCCTGCCTCTGTTGAAATGCTTCTACCAGAAGACATGTTAAACTAATTACTTAATTGAAGAGCACCAGACGTAGCCACAGTTTGTTCCAATGTTAAAATAACAGTGGGACTCATGTTCTCAGTCACAAGAATGACATGCTTCTTCACAGGATCAGCACAAACTGAATAATTCAGAGTTGCAGTGATAAAACAATGCAAAACTATGCTTGAATTCACAACATTTCTTCAAATAATCAGTATCTATGTTTTATTTTTTCTTTTCATTCAGTCAGTCAAAATTAAGTGTAAGAATGACAGTGCTAGCAGCCAGCATTTCCAGATGCAAGTAGCAGCCGTAGCTACAAAACCTGACTACTTCACCTCCCCAGTTAGGCACAGATGAGAAGCAGTAGCCAGCATGCACGGTTACACATATAACATTAAAATATTAACCACATAAAGCACAGCTACTCGATACTCATTAGAAACCAAAAAGCTAACAACACAACCCCAAACCAAACAAAATTACCCTTAACTATTTTTATCACATTTTTCTGTGGAAACACAGTTTTACAGTCTGGAAAAAATAAAAATATGGTTTTCTTTTTACACAGAAATATTGATTTTTAAAAAGACAATAAACTAAAGCATTCCTCAGATTTCAAACAAGAATGCACAGGAAAAGCAAAAATCAAGTGCCAAAGGAAACTACCTGTCACAGGATAAACTAAAATGAAGGGAGCAGTAAAAATATTTCAAGTAAATGGTATGAAAAACGACAACAAAAAACCCGATGGTACTATAGCCAGTGCTGAATTGAAAAAAAATAAAGCAGGTTTTCAAAATTACTATTTGTACTGCTGGTGCTTCAAGTACAAAATCCAGACTCAAAATGGGAAAAAAATCTCATTGCAAGACAACTGCTTGAAAGCAATTTTAAAGTCACAAATGCATATAATTTGACTCGGCACCCATGCCAGGATTCTAAATGCATCTCATCCTCTAGACTATGACTCAAGGAAAAACTGCATTCAACAGTGTAAGAAGGTCCAACTAATAAAAAAAGTTGATGCCAAGCTCAACAGACTCTTAAGGGTCTCATTTCACTTTGCAGAGAGCTTTGGAGAACACAAGGAAAAGTGAGGAGAATTTATAGAGACAATATAAGTAACTAGCTTATAACCTGGCTAGACAATCCTCCAGCAATGGAGGGAGCCTGTGAGGGCTTTCACTGGCAAATGCCACAGAGATTTCATCCTTATGTCTGAAAGTTGACAATTTCCAACCACTCAGCAAACCAGGGGAGCAACACATCAGAGTACTGACTTGTAGAGGAAAGTGCCACCCACCAACTACACTGCCAGACATTGTCTGGTGCAGCAGTTGGTTAAGTCCGTGACATAAAAACTGGAGTGGCCAAGTCCTCCAAAATCATGTCAGAGCAGCAAGCTCAGTAGGACAGGGCTGAGGTATAGTCCTGTCCAGCTTTGGTCACTGGAGCTTCTCATGGTACTTTGAGGATGAAGGGTGTGTCCACACCAGTTACCAAATTCTAGGCTGAATAGATATGATTTTCTGCATAGCTAAACTCCCTCTGTAATTCCAGTTGGATATGGTGTTTGTCACTTTATGTTCCAAACAGCTAAAATGAGCAGCTAAGCTATGCAATGTATCACAAAAGTATGAAGTCAAAGAACTGATGACATGTGTTTTAATGTCCTAGCTGTCTTAATGTGACCCATGCTGCTAAGCATCAACCAAATATTCTTCACATAATTCCAAAATAACTTCACAGAAACACTGAAAGTATGCTTTCCAGTAAAAAATTAAAAGAACAACACAAGTATTCATATTTCCTTAGAGATTGTGATGCTAACAGAAAGCCATGTGGGGGAATAAAAAAAAGATTATTTCACTCTGAGTCAAGTAACTACAAACTATCATTTACACTTTCGTTATAATGAGAAAACGGAGATGCATTTCTAGGTCTTAGTCTTGGTATGCCAGCAACCCACAGCCAACACTGACTTTATACTCTTATTCTGATGTACCCTGAAGGAGGCCATTTCCCAGAAGAGCCAAGGGATGTCTACTCACACTTTCAACCAGAAACTTTAGTCATAATACTCCCTTAAAACATATGTTCAAAACCCCCCTAATCTAAGCAGGTTGTTTTATTAAGACGTAAAACATGGAATAATAGTTTTCACCTAAAATTCAGACTTTTAAAACTTGTCTTATTCCGTCAGTGGCAAATTTAGTGCAAATTCTGCTCTTCAATTTTTTATTTGGTTTTCCCTCATAAATCCTGCAATACTTATGTTTTCCATCAATACTGTTCTTACTAGAACATCAGACATACTGAAGTCAAAAGAAGTCCTGCTTATTTATGGGAAATGAGATGAAGGTTGTAATTTGTACACATCTTCTTGTTATGAACACGTACATGGTTGATTAATCAAGCGTAAAAACTCATTTAAATAGTAAAACAGAGAAAGAAAGCTTATGCATTCAATTAGAAAAAGCTTAATTATGTCCTCAGAGATACAACATATTTCCTACAAAACTGCTTCTGAAGAGATATTCCGCACAGTAAAGTACAGTCAGAAGCTATAGGCTTAATCGGGGGAAGTGAAAACTACTTTAAAATTGTAATTCATCAAGAACATGTCAGCCACAGAAGTTGTACTTTTGGCAGTGCATTGGCACAACAATATTAGGAAAACTGCACTGGTCATAAAGAAAAATCCTAATTTAATTCTGTAATCGATGAAGCTGGTAAAAAAGCCACTTGGCAGCATTAGCTTTGAACAGTAGCAGTAAAATAACTATTGGATTCTGAAATATTAGAGACAGAAATGAACAATTACATGCAACTAAAGTCTCTTCATTTAAGCCCAACATTTTTGCTGAGAAAAAGAGTTCTGGAAAGAACTGAACTGTTTGTTATAGATGTTAAAGCTCATAAACATAAGCTTAGATTGCTAGATCACTGAGGATATCTGTAAGGAGTTAAATATACATATTATGTTTGGGATGGAAGGACAGAATAACCTATTAGCTAAAATGTGTTTTCATTCATGCTTGGAGAAAAAAGAAAAGTAAACAAAGGTAAATCTAAATGTGTATACATGACTTCTCAAATATCTGAAAAGACTCCTGATGACTTCAGTAAGCTTTGAACATGGCCTAAAAAGTCTACATTTTCACAGTTTTACCGATAAACTGTCCCTAAGGTAACTATTAGAAACATAGAATCCTAAAATCAACAAGGTTGGAAAAGACCTCTAAGATCATCCAGTCAACCATCTGCTTATCACCAATATTTCCCACCATGTCCTTCAGTACAACAGCTAAAATTTCTTGAACACCTCCAGGGATAGTGACTCCACCACCTCCCTGGGCAACCTGCTCCAGCACCTGACCACCCTGTGGGAAAAGCAATATTTCCTAACATCCAACCTGAATCAAGAGGCTTTTGGCAATGCCCTCATGAATGAGCTTTAACTTTTGACTAGGTTGGATGACCTTTGAAAGCCCATTTCAATTAAACCACTCTATTCTACTTAAAGTATGATTTTAATAATAATATTCCTTAAGATTAAATTGAAAGAAACCAAAATTCTAAAATTTTAATTTGATTTCTAGTGAAGAAGAAGTAGATAACCAAGTAATTTTTAGAATTGACACATACTAAATTTTAAATTAAAATATATAACTTTAGAACTGAGTCTTGGAAGTCAGCATTACAGTAACCACTTAATTAAAAAAGAAATGTATAAAGCTTATAATCAATACAAATTAATAGCTGCAAAGTATCAACCCTTTATTAAGTAAGGCTTCCAGGAAGACAAACAAGTAGAATGCAAGAAACTCAAATAAATTATGCCAATTTACACGTATCATATCTAATCCACTGAAAAGCAATTGATAAAAGTGCAGGAAAGAACTACAGAAAATATTAAGAGCATCGGAAAATAATTACATACTAACCTGGTAGGCTCTATTTATTTGATTTGCTGCCCAGCTGGCATATTTCATATTATCTTTTTTCATTTTTGCACTTGCTTTTGGATTGGAGGCAATATGGCTTGCAGACTAGCAAAAAAAAAAAAAAGTAGAAAAACAGTATAATTACGAAAGGTATGCACATGAAAATAAGTAAATACGTAAAAACTACTAGTTGGGTAGACAGCATCCGATTATTACCTAAACTATTTAAACTACTTTTTTGTTCTAATTCACTAAACCAGACTTAAGACCAGTTATGTACTGAGTTAAGAACAGAATGCAAACATCATCAGCTGATTTCCTAAACTAAAAGTTACAAACTATTTCTTCCTATTTGAAGTGTCAGAGAAGATATAAAATGCTCTGTCCTTGTATCCAACTGACATTTTCCTCTGCAACATTTGGAAAAAAGAAAGTAGTTATATTGTGCTGGTACTCTTCAGAGGTTCACCATCCAGCAGATAAGTGTATCATTTTAAATCTGTTTCAAGATATTACTTTCATGTGTTATTATTTATAATTCTGTGGAAAAATGGGCAAGAATTAAATCAACAAATGCATAGATCAGCTTCTTCAAGTTGCAGAAAATGTCTACTCCCAATGCATTTCTAAGTTAATGTAATGCTCCAGTGATTGGTCCAAGAGTTACTCAATGTAAAATAAGCACACAAATCAGAAAGGTCAACCCCTGGGAAGGCTGCTAAGGAGGAAAGGGGTAAGAACACACACACAGGTCTCATAACTTTAAAAAAAAAAAAAAAATAGATGTGTATTTATCTCCAGCAAGGGCACAGAAAATAATGCAAATTTTATTGGCTGATACTGTGTGAGAAGACTTGCTGAGGACATTTTGCTGCAATCTGGTTATCCTGTCCAGTAAGTAAAAGAGAACTAGCATATGCTGTGCTTGTCAGTAAGGCATTACACTATATAGATAACAAAAGAGAGTTGGTATCTGGTGATGAAATTACACTGGGGCACAAGTGAATTCATAAACATGGGGATTTACAGACATCTAAAGAGGATGAAGATGGATTAGCCTAAGTCACCTACCAGTATTGTGCAAGTCAAACCTCTGGGAGTACTAAAGCCCAAAAGGGCTTGACATAAATGAAAATTCTTACAAATAATAAAGATGACTGAGAAAATATTTAAAAAATGAACTGATCCTTGATGAATTCGACTTGAAAGATGGTTTGACAGCTTAAGACAGTTAAACTTGGAAGATGGCTACGTCAATCAGTGATCAAAATATATGAACAAAGACGTGGAACAAGAAGTAAAAAAATAGTTTGAATTTATATATGGAAAGCATAGGAAGCCAAGACTTTGCTTCCACAGGAAAACATTTCCAAAAGCAACTGAAAATTACAGTTCAAGCTTCTTAAAAAATGCTTTGAAAATTGTTGTAATGAAGTATCATTACCCCACCTGGGATTGGGAATCAAGATACACATACTGGAATACAGAAACTAGCTTTAATATCTTTTTATCACTTTTTATCACTGGCATAATTCTGTTCATACCCTATAGTTTAGACTATTAACACTGTTATTAAATACTATGTTAAATGAAAAAGAAGAAAATATAGCAAATGCCAAAGGATGACAAACATGCATTAAAGCTAACAAAATGTTAACATGAGGAAAAAAACAAACTCACCATGTAAAGGCCAAACAAAGCTCTCATATTTCTGTTGTTAAGTTTCAGTGCTTGTGCAAAATATTTTCTTGATAGCTCTAGGTTTTCAAGCCCCCCTTGAGTATATTTAACCTGTAAAAACAATAGGCTCCTGAAAGTTGCACATCATCCATATTTTCAGGCATTCACTCTTGATTCAAAGACATTATGAAACCTCTTGTCAGATTTGTTTGACATGATATTCTAGGTGAGTTCTACCAAAGGCCAAACATTGGCTTGGGAAAAACTTGAACTCTTTTCAGTGAATTAATGTAAAAATATATAACTGTGGGGAAAACCAATATTAATTTTAATCGGTTGCTATAAAAATAGAAAGTGATTATTTTGCACTTTCAATACTTACAATCTTGGGATAGTCCCTTATGAAATTACAATGTACTTTCAATCTAAATCTAAGTTCTGACTGTTACAAATCTGTACTAACTCTAAATTCCTTCAGCACAGCATTACAACAGCACGCAACACATTGTCTTTCATTAGCCATTTACTGAATAATAGTACACAAAGTTTAAAGATCACTCCGTTATTTTTCTATTAATTTTGACTGCTTTTAGAGCAAAAAAAGGAGAGAACTATTAGAAGACATGCTTCATGGTTTTTCTATCACAAGGCTATTTAGACTTTCAAGTTTTGATGTTAACTCAATTTTATCCATACTAACAAAACCAATCAAATCCATTCCAAGTAGTTAAAGCATAATTCAGGAAAAAAAATATCACACATCTGAAAAATGGTTACAACTGGCTAAAATTCTAAAAGTATGACTTCAAAGGATCCTCTCTTCATGCAGTGAGTGCTCTTTCAGGCAAAATTTCCTTTGTGAAGGACTCCAAGATCTAGCTCCACAGTACTAGATAATACATTATAGCTTTGTAGTTATACATAGTCTTCCAGTACTGTGGAAAAGTTTAAATTCTAATGCAGTTAATTTGAAAAGTGAATAAACACTTCAACAAGAATAGCCTATTTAAAAGGAATTTTTATCTTCAGTAATTCCTGCCTCGACTCTTATTTATAGTTAAGTCACACTAAGTAACAAAACGGCTTTCTTAGCATGGAAGTTCTTTAAGAAGTTAACATTCACTGCGCGCTGTCTTAAATCTCCTAGGGAAAAATTAAACAAATTTTTATTCCATTTTCACTGCTTCAGTAACAAAAAACAGACTATGTATTCAAACATCACTGATTTTTCAGAAAAATACTCACTTCAGCATATTGCTGACAATATAAGTGGTTGTGTGGATTAGTCATCATAAGCTCCTCTAGGCAGAAGGCTGCTTTTGCGTAGCTGAAGAATATAATAACAGTGACATAAAAATGAAACGGTGCACAGCTTACTTCAGTTTCTTTACAATACAATAAAAGGAGCTCTACTTGTTTTGTAACTGTCCATGACTCGGAATGTAAAGAACTGTTTTATTTTTAAGTGATGTTTGAAACCACAAATTTTTTACATTAAAACCAGTGAAAAATATACAAAATGTAATGGCTTTAATATATATGGAAAGCAGAAATATTTAGCCTTTTTTACTAATAACTGTCATCTATTATTGATGATTATTGATTACACCATGGTAAATTCACCAGTAAGGCAGGATTTCTGATACTGCTGAACAACTGATAATATAGTTGTTTTTTCTCAATTAGAAATTAGTTGCTTTTTTAGACAAGATTCATTTTCTTTTATCTACATCAAAATAATTATAATAATAAATGATGCTTGTAAAGGAAACAGTGAGCACAGTCAATTTTTTCAATGAAGTGGAGAAAGTTCAGCTTTTTCACTTGAATTACAGCCCAAGGCAAACACAAACAGAACCAATTTCTTTCTCAAGTTTTATTACACAATTTTGTAATAAAGCCTATAGCAAAAAAACAAACAAAAAAAAAACTGAAAAAACTGTAATGGGATACGTATGTTTGCTCCACTGCATCATGCACAAAGAGATTTCACTGCTGTAATATATTTCTAATCGTATACACACTTTCAATATTTAATTATTCCTTAAGTCAGCATTTGAAAGAGTTTAGCAGATGCTTTCTTTACAAACAGGGTAGATGATGGACAATTTTTTCATCACTGTGAGAAAGGCTCTTTCTTTCTGGAGAATCTGATTCACTACTAGAAAGGAAGGAAACAATGTGGTACAATTCAGGCTGGGCTGAAGAACTAAAGAAGTGAGGGAAAAAGATACGCCTTTGGGTGGAGGTTAGAATTAATACTGTGATATTAGAAAACTTGCACTAAGGCTTTGAGCTAATCCTCTCACACTGGGATTTCCTCCTGTCACTGCAGCAATAAAAAAAGCTAACAAAAACATTAAATATCCAATAAGCAAGTTACAACAACATCCAGCATTCTTGATTGCACTGGGTTTTGTACCCTGGCGACCAAATTCCTCCAACTTTGGATCCACATTTTATTTATTTATTTGTCAAAGGTTACTAAAAGTTCCTGCAATGGTGGGCTAATTGAAAATAAGAGTATTACACATAGTTTGCTGTGATCAATTGTTTCTAGAGGCAAAGAATTTAAAATCTATACCCAGTGAAAACATTGCTTGAAAGAAAAACTAGAGAAAAAAAAAATTAGAGAAAACGTGTGCTGTTCATTGCTACATTTAAAGCACTTATTAAAAAAAAAAAAAGGATTTAATAAATGCCTGAAACATACAAGTAATTAATTAAATTTCTTCCATTTTAAAATCAAATATCTTATTAATGTCCTAGCAGTCTGACAAGGCTGTTAATTATTTCCTGAGAAAGTTTGTTATACTGGAAATGAGACTTCATTCTTTCTAACATCAGTTTTTCAAAACAATTACTGAGGTCTCCGACTTGCACAGAGCATATTTCATTTTAACATTTTTTATGAAGACTTCGCAAACAACTTACTCATGTTCATTGATGTAAAGTTCCGCAAGTTCATGCCAAGCTTCTTGGTCTCCAACAAATCTGTACAGAAAAGATGAGAGGAAAAAAGGCAGAAAGAAAGAATGGGTAGAGGGATTCTGTAAATGACCAACATGGAAGGAAAAGCGCAAATCAAATGCAAATTCCATTTTAATTAAAAAGATTTATGAGAATAGCAAAACACAATCTGTATTCTTGTGAGACACTCACTGTTCCAGATACTCATTCAGCTCTCGGATGGCCTCAAGATTTTTCCCCTGGGCTTTTCGAATGGCAATCTTACGCTTCCTTGCTGCCTATGGGTTGACATTAATAAAGGATTAGGGTCTCATAATTCCCTGGGTTTTTGTAAAGAAAGCAATTTGACTGTGCAAATTATTATCTCAATACCAGTGGAATTCCACTGCAGAACAACTGCTAGGTTGGAGTTTATAAACATACCCTATGACATCCCGCTGAGGGACTGAAAACCTTTTCTTACAATCACATTATGTATGCTGTTCTTTGGATGCACAAACTGTATGCATTATTTCATTCAAAGAAATGACTGTCCAGATTCTGATAATTAAAAAACAGCAGGAGATGCTAATCTTCAGCCATTCCAAAGGCCCCCACCTTGTCATTCACAAGGTCCAAGACTATAGAGATGTGGTGGCCAAGTTTCAGAGAATCCCACTGATACATCTTGGTTGCCACTGTAAAATATGGCTTTCAGCCATTTTAAAAGATTCTCATCGAAGTACTAAATGCCATCTTTAATTGCTGTTGAATATATACCAAGTGCATGCACAAGTTTCTCATCACTTTTGGAGCACAAAGTAGGCCTTTCAATGTAATCGAAATATAAAAAGGCTGTTTTGATGGCAAAGGCAAACAGTACTTCAATATGTGGGCAGAATATGAATTTCAACAGAAACAACATAAAAACAAACAATAATTATGCTGTATTGAAATTTTGAATTCCATTAGAGTTGTTACGGACCACCAGGAGAAAATATACACAGCATTTTAACAGCTAATTATTATATTCCAGTCTTCAAAACGTGTTGGTTACAGTTCTCTAAATGCAGTCTCCTGACCTCTAACAGTTTTAAATCAAGGTGCACTTAAGGTGTAATTCAAACCAACAGACATCTTCCCAGTAGTCTGACAGAGTTTGGAACAAACAGCAATACACCTTCACCAGTCTGAAAGTCATCAGATCCGGAATCTGACAGAACAAGAGTTCCAAATTCCAGCATAACCTGCCTCAAAGAGCACCATGGGCCAAATGCCGTGCTTGTAAGCCCTGCTCCCTGGGTGATCACAACTGCTGTCAAGACACAAGAAGACAGATGGTCTGTTTTGCATGATGTATCTGCGTGTACACACACACACACTTAGATGCCTTTTGTTCATGAGATAATTATATTCATGAAAAACCTGTACACTGTTCCTGTAATACAGTCCCACTGTTTATTCCCCTCATAACTCTCAGCCCACTTCATTCCTTACAGAGAGGTTATTCAGTTGGGTATAGTCTTACAGAAGACTTGACTGCACAGATAGTTCTCACATTAGTTTCTTCATGATGAACCTTCCTAAGATTACACTCACATCTATCCTGAAAGAGTTTGTGTATTTTTACAGTGTATTAAATATGTCTGTTCTTTTAAGTAATTTCTTATTCTTAAATGTCATTTGACAAAATTCATTTCTCTTGGAAGAATACTGCAGTACATGCATCATTTATGTACACTACTTCAAGTAACATAAGAAATCTGCATAACCAGAGATGTTTTTAATGCTGTGGGTTTATTCTTTCTTTTGAGTTTGTTCTCTTCACTTGCCCCACGTACATATACTCATTGCAAAACCAGAGAAAATAATTGAAAGAAAAAACATTTCACTCTTCAGTTTAAACACAAAGCAGAGGTAGAGAAAGAATCCCTAAAAATGAGAAGAATTAGGATACATGCAGCATGGTGGGTTGACCCACAGTTGCTTTGTTATCCATTGCGTCTCTGTCAAACTGCAACATGTGAAACAACATTCATCTTTCTACTTTTACTGGGAGACATTTGGCTAAAATCCAAAACTGACTTTGGAAGTTTTAACTGCTGACCACGTTTATCACCGCAACAATAATATACACTGTTTATTTTATTAGAGAGCTTTTAAAGGAAAGATAACAGCACAATTAAACTTTCTTAAAGTTTTTTTTGTTAAGTGTAAAAAGAAACAGATAACATGTTTATCAACTGCTACTATTACTAACCCCCCCAAAAAAAAAACAAAAAAACCCCACCCCGAATCCCAAAACACCAACTCTGTGACTCTCTATCACATTTTATGAAGAGAGTTTCATGAAGCAGATCATTACCCTTCTCGTGGGGAAAGTGCTGCAGCACCCTTAAAACTGCCTGCCCAGGGCTAGGATTACCCACAGCAGGAAACCCCAAAGAAGAGGGAGTGGGATAACCAGTAGAAAGCCAAAGGAGCACAGCCTGCAATTATGGCTTACAAAGACAGAAGGTTTTTTCCAGGTGACAAACCAGCTCCTTTAAGATGTAACTTCTGGACTGAAAATTCAGTTGCTATTTTCAAAATTTTAAGGGAAAAAAAAAGCCATCAAGAGACTGATCAAAAATAAGCTGAGAACTGAAATAATCTGTTTAATATATAAAAAAAAATCAATCAACACATATGACAGCTTCATTTGCAATGACAAACAGGAACACTCTACAAATGAGCCATCTTCCTATTTCATTTCTAACGTAAATCCTTCAATTGCATGGAAAGGAAGTTTTCCTAACGTGCCTGCAAACAGATTCTCTCCATGGCTGTTTTATTTCTTAACCACAGTACTCCCAAATAACATAAATCACTGTAACAACAAGATGTTAATTAAGGACAAGCTACAACCATTCTTCGTCAAATATTTCAGCTGATGTTTATCTGTAACAGAAAAGTCATGTAATATAATCAAGCATCAAGATTAAAGGGTTTAGACATAATGACCAAGTTCTGATGGTAACACTTCAGAATAAGACAAATTATACATACATTTGATGGAGTTTATTTGTTTCTAAACTGCACATAAAATTTCTTCAAAGTGGCACATTTTGTTTCATATTTGAAAGAAGCAGTGCTTAGAACTTTCAATTTCAATCCGCTTATCAAAATTAAAACAGCTTCCGGGCTTGAAATCTGCAGTCTCCTCACCCTCATGCACATCTTCAAAACAGCTGGGGTAATTTAGTTTATTTACGGAGAACTCTTCTTTGACAAAGATGCACAGACATTAAAACAGGTGCTAACATTCAAAGGAGAATCTGGGAACGGGAAGCACAAAGTGTTTTGATCTGGTTCAGAATTTTTATAGGTATTAAAAATAGCTGGGAATTAAAACAAGGTTGTTCTTTTTCCCCCCCCCCCCCTTTTTTTTTTGTTTTTTTTTTTTAAGCAAATTCATATAACTTTTTAATTACAAATAAAAATGTAACAAAAACATTCTGAACACCAGCCAAGAGACATACATGTAAGGCAGGTGGTTCAATAGAAGAGATCCAGATTGTTCAGATCTGTGATTCCAAGGAGTCTTAGGATTGATTGAAAAATAAAGATCTGGAAGCACAACAGCACTGCTTTAGCTATATTCACAGACAACTCTCCCATCACACTTTCTAGCTCTTCTTTAAACGCCATAAAACTATCAGATTTATTTATTTATTTTTAATAATATAAATAAAGAATGAAATTCAGTATGATTTCAGGAGTATCTGCTTTAAGAAAATCAGGTATGAGAAAGCCTGCACTAAAGTCAGATGGGGGCAATTTTGAATGCTGTAAACTTCTAATCCTTCTTCTGATTTATGCTTTGAGTCCCTGTGTGCCACAGTTTCCTCCTCAGTGAACAGTCCAGGCAGCTTCCGGAGCATCTTGAGGAGAGTGGGGTAAGTAAAGGCACACAGAGTGTCATCTTCTCTACTTCCATCAATTTAAACAAGCTGCTTTACTATGCCGAACCACCACCAGTGCTAACAGTCACTCTGCCAGACAAAAACTGGTTACTTTTCAGAGAAAAGGTAGATTCTCACCCATACTATAGATTTACCTGGCATATTTCATACGTGCGATTCATTACTTGTTTTAATATCAGGAGAACTATTTTCAACAACCCAATTTGAGGTTACTTTGAAATTTACAGAGCATGGTAAAAGCGTTGTAACAATTATGTTAAAAAAGATAGAAAAATGAAATTCACATCTTACTTCCCAGCTCTTTAAAAAAGTAAGATTTCTAAGAACTAGTCTGACACAAAAACAAACTGAATCTATTTCCACCTTAAATTAAAAATAAAGACAAAATTTTCTGTGTTTCCACAAAATACGCAGTGCTTGACTGCACATAAGATACAATATGGAACTCCCCCTGTTCATTTTCCAGGGTTTAAAACAAAATACTGGAATGGTTATTGGCTGATTCTGTAAATCCAGCATTCTTAATGGAAAGATATATGCCATCTTAAAGAAACACTTATACCGTAATCACTATCATCTGGACTGAGGTACTTTACTATGTCACTTTTATTAAACCACAAACCTTTCCAAGCTATTTCTTTTAAAGACAAATAATCCCCAATCTGGCACAAGTACTAATCTCCCATTTGTCATGATTCCTTTTAATTGGCATTAAGTAGACTCAAAGTGCAGTGAAGATTTGAACATTTATCAACTTCTGCATTTGATTAGTAAACCATACCATAAGTTGTCTTTTTCAATGATCTAACAACTTAGAGAAGGTGCATTAGTCTAAGAGTCCGACACATTAAAATATTTTCCTTCAAAATGCAAAATGCAAATCAAAACAAAGGTGTAAACAGTTACAATGGAGTTAAAGGAATTACACAGACGTCAAAAAATACCACATAATCTGAATACAACCACAATAGCAAATATGCTGTTACCAGACTTTTTTTTTTTTTTTTTTTTTTTTTTTTTAAAGTTAACCATGGAAAGTTCCATGCAGAAAAGCAATTCTGACTTAAAGCAACTATGATACAGGTAGTGTCAAAACACAAATAGCAATATTGAACACAGTTTTTTTTTTGGTTTTTTTTTTTGTTTGTTTGTTTTACAGAGTTCCAGAGGTAAATCTAAGAAACAGTAGCCCATTGTGTCTGCAACCAGCACACAGCAAATTGGTAGAAGCCATAAAGGCCGAAAAGCTCAGGCCTAGAATTGGAAAATAGAATTGGAAAAAACAGTTTAGGTAAACAAAAGTAAGGCTTCCCAGATCTACTGGAGCTCTTCAAAGTAGTCACTAATGGCTTGGATCAATAAAGATCCACTTAAAAATGAGCTCTGATTTCAAAAAGACTTTCAACAGGATTTCTCACACAGTTCTAGAGGAAACTGCCCTGGACTACTAAGGGAAGTTTTTTGTGTGGTACAGAAGTAACTAAAAGATATCAAACACAGAAAAGTAAGTTCTCCTCACAGAGAATCTCAGGGTCGTATGCTCAGCATAATTTTAAGTGATCTAGCACAGACTGGCTCAAGTTGATTGATGATAATGAGTTACTCAAGTCTAAAGAATAAAAGTCAATTGCAAAGAAAAACATTCACAAGAACAAACACTAGCATGAATAAACTGCCCTTGAAATTTAATCTAAATGAAGGTATGCATGCATAAAGGGTGAAAAAATACTGATTTAATGTACTCAGCAAAGCTCTCCAAATTTGACCAGTCGGGAACAATGCTGGATTTGCAATAAACTGTTCTATAAAATGCCAGTCCAGTGTTCAGAGCATGTCTTAAAACAAAACAGAAAATCTTCCCTTAAAAACCAAACCCCAATTATGGAATTATCAGAAAAGAATACAGTGCATCATTTTTCTGTTGTAGAATTCCATAATGCTCTTGCAGATGCATGCTCTCCTTTCTCATGTAAACAATAAATAAAAGTAAAAAGGACACTTGGAGAGAAGCAGGATTTCAGGACACAAAATGGCAACAAGAACTGCTAGACAGATTAGAACTTCTCAGTTTAGAGGAAAGAAAAAGGCAAAAGATCCATAAAATCACGAATAAGAATGAATCGAGTAACAGAAAACAACTGCTGATCACAGCAGACAAGGGTAAGGAGAAAAGAAAGAAATTTGCTCCATCAGTAAATAAATGATGAAGTTTCACTGCTGAATGATACTGTAGACACATGCACAGCAAACTTAATACAAATTTATACAAGTTCAAAAGGCAGGTAAAAAAAATATCAATGCAAAAACTTCATGAAGAGCTATAAAATATATAGTTAACACTTCTGGCACAGGAAAACCATAACATGAAGATTAATAGAAACTGGCAGAGCAGACTAGAGCATAATGTATGATTGCCCAGTTCCTATACACTTCTTCCAGTATCTGCTATTGGTCACTGTCAAAACAAGACAAGCTAAATGCACTTTTGGCACAAATTCAGGATAGCTGTTCTTATGTCCTCAAATACTTTATTTCAAGGAACAAAATCTACACTAAGGTTTAAAAAAAATGCTACACCCACAAAAGGAAAACATGGGAAATATGCTGGAATGTACTCCCCTATCTCAGTGCACTATGATTAAACAAGAAGGAAAACAAGTTTCACAAAGGCAGATGATGCTCCAACTGTCAGAAGATGAAAACTTTTCTTCAGGATCCCTGTTCTGCACCCCCAGTTTAATCACCAGACCTCCTTGGGGGACTATCCAAAGAAGCAGCTGCAGCTCTTCATATCTCTCACTAACTCCATCCTGTGTCAGGCACAGTGCCAAACTTTCTTCTTCAACTCCCCTTAAACCTACCACCATACAAACCTAAACCTGGGAGTAGTTGCATCTTTCCCAGCAGGGCCATCAACGTCTATAATGAAACACACACGTCACTTCACAAGATCCCCTCTATTAGCAGGTATTCCATTTGGTAAGCAATTTTCCCTTTTGAAACTTAAAAGCCTCCAATAGACAAATCTGCAAGAACTTCAATGGAGACCTCTTCAAAATAAATGCAATGTTACTGCAGGAACTGTAAAGAATTATCACTGTTCACACTATAAGTAAGTACCAATGTTCAGACAGTGCCCATTATTCTTACCTTGATCAATAAAGATAAGGAATTGGAAAAAAACAAGTTACCTGTATAGTCAAGGTGGTATTAATACACAATGATAAAAAAAAAACACGCTAGGAAGCTATTTGTGATATCTAATTCCTGCCTTTTTACACGACATACAATCCTAAGTTTTTACTCTGATTTTTTTTTCTAGTATCTGGACTCCAATATGCCTTCAGCCATCTCAAGATAGTTTGGCTAAAAGAATCTCAAAATACTACAGAAGTGTGTTAATTCATGTGATCCTATAAATACACTTGCTGATCATTCCTGGAAACAGAGCTGTTAGCACTCTGGGTGAAGTTGTGGTCTTTCCTAGTTCTCAAGTAATTTACTGTCTTGTTCTTTAAACTCCATTTTTAATTCTTCATTCAGTGCATGTTATTTTACTAGACCATGAAGGTAACAAGATTATCCACATACCCTAAGCTAAGCAAGCATACACAGTGTCTTCTTGCATTAAAAGCTTAGTTGAAAAAGTGGCAAGAATCACACCAATAAAGACATCAGATTTTCTGGGGATTAGAATTAAGGCAGAACTGTGGGTCTTATCTCACTTTCCCCTCTTTTTTGACTAAGTGCTCTGCAATCTTCTTCATGGTTGAGCTGAAGTATCAAGACAAACTACAGCTGTATTAGTGGAGTGGTTTAGATGCCAACACAAAACTTAGACATGTGATCTCAGTTTCCTTTTCACCATTAGTTTTCTTTGCACATCTGGACAGGTCATCTAAAGAAGGGGCCAATTCACAAAAATACTTACCTATTTTATCAAAATAGATGGGTGCTCATGCAAATTACTCCCCAAAAGCAGAAACCTTTGCCAGGGTACACTAATGCAAAAATGCATTCAACTTGTTTTGATACAGATATGTACACACAGTTTAAAAATCATACTATCATTTGAAATCCGTTACAAAATTGAAATCAATGGTAAAATTGGAAAGTCATCTTTGAAACTGAGTCCTAAACAATTTTGTAGAGCTGTTTTCATCTGCTCCACACATGTAAAATGTTAGCACTGTTTTACGTGGATGCTTGAAAACAAGCAAGAAATAGAAAACCACTCAAGATACTATTTTAATTTGTAAAATTCTTATGCAAAAACCTCATCCCAAGAAATTAGGTCTTGAGTATCAAATAGAAAAATATAGATATGTCAATTTCTGAGCAGATTTCCCATTACATTTTACAAAAACTATCCAAAATTTAATTGCTACTGTAGTGTCAGGACCACTAAGGAAGATACTGAAAATACTGTGAAGACCAGTGTACAGATTAAAAATAACTACAAATTAAATGTACCATTAAATTTCATATTACAAAGTTACATGAAATTTTATCCTTCATTATCTTAATCAATACAGCTCACTAACACCTACTAACTCAAAAGACTACTGGTCATTTTAAGAGTTTGCATTTTCTGGTATTTTTAAAGCATCATACCTGAGCCTTCAGCATTATCCTCAAGAGATAGAAAGTAAATCTGTGTTCTCTTCACTGAAATTACAGAACTGCAGAACTGTTTCCTTGGTATATGCCTTCATTATTAGAACCTAAACAGTTACTGACACAACAAGTACATACCCAGGTACTACGGGGAACGAGACAACTTCCACCAGTAGGTCTCAAAGCTGTTTATTTACAAAAGAAAACAAGTGCTTCAAAGTAAAGTGTTATTCTTATTTAAAAAGAAAAAAAAAAAAAAAAAAGAGGGAAAAAAACCCAAGAATTAAATGTTAATACAAATAGCTCTTTTCTGATCTCCCATCTACACTTCAAACCACCTGTTCCACTATATCTGACATCTGTTAACTAACCACCTAACTTTCCCGTACCTGTCCCTCTCTGGCACTCACAATTTCTGCTTTCTTCCCTTTTCACTCTGTTCCTTCAGGATGTTCTTTCTTTTTCCATGCTCACCACACCTGGGTGCAACTCAGAAAAGAAACGAGCCTCCCTGCTTTCTGACCCTTTCCCACAACACTACAATAATGAGGAACAACAGCTAGAAGTTGCATTTTCTCTCCGTAGCCTGGGATAGATCATGCTCAATACATTTAGAAGATGTATTTAATAAAAAATTTCAGCAGTTTCTACTGAGATCACAAAATGAACATGTTCAAATACCTGTAATTTAGACAAATTTGGGTGTTTTTCCTCACAGAATACTAAAAGATGCATTCTACAAAGAGTTGTTTTCCTGTTGGCATCCAAGGCTTTACTCCAAAGTACAGCAGGATGAGGTCTTCCCAATAAAATAAATTAACGGCAAAACAACCAAGTCTTTTCTTCCAATCCTTATGAAAAACAATGTCCCCCTTATTTCGTTCTGAGAAACAGCATAAGTATGCTGGTCTGTAAATAACTTGGCCACTGTTTGGCATCAGTATAAAGACTTTCAATTGGGTACTAAATTAAATTTTAATTAATAAAAAAAGACCAGTGATGGAAAATATTATGCAGCCTTAATAACAGAATAATCTGCCAACTACAGCTCTAACGCACTTGTATTTCATCTGAAACGGACAAGAAAGGAAAAGGTTGCCAGGCTGATTGCATTAAAATGCACACAACTTGTGCTTTCCACAGAAGTCGCATTTCATTCAACAATACTAACCTCCTCGGAGAAGAGACTGACTTCTAATGCCTACAAGCTCTGGAAAATGAAACATGATTTCCAAAATAAACTTTGTTCCATTGTTACACAAATAATCTTTTTTAATATAGAGTGAAGTTTGATGGTTGAGAAATATTGAGAATTGAGATGGTTGAGAAATACTGAGAGATTATCGTATTTTAAGAAAACTACTTTGAATTGTATTTTGAGAAAAGAAATCCAACAATTAGTGTTAACTTAAATTTCAAAATTTGCAACAAAACCTCATCCAAAAGCGTAAGTGTCCATTACATAATTCGATTTCAAGGCTCACTTACAATGGAGAAGCCTGTTAGGAATTTAAAATAAAAGATTTTTTTGTGAAAATGCTTCTCCCATGCTTCTCACCAGTTGAAACTGTCAGCTGATGCAATGTATGATTTTTGCATGATTTGGGTGAACAAATGTCTGTGTTTCACTCATAGCACTTGCCAAACTGTTTAATATATATAACCAACTCCATGTGTCCACACATCAGAAGAAATTGTTATAAAGTAAGGTGACTGCCAACACAAACTGAGCAACAGCTTCTTTTTAAAAATCTCGATTATTTTCCTACAGCAGTCACATGTGTGCATGGAAATAATTAACAGATAAAAGACACAAAGAAACCTACATATGTCAATTTCTCCAAACTTTATATTTAATTTTCACTTTTCACAGGCAAGACTGAGCCAACCTATCCAACAGCTATACAGAAAGAAACTTCTGCTCTGCATTTTAAACTTTTTGCTTCTAGTCTCAGATTTTCAGAAATCCAATAAGTGATGGAACTATTACAAAATTTACATCTTATGTTTCTAAGTATTAATCTTTTATGGATCTTAATGATTTTCTCACACAGAAAATCTAAATTAGGCATATTACTTAAACACATTATGTTGCTCTAGAAAACTACCCCACAAACACCTTACTCAGGTGACATTAGCTGTGTTGAGACAGCTGAAAAGCGAAACAGACAAAAATGCACTCTTCAAAGACCTGTGGTCTACAGATGTCACTGTAATATGGTGCTCCATTTTCCAAAGGCTTTAGCAGAAAGCCACAAAATGTGCACCTAACTGACCTACTCTTGTGGCTTCACTGTAGATGGTTTCCTTCCCATTTTAACATTTGTGACTTTGAAGATTTAGTGTATTTTTGGGTTGGCATTGCTAAGATCCATGAACATATATGGCAATAATCTACTTATGTTCAAACTTTTTCTCATAAACATTAGACTTACTGAGAAGATAGCCTATATTTTTCTTGCAAACAAAGCTCAAGACAAACTAGTTTAGGGAAAGTGAAAACTAGGAATGAAGAACTGAAATAGCTCTTTTTACCTACACACCAAAAAACTGTTGAGTTAAATCAATGCTAAATGACTGACTTTAGTCAATCAATGTTGTCTGAAAGATCAACTTGGTATTATTTCAAGATGCACTGCCCTAAAAATAATTTGTCACCATCCCTTTTTTGTTAATGGTTTACTTCATGTAAGTGCTTGCACTTTATATATATATATATATATCAATTATAGCCTTGCTAACCCTGTAATCCATTTCAACTCCTGAATAACAGACCACATCAAATAAGACAAGTGCAGAAAGGCAGAGGTTTAAAACGTACAAGTGAGAGCTTACAAGAGACTGTCAAATGTCTACAACAGCCGAAGTATTTTACCTGCACAGAAGTTTAACCAATACTGAGATCCAGTTACTCAAAATCAAGTAACACAGGCAAACATATCCTTCAAACAAACAATTGATAATAATCATTGTTAACTGACATCAACCTAAGTCTTAACTAAGGATTACTGGAAAGGTTAACAGCTACAATCCTATGTCTTCTAAACTCGGTGTTTAAGCAAGTATTAAACCACATCATCTCTTCATGAAGAGAATCTTATTTGTTACAAAGGCAACAAAGTAACACACACAGTTATAATACTAGGAAGCTAAAGGAAACAAATACAGTAACACTGACAAACATTTTTCCACAGTGAAACCCACAAAATGTCAGTTTCAAATAAACCAGTTAAGAAAAGCTTTTTAAACTTACTGTATTGGTTGCATCCTCTTGTAAAATTCTATCATATAATTGGATGGCATCATCGTACCTGTTCAAAGAAATCATTCACATTTGTTGTTGCTAAAACAGAATTCTGACTATATGACTGCCTTTGCAATAGTTAATAACACTCCTGTACTTTTTGTACTGAATATAATTATATAAACAAAATTGTGCAGACAAAGTTAAATAAAATAAATGGCAATTCATTCATGGAATACAATTTCAGCAGCTAATACATTTTACACCAAATTTATCATACTCCCTCTTTCTGTTCTTTTCTTCTGTACCCCATAGATCCAATCACCACAACCCGAATCTCTCTTCTTTCCCAAGAAGCAGAAATCCCAAAATTTGATAGGCCATTCAAAATAATGACTTTTCACTTAATTACTGCAATTTGAAATTTCTCATATATCTCTTCTGTTATGAGTTTATAAATTTAAGCTGCAAACAGTAAACTACAAGGACTCGTAACGCTAAAGAAACCCCTAGACTTTACCATAAATCATGAAAGGAAACTGTTTTCCACCATCACTACATAGATTTTATTAATTAATTCTGCTATTTCAAGTTTGCTCAAAATAAATTACTCCAGTTACTATAAACACTGTACGTCTTCTGGGAAACAGGTTTATGTGTTTAACCAGCCATATACAGAACCCAAACTGGACAAATTAAACAATTCAACTCAAAATACATTGGACTACACAGCTACCAGGCTATCACCACACAACAAAGGCATGCTTTGTCTCTTCACAAATATTTTGACAAGCAGTTTTTCTAAGGTACTGCTGATTTTGTTGCTGCACATCCCCTTCTTACCTCAGACACCCATTACATTACATACTCGCACTGCTTTCTGAGCGCTGCTACAACATGCATACCTCATTTCTGGTGAAGAAGGCAGGATTTTAACAACTCTCGAAGGCACTTGGAATTTAATGAGAAGTGCACTTCTACAAAGCATGTGATCACCCCAGGCAAAGTCTCCTTAGGTTTCATTTATAGGCAGTGGAAAGAGGCACAGGGCACAGTTCAGAACAATCTAGGTGGGCTTCTGTACACAAGAACCCACATCTAAAGCCCATTCTTCTCCTCCAGCTTCTAGAGAAAACCTGTTGACAAGTAACCTTGGCTTCTGTTATACTGCTCCCTTCATAGTTCCATCTCAAGGATTTAAACTGACCACAACACCACAGCAATTTTTAAAAACACTATCGAAAAGCTGAAGCTCAGTCCCACCTCATTGCTGAAACAACACAGTGTTTGGGAGAGCAGTAATTCCTACAAAGATCTGCCTCCAGGCAGCTAGCATCTTCAGTGAAGACAAATGCGCCTGAACAGAATTATGATATTTTGCACTTTTGGACAGGTTTTGGGAAAAGGGGGGAAAACATGCCGCTAAGCTCTCAGTGTACTTCTACCCTACATCAAAAGGATACTAAGTTTAATAGAAATTTTTCAGGAAGGTGTACAGCATGAAATCTGGAACTTCCAGTTTCACCAAGACTGTTCCTGTGCTAATGAAATCCAGTTATCCTCCCCCCCCCCCCCCCCCCCCCTTTTTTTTTTTTTCAAGCAAAGGACTTTCACTCGTGGATCATATCAAACTATATTTTCAAATTTAATTTTGCAAGGAAATGGATAAAGAACATCTGCTAAATAGATATATTTTTAAAAAGTATTTAGGCATCCACTTCGAAATTCCAATTCCTTCATTAAAGATGGGCCAAAGGCTCGAAATCCCATTAACTCTGTATAGCATGAAATGAAGGTCATTCCTTTCGGAAAAGTTCTCAACTGTTCATCATTTTAATAATTCATATTAAATTTGGCATGTTATAAGCATTTTATAGGATATTTTACAATGTTTCTGCCATTTTTGAATTGCTTCTATGAAGAACTCTATAGTGATTCATATTAAGTTCTAATGGACTTATAAAGACTTGGAAAACAAAGAAAAGGAGCTCCATTTTGAAGCGATCAGAAGCACAGAAGTAGAGAGAAGCAAAAAAAAGTTTGTCAGTCATTTTCATATTCTGCTCTAGGTCTGCACGATTAAATATATACCTCACAGACCTTGCCAAAAAAGTGCCTCATGTTTTACTGTATAATAACTTAGACTGTCAAGTAATAGATCTTTCCAATCTATGAAGTCTGACAGAACATTGCAAAAACGTAACATTGTATAGTACAAGCAAAAACACAATAAAAAAATGTCTAAACATAACATGATCATGCACACCATTATTTTCTTTATAGAAACAGGATAGCATTGCTTTACCACGCTTTTATTATGCCTGAATTCCTTTTTAAGAAATAGCATGCATCTTTCCACATAAAAAAATACATATTTTTCTTTTTTTAAAATCAAGGTTTTACCTTTCCATCGCTTCAAATCTCATTCCAGTTAATCGCTTAACTCTATGGCTCCCAGGAAACTGCCTCCTTAGTTCTTGAAGACAAAACTGTACAAATAAAATGAAAAATACTACAGTGAATACAGAAGTGGGGAAAAAAGAAGTCCTTGGCTGACGAATTCACCAGCCTGAAACGTGACCTTTGATTAAAAGTAAACACCTATTTTTGAAATACACAATAGAATAATGTACTGATAAAGAGAAGTTCAGAAACTGAAACTTTGTCTGTTAGAAGACTAATTTTAAAAAATATTTTCCATGTAGTTTTTTAGATCATTGAGGCTTCCTGGAAATAGTTATTTGCCTGAAAAGTAAACTCATTTACTATAAATAAACTCATTTACTGATGCTATGAAGCACTGAAATCTACCTAGTTTCCTCATAATAACACATGACAGTTAAGAAAAATAAAGACAGTAAAAACTTACGTGATACTTCCTTAATAAATGGATATCTTAAAATGGAATAAATGATGTTAATTCTGTGCTCTGTGTTTATTTTTTAAATAAAACTTTGAAATCCAAAGAAAATGTTTGTCACTGGCTTGAACAGAACCTGTTGGCAGTGGAGGTATAACTTCTAAGTCCTGAAATCAATGAGACATCTGGACTGGATAAAAGGAATTCAACACAGACAGATTTCTCCAGATTAGCAAAAAAAAAAACAAAAAACAACAAGGCATGTTTGACAGAGGGACTGAGTCACAACTTCCCCAGAGCAAACTGACGAGTCATATCATAGCTGTGGCTACACAGCAGTGCAAGGTTTGTAGCTGAGTTGTTACTCTTTGACGAGAAGCAGAGTAGAGCCCGATCTCTTCAGAAGACAAACGGTTGAAGTTTTGTTAAAAGCTTCACACACAATGTTCCTTTTCAAAGCACTTATTTATACAACTGAGCTTAAAAACCTGTTCTTCAGATCTAAGTTTCTGGCTAAGGTCTATCCACATAATCTGTTCCATTTCATCACATCCACTGGTCAAAGTAAGAAATACAAACAGATAAGTAAATCAGTAAAAATTAGCAAAATTAGCACAAGTGCTGTGTCACTAGATGAAGAGCTGCTGGTGAAGTAGAAAAACCTTCACTGCTTTTCTCCAGCACTTGTTCAAAAACTGACAAGACTTGTTTGCAGTAATACTGGATCCCACAAGCTGCAGATGGACTTTCATCCAGAAAAAAAAAAGATTAACAACACAAGAAACGCTGATGAAGAATGCAGAAGTACTGTGAGACTAGAACTACTCATCACAGACCCAAGTAGGTCACTATCCAGTTGAGTTCGGGAGCTATGAGACCAAAATAAATTCCTGCAAATTAAGAAATCAGAAGGAATAATCCGATACAAAAAGTTGTTGAGACTGTTCTGAACAACTTGCTGCAGCAATTTTCAAAACAAACCAAAAGAAGCCCCGTGCATGATAAGCTACACTGTGTATATCTTACATACTGCACTCATCTCAGCAGTACAGAGCATCATGCTTATTAAATTTAACCTGTACTCCCTGTAATCATGTATTATAATATATTTCAAATATATTTCAATATATTTCAATCAAAGTCTTTGACACTGTCTCCCACAGTATTCTCCTGCAGAAGCTGGCAGCCCATAACTTGGACAGATACACTCTTGGCTGGATAAGGAACAGGCTGGAAGGCTGGGCCCAGAGAGCAGTAGTGAACAGAGCTAAATCCAGCTGGCGACCTGTCATGAGTGGTGTTCCCCAGGGGTCAGTGCTGGGGCCTGTCCTCTTCAATATCTTCATTGATGACCTGGATGAGGACACTGAGTGCACCCTCAGTAAGACTGCAGATGACACCAAGTTGGCTGGAAGTGTTGATCTGCCCCCAGTAGCAAGGCCCCACAGAGGGATCTGGACAGGCTGGATAGCTGGGCTGAAGCCAACGGGATGAGGTTCAAACAAGACCAAATGCTGGGTCCTGCACTTTGGCTACAACAACCCCAGGCAACAATACAGGCTTCAGACAGAGTGGCTGGAAGATAGTGTAGAGGAAATGGACCTGGAAATGATGCTCGGCTGAACATGAGCCAGCAGTGTGCCCAGGTGGACAAGAAGGCCAATGGCATCCTGGCTTGCATCAGGAATGGTGTTGCCAGCAGGAACAGGGAGGTGATCATCCCCCGGTACTCAGCTCTGGTGAGGCCGTACCTCAAGTACTGTGTCCAGTTTTGGGCCCCTCACTACAAGAAAGACATTGAGGCCCTGGAGCGGGTTCAAAGAAGGGAGACAAAGCTGGTGAGGGAGCTGGAGCACAGGCCTTATGAGGAGCAGCTGAAGAAGCTGAGATTGTTCAGTCTGGAGGAGGCTCCAAGGAGACCTTATCGCTCTCTATAACTGCCTGAAGGGAGGTTGTAGTGAGCTGGGGGTCGGCCTCTTCTCTCGTGTAACTGGTGATAGGACCAGAGGGAATGGCTTCAAGCTGTGCCAGGGGAAATTCAGGCCGAATGTTAGGAAATACTACTTCTCTGAAAGAGTGGTCAGGCCACTCTCATAAACAGCCATTCCCCCTCCTGTTTATACGCTTCCTTCACTACTGGAAGGCTGCAATGAGGTCTCCCCAGAGCCTTCTCTTCTCCAAGTGACTGTTAAATCCATCTCAGCCTCCTCATTTGGAGAAGTTGAGATCCATTCCTCTAAGCACAAACGTCAAAATCCCTCTGCTAAAAAACCTACTACGGGGCTACAGTTGTAGGAGAAAGACACATATGATGCTGACTTGCTTGAATTAACTACTTCTTCACTAAAAATCAATCTAATAATAATAATCTCCATTTCCCTCTAACCTTTAACCTCCTTTCTGAGCTGCATATAAAACATGCACTGCCTCACCCCAAGCAGTATCTCTTAGTGGGCACAGAAACAAATTCAAAATCTATGGTCAGTAAAAACAAACTGCGTTTCACAGCTGATCTTTCAGCACTGGCTGCCTAAACAATTCCATGAACATCTTCCTGAAAATAAAGACCAAAATTGATTTAGATATAAATCAAAACAATGCTTTTCTTTTTTGGTTTGTTTGAACACAGAACTATACTACAATGGTGTCTTCTTTCAAGTCACAAATAAAAGGGAAGTTCACCAGGTTCACATGCAGTTCAGTGTGTTGTTCTCTATTTTCCAGTACTCCATTGTACCATATATATATGAATTTCAAGATAAACTTGTCTGGTTCTCCCTACTTTCAAACTGCCCTTCTCCCAGATACAACCCCTAGTCTGATCCCCTGCATATTGCAGACCGTTAAGTTTCACCCAAATGAAACCACCTGAAGCTCAAAGATGTTACATGGAATCTTTCTGTCTGCCAGAGAACAAGGCACTGGGAAAGTAATTCCTGTGAAGGACCTGAACCTTTGAAAGTGTTTTTCTACTAGTGAGCAGCTGTTAGGAGTTCAAAACAGGATCATTTAGTCTGAATTATTTTTATAATTCAAATAAATCTGCACACAAAGTTACTAAAGCCAAACAGCGATTAACAATACTTAATGTAAGTATTACTGAATAATTTGGATCAGAAGGGACCTTTGGAGGTCACCTGCATCAAATCCTCACTCATAACAAAGCCAGTTTCCAACTTAATGAGGGTGATTTGGAGTTAAAATCTTTTTTTCCTAATACTGGACAGTGGAATTTTCTTTGCTGCCACTTATACCTATCACACTTCTCTGTTGCATCAACAAAAGTCTGTCTACACTTACTTTATAACACACTACAAATTACAGATGTAATTACAGATTTGAAGATAACAAAGATCTCTTCTTTACCTCCTCAAGACTTAAGAAACCTATATCTCTTTTAGTATACATTATGTATACTTACTCACCTTGGTGGAGATCAAGTGGACTGGCTCATGTCAAGGACTGCCAGCAAAGACAGCATGATATACTGTATAGATATATGTGACAGGGCATTTTTACCTCAAAACATTAAAAAGCAATATATTTTGAGAATTTTTTACTAAGCAAGCACTGTCTGCACAACATGACAAAGTCAGTATTTGTGAAATTTAGCCTGTAGCAAAGTAGCTGTAAATATTTTAATGGCTCTTGGAAGAAACATGATCTACTTAAACACATTACAGAAGGTGGGTGGAGGCAGTTCCTTCACAGCAGTCTATTTCTTGATATCCTACAAGGCCAAGTTATGGCTTTCAAAATATCCTACAAATGTCCAAGGAACTATCCAGAAGAGGTACTCAGGAAGAAAACATAAGGTTTGAGAGAAAAGTCAGCTTAAAAACTTACCAGTGCCAAATCATCTCGACTGCAGTCCAGGGCAGCAATCATCACCTGTTCGTATATTATCCAAACTGGACACAAAAGAGACATAAATTGAGATAACTGATATCATTATTTGTATTTATTTATTTATTTAACATAAAGGGAAACATCTACAATGAAAATAAGATCAATGAACTATATCCTTATATTTTTCCCCCGCTTCTTCTGTGGATCATTACAGAACAACGGACATTTCAAAAAACTGATGGAATCAATTAAAAATGCATTTAAGTAGTTTTATTGCTGTCAGTACCATAAAGTACCTTCTGACATTCTGAAAGGCAAAAAGCTCAAATCCTCTGGTATTCCTAACATTATAGCTGCAAACTCTTAAACAGATCCCCATTAGGACGTGCCCTCTGATGAGACCTGGAGAACAGCCGTGGGTTAGAATGAAAACAAATTTCCCTTAACTGTTTCCTGCCAGGAATTTAGTATATTACTTTCTTCCTGGAATGGAAATTTTTTTCTAAATCAATGACAGATTATAGTAATTCTTTTCTAGGTCCATTAAGTTCTTGAATTTAAAGAACTTAAGAGAGCAACTATACAAGCTATAGAAAAATCACATTATGGCAGAAAATATTAATACATGTAATGCAAGTGCTCTAAACTTCCTAGGTACACCTGATTTACAGGTGTTAAGAGTAAGGTGTTCTGTTACAGAACAGAAACAGAAGCTAATGTCTTCCAAAATAGTACTCCAAAACAAAAAACGGTAGGATCTGAGAGGAACAACCTCCTCTAGAACTCCTTACTAAAATGTAATTCTCATAAGCTACCAACAACATTGTAACTTGAGAGTGAAATCAAGGTTAGTTTTCAAATGCTCAAATGCTTTTCTTTTTTTTTTTTTTTTTTTAGTAAGAGGGAAACATTGACTATTCTTTTGTAGGTAACTGTATTAAGCCCATCCTGCAGCCTACCAACTCACAGCTACAGTGTAATAACCCTCAGAGTACAGCAGAGTGCCTTTAGGTACTGAATCTCCAGAGGCTCTTCATGACTTGGCTTTCCTGAAAGAGCTATGTGAATTCTGGATCACTAGATACAGTCAGGTATTCAAGATTAAAGTTAACTTACTAAAACTAAACAGAGTTATTAGAATACTGTAACTTATTAGTGCATACAATGCATTAATATGACTGCAAAAATCCACTAGTTTCTACAAAACCAGCTGATAAAAATTCAAGGACTAGAATACATTAAGCCTATATTAAATTATCTCAACTATAAAAAAGGGAAATTAAGAAAAAAGATCTATTGTTAAAATAAAAACCTGCTAGCATGAGATTAATACCCAAGCCAGTAAGGGGCACGCTTGGTAACATTTTCTAATACTTTGTTTTTATATCACGCTTATAGTAGAGTGCTACTTTATGCCTGTGACCAACCACAACTAACAATTATTTTTCAATATGAAACACGGTATGCCAAACTTCTGTCTACTGAAATTAGTATCAGTTAGCCAAAGTTAATGAAAATGACAATTTCACGGGTAGTGAAAATGTAGACTTAAGCTTTACCTATAATATCATAAGTGTAATGCTATAATGAAAGCAGCTTTAATATTAATTTCTGCAGGATATATGACTTCATTGTGGAAAATCTTTATCTGTTATAAAATGATGATCAGAGGGCTGGAGAACCTCTTCTATGAGGAAAGGTTGAGGGAATTGGGATTGTTTAGCTTGGAGAAAAGAAGGCACCAGGGAAATCTCATTTTGGCCTTCCAGTACTTGAAGGAAGTATATGAACAGGAGGGGGAACGGCTGTTTACAAGGGTGGATAGTGATAGGACAAGGGGGAATGGTTTTAAACCGAGATAGAGCAGGTTTAGGTTAGATATTAGGAGGAAGTTTTTCACACAAAGGGTGGTGACACACTGGAACAGGTTGCCCAAGGAGGCTGTGGATGCCCCATCCCTGGAGGCATTCACGGCTAGGCTGGATGTGGCTCTGGGCAGCCTGGTCTGGTGGTTGGCGATCCTGAACACAGCAGGGGGGTTGGAACTAGATGACCTTTGTGGCCCTTTTCAACCCAGGCCATTCTATGATTCTATGATTACCTTTTTCAATTTTTCAATGCTGCTGAAGAACAGAAAATCAGTCAAATGAAAGCTAAATTAAACATATATATATGCTGTTTTCACATCATGGTCTAACTAATAATTAACTAGTAATAAACTCACTCACTACACTAAATATTTAGTGAGTAATTTTTACATCTGTCTTCACTGAAGCCTGTATTTGGGAAAGAAATAAAACCTGGGAATTTTGGCAACCTATTAAGACTAAAAAAAGTCCTGTTTTACGAATCAGATGCATGAAAGTGACAAATACAAAACAGAAGTCAAAAATTGAAAACCAAAATCAGATAAATGAAATAAAATCTAAAAGCAATGGATACTCTGACAAACATTTCCTTACTGTCATCTCCAAGCTTAGATGCATATTCATTAATTAACTCTTCTCCAACATCCACTATCTGCTCACTGTTTCGGTAGTTTTCTTCCCTCCATTTTCTCATTTTATCACGCATATCTAAAGGGAAAAGAGAAAAGAATTGAAGAGAAAATATTCAGATTTCCAGATAGGAATGAAATTTGAACTTTATTTCTTAAAATATGCATACAAAGCAAAGTTTAGAAAGCAATAGATCTGAAAAAGTGACTTCCATTAATAGAAAAGAACTACTAGAGAACAGATGTGTGTATGTATGAGACCTCTGGAGCTGTATCACTCAATCTTTGCTTGTGCTGTACTATAAATAATTCTACTTCTAGCTTTGCAGGGTGCTGGTTACCCAGTAAACAATAAAATTTAATGGATGTTGCCCAGTTTTAAGAAAAACAGGCTTCAAGGGTTTCCTTTCAAGTAGGTTTACACTTGTACTTACAAACAACATCAAAACTATTTCTGCTTCACATGAATACATTTTCAAGTAAAGAAAGCATTAGAATAACTATGAGAACTCAACAGCAGTTCACTTTTATCAGTGTAAGAAATGGCATAAAATTCCATTCCAAAAAGGATCTGCCTGCTCCTAGCAAAACAAACTGCAAGACAGACATGGAAGCAAAAGCTTTCTACCTACATCACAGAAGTGCTCAGAGGTAAAAGCAACTGTTGCTTATTTAGGTAAATCAGGATGGAAAAGGTGATTTTTTTTAACATTAGGATTTTTGTTTGCTTCCAATTTCAAGAGTACATTTACTACAAACCAGGTCTCCAAGTGTGTAAGCATACACAAAGTCATCTAGAGAGCACTACTCAGCACTACCTAGCTGAGGTTTTCCTCATTTTTTGGAACAGAAAACTGCTAAGAATGACTTTGTGTACGTATTTATGTCTGAACACACGTATGTGTCCTGTACACAAGAACACATTTTGAGGAACTAAAGGAAAATAGTTTTCACTATTAGATAGTGATTTTACTGAAAATGGGCATACCATGAGAATTGTTGCCATTTTTTTCTGTTTGTTTGTTTTGTTTTCCTACTTTACAGCAACTGGGAAAGCAAATGCAATGGTAGATCTAACCACTAACAGCTTTTTTTGCACAAACTTTTTTTTGCACAACTTTTTGCACAAACACACAGTTAACATGACTGACAGCTAAAAACTAAGCACCAAACTTTGTTCTATCTACCTGAAGCGATCTTGGATCACCCATAAGACTGCTTTTGTGCTACATTCTGCTTGTTGAATTTCAACCAAAACCACCACACGGTTATGTTTCATATGCACAAGTAAAGTTAAATGGTTCTAGACATACGATGCTCCCTGGAAATTCAAAGTTAGACAGCAAGAATGTGAGAGAACACAAACATTCACAAAAACTGACAAGCTAAATGCATACAAATAAATAAGCCAACTGATTCCTAACTATGCATTCACTTGGAAATTCTCAATGTCTCCATTCCAGTGCACTTCCAAACAGAATAGTGTCTAAATTACTTGCCACAGTGCTTGCTGTTCCCTAAAGACACACAGCAGTCTAAAGGAAGCCAAAGGAAATAGCGCCTATTTTGTTTTTGTTCTTGTTAAGGTGTCAGGTAATATGGGCTGAGCAACCAGATACTACACAATCCTTTTATATTGACTCGTATGTATTCAGCTGAACCATGGGTTTCAAGTCTTCAGTGTCTAAAAGCACCTCATGAAATGAAGGCAGTTAGCGCTGTTAGCAGAGACATACAAAGAGAAACATACAAGACATACAAGGGAAAATGTGACACTGACAGACAAAAACCACTGCCTCAGTCAATCCCTAGCCGTTACATTCCTGGATCTCATTTTTATATCACCAGAGATAACAGATCTCCCACCACACCTCAGCTCAACTCTCTCCTCCCCAGATACCAAGCAAACAAACCCCTCAGCCACATCGCCACTGGCAGAACAGGCTCACCTCCACCCTCACGGTCTGTACAGCCCTGGCTCCTGCTCCGGGCAGGTCTCCAGCCCCAGTCCTTACCCCAGCCTGACCGGCACTCCGCACTTGCAGGAAGAGGCAAAGGAAATACAACTGGCAGTGCTGATGCTGCCTTTGGCTGCAACAACTCCGCTTTCAAAGCGGCCTCAACTCAAATCTCAGGATCTCACCTTTGCCTGCTGTAATCACATCAATTCGTACATAAGATCCAGAGTAAACTGGTCTGTCCTTTGGTTTTGGCAGAAAATAGGAATAGAAAGAAGCAAACACAGTATGGAACACAACAAAAACATTTCATCATCATTTAATTGCAAACAGATGATGATAGAGAGAAAATGTGAGACTTTCTATTTTTGAGTCTTCCCATACATAGTAAACGTGAATTCAGCATCTAAGTCAGAGGAAGGAAGCAGTTTTGTCATCTAAAGTGGATGTTTTTAACGAGTAGAGATGCTGCAGTCAGTGTTCAGCCTTACAATCCATTTGGGATTGTCTCTTTGTTGTATATAATGTTCACCAACACACATATTTGGAGAACAAAAAAAAAAAAAAGCTTCACATGAACACACTGTTATGTAAGTCTTGTTGGTAATTTCAGTAATTATAAAGAATTCCTTGAAAAACTTCTCACATGAAAACATCAAACTCCTTAGTGTACCACCATGTAAGCAGAGCAATTTTTAACACTAATTTAGTGATCCAGAAAACCAAATAGCTTAAACAACAGACAACACAAGAGCTATTTAAAAGCTTTCAGATCAAAAACAAGTGAAAATAGTACTTGAAATAAACCTAGCTTAGAGCATATCTCATCTCTCTCTTGGTTTTCTGGTTTTGATATTAGGCGTAGAATGATGGACTGCAACAAGAACAGCACTTCAGGTATCCAGAAAGCTCATGTCTCACTAGCTTGAAGTCTGCTTCCTGCTGGATGGGTTTGAGATGTTATTGCCATTATGCCTTGGTGCAAAGATGAGAAAGAAAAGTGGGATTATTTTGTTCAATTCTGACAATATGTCAGACAGCTTTCCTGTGAAAGCTAACTGTTGCTTTATTAGTTCTTGACCACCATGACCACTACTTGTTTGCAGGCCATGCCTATCGTGCACACACAGGCTAACTTCTGTGCTACAAAATCAGTCTTTAAAATAATTTCATATAGAGTGTATCTTTTCCAAAAAAACTACTTGTGGGCCAAATTCATCTTTAATGTGTCACTGAAATAACAATAAATATTTATGAATGATCTCCAAGTCCTGTTTAGCTTAACAGGCTCATGCAGGAGGCTGCACATGGCCAGTTGGCACTGACAGGCTAATGTGTGCTGCTTCGCCAAACCAGCAATTCTGGTCTTTCCACACTTTCTAATTCTTATACATATTTTAAATATTGTATATATAAGCAAGTAGGAACCATAATGTCATTTTCCATGGGATAATTATCAACAACAATGGGAAAAAAAAAAAAGGCATAAAGCCTTAGTCTCAAATCATTAGGTGTAAATTTAAAAGAATGTGAACATACATCTTAAATGCAATGGCAATCTGAGGCCACATTCAGACCATCTAAAGTCATTGATCAAAACTCTGAAATGGTTTCCTTACTCCCCAAATTTCAAAATACAGGTTAAAGCCATACTATCAGATTATCTTTCCTAAACACCTGTACAATGCATTTACCTAAACTACAATTTCATCACAGTTTAACAGCTAGCTTTGTCACAGGAAAAAAAAAAGTGGAAAATGAAGTAGGGTACAAAATGTACTTAATATGCCTCAGATTCATACTTCTTCCAAAATCCCCAATCCCCTTTTTCATATTTGAGCAATATTGAAGTAAGTCATCTCATTTATCAAGGACTTAGTCTATAAAGGACACTTTTCAGATAAATACCAACCAGACAGCTGGTTGCAAAAACAAGCATTTTAGACAAATTCAAGATATGCTACAACTAATTCTCAGAGCTGTGTTTGAATTCTCTCTTACGGATCAGTTCACAACCCTCCTGGAATGATCCTGTAATAAAAAGCCTTATCATGCTGGAGACCTGCAGAATTAGAGAGAAATGCCTTTTTCTCTGTGAAGAGGTCTTTCTGTTCAAGAATTTCACTTTTTCTCTATTACACACTTCCTAATGACAGAGAAAAGAAATATTATTTTCAAATGTGCATTAGACTTCAAGAAAGCTTTACAGTACTGCTAGCAGTGCCCCGTACAACTTGCCTTCCCAGACAATGGCCTCCTCACTACTACTTCACAGAATCACAGAATCATTAACGTTGGAAAAGACCACTAAAATCATCTAGTTCCAACCATCAACCCATTCTGTGACTGCTCCAGACCATGTCACTCAGTGCCACATCTACCCTTTCCTTGAGAGTCTCAACCACCCCACTGGGCAGCCTGTTCCAAAACCTCATCACTCTTTCAGAGAAGAAGTTTTTCCTAATATCCAGCCTGAACATCTCCTGGGGCAACGTAAGGCTATCACCTATCATTATATTATAGTTACCTGGGAGAAAAGGCTGACCTCCACTTTGCCACAGCCTTCTTTCAGGGAGTTGCAGATAGCAATAAGGTCTCCCCTAAGCCTTCTCTTCTCTAGACTAGACAATCCCAGTTCCTTCAACTGCTCATCATAAGACTTGTGTTTCAGATTCCTCGCAGTTTCTTTGCTCTCCCCTGGACACACTCCCAGACCTCAATGTCTTTTTCTTAGTGATAGGCCCAAAACTGAACACAGCACTCAAGGCGTGACCAGTGTCAAGTCCAGAGGGATGATCACACCCCTACTCCTGCTCACTGCACTATTTTTGATACGAGCCAGAATGTCACTGGCCTTTTCAGCTGGCTGTCAATTCATGCTCTTTTCCTCCCTGCAACTTTCCAGCCACAGCTTCACAACTGTTACAGTACCTTCTCACAACATACACAAAAAGAACTTGTAAAAATAACACAGCTTCACTGAGCTGCCCTTACCAAATTGATAATGCCATGAAAGACAGCATAAAGCATGATAGGGAAAGATGCTTTTTCTAGTGTTTACCCAAATTTTGAATGAAAACAGCAAGCAGAAGCCTGCTCTGGAAGATGGCAGCAGGAGGCAGCTGGGCCCAGATACCTCCAGGGACTGCTGTGCCTTCAGCAGGGACCCATCCAACTACCAACAGCCTGACATCCAAGCTGTCATCTCTGGGGACTCTGGGAGGGGGACAGGGCCACGATGCGCTCAGGCCCCTCTGAGGAGTGCTCTCCTTTATGGTTGGACTCGATGACCTTGAAGCTCTTTTCTAACCTGAGCGGTTCTGCGGTTCTACGATTCCCAGCAGGACACAGGGATGCGATATACCCGCTGAATGCCACCACGCTCGGCTCTGCTCATTCCGCGGGGAAACCCACCCCACGCCATGCCATGCCGGCTCGCTCCCTCCGTGTCTCTGCGCTACGGGCAGGCGGGGCCCCTCCGGAGGCACAGCCCGAGCACCCGGCAGCAGCCGCCGCCACCACCTCGCCTCACCGCCCGGCCTCTGCACGCCGGCGCCGCCCGCCGGGGCCGCACCGAGGCGCGGGGCCCTCCCGGTCCGCCCTTAGCCGGGCCGGCGGCCGTCCGCGGCGTTACCTTCCCAGGTCACGTCGTACATCTCCGACACCTTCGCCATCTTGGCGGCCGCCCGCGTGACGCGGCGCCGTGACGGCACCGGCCGTCATTGGCCTCCCGCCGCGGGGCACCGCCCGCAGCCCGCGCCGCTCCGCCCCGCCCCGCCCCGCCCCGCCCCGCCCCGGCACGGAGCTGCCGCCGGACGGTCGGCCGTCCCGGTGTGCTGAGAAGTTGGAACGCGGGGCAGCTGTGTTGAGTAGACTGAAGGTCCGTCCGGCCCAAATCCTGCTTCCTGCAATGTCCAGAGCTGGTGCTAAGCCAAAAAACGAGGCAGGGCAAACATTCGCGTCCTTGTCTCTAAATTGGAGAGACACAAGTGCGAAGGGCAGACTGTACAGTGGATAAGGAGTTGGTTGGAAGGTTGCAGCCGGAGGGCTGTGGTAAATGGCTCTGTGTCCAGGTGAAGGTCGGACACCAGAAGCGTGGCCCAGGAGTCTGCCTTGGGATTGCTGCTCTGTAACATCTTCCCCAGGGACACTCGCGGTGGGATTGAGTGCTCCCTCAGGCAGTATGTGGACAAGGCTGAGCTGAGCGGTGCAGTGGTTAGGACAGAAGGAAGGGAAGCCATCCAGGGAGACCTGGGCAGGCTTGAAAAGTGGGCCAGTGTGAGCCACGTGAGGTTCAACAAGGCCAAATGCAGATGCTACAGCTGGGTTAGGGAAATCCCAAATATATTTACAGACTGGGAGAAGAACTCCTTGAGAGTACCTCTGCAGAGAAGGACTCCAGTGTCCTGGTGGATGAAAGGCTTCACCTGAACCAGCAGTGCGCACTTGCAGCCCAGAAGACTGACAGTATCCTGGGCTGCATCACAAGAGGGGTTGCCAGCAGGGACGAGGAAGGAATTGTCCCCCTGTGCTCTGCCCGAGTACGGCCCAATCTGGAATGCTCCACCCAGGTCTGGGGCGCCAGCACGAGTAAGATGTGGAGCTGTTGAAGAGGGTACAGAGGAGAGCCACAAAGATGCTCAGAGGGCTGGAGCACCTCTTCTGTGAAGACAGACTGAGGCAACTGGGCTTGTTCAGTCTGGGGAAGGAAGGCTTCAGGGAGACCTGATTGTGGCCTCCCAGTACTTAAAGGGATCTTATAAACAGGAGGGAAATCAACTTTTTACACGGGTAGATAGTGATAGGACAAAGCAGAAGAGATTTAAACTGAAGGAGAGGAGATATAGATTAGATGTCAGGGATATTTTTCACAGTGTTGTGAGGCACTGTAGCAGGTTGCTTAGGAAGGCTGTGATGCTCCATCCATGGAGCTGTTCAGGACCAGGTTGGATGGGGCAACCTGAACTGCTGTCTGACTTAGTGGTTTGCAACCCTGCCCATGGCAGAGCGTTTGGAACTAGATGATCTTTGAAGTGTGGCACAAAGATACCTGCTTTTATTTGTTTGAAGCTTACTAACCACTCTTTTGCTCTTCCAGGGCTTGTTTTGGAAAAGATGAGGAGTGGTTGATTTCTGTTAGTTTTCTCAAACCGGTGGTTGTTTAGTAAACAGTGAAGATGACAAATTTTGGGCACTGAGTCAAGGAGCCCTGAGTTAGGCTACAATCAGAGCTCTGCGTGTGACCACAGAGTCAGGCCACTTTTGTCTCCTCTGCGTCTCCTAACACCATGACTTGTTCTTACCACAGTCATGTAGGTGGAGGGATTCATAGTAAAGAAAGTTCTCCATTTCAGTGTAAGAAATAATTGTAGCTTTTCTTATAGGGTAATATGAACTTTAAAGGTGCTCAAAAAAATTGTTACATGTTTTTAACCTCAGATACATTAAAAGAACAATTTTTTAGAAAATATCACTAAGAACTTATTTCACATTCACCTTCAGTTGTGTGAAGAGCTGTTCTGGAAAGGTATCAGACTCCTTAATCAAAATCTATTCCCACCTGTATTGGTAAATGTCCCCTATATCAAATAATAATGTTTCTATATTTATGTTGTTTACTCTGAATTAGAAAAAATATATTAATTCTTAATAAAAATCTATAGTGTAATTAAGTCTAATGCCTTTGACAGCTGAAAGCTTTTAACTGGAATCCAAACAGTGGTCTAGAAAGACTGCACTTATCTAATTTTTCTTTTCTCAAAGATCATATTTAATATTCTTCTAAATCATTTGTTTGGAAGAGCTACCATTTAGCCTTTGTGCAGCAATACTCAACTTCCAACTAGTTCTACAATGCTAGCATCTGTATTACCTGAACATTTCAGAAAACCTTTATGCATTTTTTCTCATAGTATTCCTATGAAGTAGGTAGACCTTGCTCCTGCTTTATAGATAAAGCAATGAATACAAAATGGTTAATGGTCCATAAAGGATTTAGTACGCACCTGCTCCACACATTACAGTATAACATACACATAACTGAGGTAAAATGAGAAATTTGCTTGCAGAGTGCAACGCTGCTGGATTGCTGAGCTAGCTGTATTGCCTAATGCGGAGACAGACAAAATTTTATAGCACAGAAATCCAAAATTTGGATCCTTCTAAAAGCCTTGTCAGCTGTCACCTGATGCTGAATATACGGAAATTTGAGAAATGTGTGTTTGAAGTGTTTGGGAGGGGTACTGACTTTCAGTTCCCTGGACACTGAGCTTTGTGCTTCTGTACCTGCCCAAAACTTTCTGTCTCAGCAGGACTTAGGAAATCATGCCTCACAAGCATGTGGTCCAGTTACTTTTCTCAGAGATAATTCTGATTTCTCTGTTAGTTAGATTTAGGCAGCTCTCCAGTTGCTTTTGATTGCTTCCTAAGTCATGTAGCACTCCACCTGTGCTTTAAGAGTCTGGATCCTGAAGTAAAGCACTGTAAGTGTTGCCTACTGCCTTTTTGGATCTAGCTGTAAGCTACTTGCCTAAAATCACATATGTTGCGTTCTGCCGAGCTCAAAACTGACCCTTCCATTGCATTCCTCTCTTTGTACTGTGGAAGAGAAAACCTTCCACACTCACTAAGTGCAGGGAATTATTGTTACAATACCCATTTATGCCAGATAACTGTTATAGTTGGAAACAGAAATGTTTTTGGTATTAAGCTTTTTCTTCTTGGAAATGAAAGCAGTGGTTTTGAAAACTGTTTTGTAGTGCCATCGTTTAATTCAAAGTTGAAAGTGTTTTGCTAATAAAGCTTATAAGGCTCTAAAAAGGCAATAGTCATGTGAAACCTGTTTTCTGAATCTGTCATGTTTTGCTCTTGTGCCGCTTCTGCAGGAACCAACAGGAAAGATAGTGATCCAAATTCTACTTAATAGTGTTAACTGCAAGGTTTTTTGAGGGGAATGTTTAAAAAATGTAGAAAAGTCACTCTAAGCCTTTTGTAGATGTCACAGCTGATTTTACATATAAAAATTAAAAAAAAAAAAGACAAATACATTTTTTTGTTCAGTTTCTAACAAAAAAAAAAAAGAAAAAGAAAAACAAGACAACTTTCTGTTTTATTATGAAACCTACCAGCCAATTCAGTGATAATTCAGTCAGAATTACAGTTCAGAGAAGTGACACAGACTGAGGAGAAAGAAGATGGTAATTTAATATACAGCTTATAAATAAAATAAAAAGGATGGAAATCTTTGTCCAGTGTATGAGATACAAAGCACACAGAGATACTTGGGCTCATCACCTTATAAGGTCTAGAAGCCATTTTAGTTCAGTAATATTGAGGGTACTTAGTAATGTAAGAAGGGTGGCATCCTTGAGGCAGATGCCAGGTAAGCAAAATCAGCTTTGTGATATCTGTGTTGCAAAAATGAATGTACATGTGTAGGATCCATGGAAGCTGGGAATTAATAAAGTACATGTTCTACTTTCTCTTCAGTGTCAACCAAATTATTCATGTGCTTGTTCAGATGCATTTCTTGAAAAGTAGTTCAAGATTATTGACACATTTCCCAAACAGAGAATTTATAGATATTATTAACTTGTGTAGTGATGGTAAATATGAGTCCCAGAAGATAAATCAGTGGATAAAAAAATACAAGAAATTCAAGATACTTGAATTCAAGATACTTGAATTATGTGAATTAAGGACTCAGTATTTTAATGTATCTGCCTTTGAACCCAACCCTACCAAGTACTCATGTATTAAATTTGAAACTTTACAAACCACCATACATTTAGTTATGAATTTCCTAACATGAAAGAAAAATAGGTAAGAAAATAAATTAGTAAACTTGCAGCAAGTTTACTAGGGCAATGTAGAGAGCAGAGCATTTTAACATGCTTTTGTGTTTTAGCACAGCATCACCACAAATGAGAAGTTTGAGTAAAATTTTTGTACGTCATCTTGGAAAATTTTGCATCTTTTTCTTATTTTGCACAAACATCTATATTTGGAAAAAAGCAAAACTGTAATGTTCTGAATTTCTAATTCAGCACTTGTATTTATAGTCAATTTAAAATTAATTCTTTCTAACTCCTAAGGTAAAAGACAAGAGGAGGTAATCGCCACAGGAGGTTTTTATACAGAAGAGATAAATCTTCCTAGCTATTGACACTCACAAATAGAGAACACTCCCAGAATTACATCATTCAGCATGCCAGGAAAAAAGGCAAAGAGGAGGCAGCTTAGGAACACCAGGGAAAACAAGAAATATATATCAACTTGATGAATTGACAGCACTAACAATTCTAAGCATGCCAAACAGCATTTCCTCCACAATGTGATACTCTAAAAGATATCCTGAAAGCCTCCTGAGACCAATTTTATAATGGCAGTGAATGTTACAGATCCAAGTTTCTGTGTTGAGATGATAAGGCAGTATGTGTTTAAATCTTAGCATTTGCTAGCTCAATGTACACAAGCTTGAAATAGCTGTCCCAAAGACTGCTCTCTCCATGCTTAATTAAGAATTTTTGTACAGTCTTAACTAGATCCTGTGGGCATTAATTAAGTATAGGAATCCATTAATAATAATAAGTTGTGGAAGTTTAAATTGGATTGGGCAGTGTTGGGAGCTGTGATTTCCTCTAACTAGAATTAACAAAATTTTGCAGTAATGAGTGGCTGCTGGAGGGAGCTCTCTGGAAGGCAAGCCTGGTGCCCACACCCCATGGAGCAGCTGCCCTAGTTTTGGTCCTAACAAACACAAGGAATGGGGCCAGCCCAACTGGGAGATGGGCAGAGCCACCCTGAGCTTCCCCATGAAAGATGCTGGGAGGAGTGGTGCTCTGCAGTTACAAGAGGACATAATGCCATCAGAGTGGCAAAAGACACATGCTAGACTTTCCTTATCTGCTTCAGGAGAGTGCTTCTCCTGGGACAGGGAATATTTCAGTGCTCCGGGGCTGCTGGCTGTGGTTGAAGCAGGTGGGGAAGAGCCCAGAGGTGCTCATTTGGGGGATCTGCAGCTGGGCGGGTCCCAGGGACACTGTCCAGCCTGGTGGGACCTTCAGCAGCTGTATGCCTGTAGGCCTGTGGCTGCAGAGAGTCATTTGTTCTCTCCTGCATTCGTCTCTCCAGCTCCCAGCCCAGTTACTCATCTCATAGCTGCAATAGTGTGTCATGTACATTTGGAGTCTTCTGTGTCTGACTTGAAATAAATTGTACTGAAGTTAAGGGAATTACAGCGCTCTCCCCAGGCTGAAGTCTGCTTCAGAATGTTTTTTTAACACCCTCCTGACATCCTGACCGTTTAAAACATCTTCTCATTTCTGAACCTTGTGTCTGTCTAACAAGGAATTCTCCTGTGCTTTCCCCCAATCCTTAGTTATTAATTCTGTTCCCTCTTCCAAGTTTTCTCCTTGTGTTCAGCTATGTCTCATTATTTCTGCAATGTTTCTGAGACACTGTTGTCAGGACAATCATTGGCCTTGGAGGGGAAATGATCTCTTTGTAGGGCAGCATGTTTTATTCATGGATACACTGGTTTCTATTTCTACCCCTAAAAAAAGAAGTAACACAGAGTGGAAAGAAGGTCTGCCTATCATGTGCCTAGACAAATGATGGTGATAACTAATCTATTCTGACTTCAGCAGGAGTAGAAATGACACCCATGCCATGCCATGAGAAAGGTACTTCCTCATACTGAGAGAAATTATACTTCTCTGTGTGTTTCAGAACACCCCAGAAATGTGTGTTATGTACAGAGATGAGAAAATCAAAATACAGGGATTTGCTGTAGTTTGCCTAAAATCATAAAGTGGAATGAAGACCACATCTTTTCTTCATGCACAAACCATCTAGCTGTCCAATTTGGGAACTCTAATTTCTGTTTCTAACCGTACCACTATAAAGGCTGTTCAATATTCAGACACATTTGTGTTAAGTTCAGCTCAGTGCCAGGTGCTGCTGCGAGTGTAGGTTTGTGAGGTGAAAAATGTCAATGTTATTTTTTCTAGATGTTCCAACATTTTTCCTCCCTTTACTTCTTAGAAGTTTAGTGGCACCATGTATCTTGTTATCCATCATTTAGCTTCTCATTTTCCTAACAAACTGTTCTGGGCTGCTTGGACCACATTTATGAATTTCTACACCACCCCTGCTTTACCAGCCCAGCTTCTTGCTGTCACCTGAGTCAGTGGTTAGAAGAATGGGGTACCTGAAGCACAGGGACTGCTGGAGGAGGTATAGTGACCACCACTGTTGCAGTCAAAACAGCAGTAACGCACTTTAGTTTTTGCAGCAGCCTCCCCTGCTGCGTTTTTATTCTACCAAGCTGAAGAGCCATGAGTGCACCAAACACATGAAACAACTCCACAGGAAATCAAAGGAAATTCATTAGAGGGCCAAGAATGCCTTAACTATATACTCTACTACAAAGAGCTGCGTTAGATACTTGCCAGTCCTCTAAATGCTAACCTGGTGATTGCTTCATCCAGTTCTTCTTCAGCTTAAGGCTTCTTTTTGGGGATAGAAACAGAGTGTTGGAGAACAATATTAGAACATGGAGACTGCACTGGCAGAGCACTGTGGCTCTCACATGCAGGGGTGCATGCTCTGAAACAGCCGCATTAGTTGGTTCTGTACAAATCCTTCCAGCACTGCAGCCTCAGCTGCATCCTTGGCTACAGAGCCAGCTCATTTTCTGCCCTCTTTGATTTTGGAAGAAAAATATCTGGAAGTTTTCTCATGAATTGATAATGGAAAAAAAAAAAAATTAAGGAGGATTCTGGTTTTCATGGGGCGTCACTAGCTTTAATTTGGGATAGAAACTTCCACAGATGATTTACACTTCTTTCCCAATGCCCTAAAATCTCCCCCACTTTGCCACATCCTTGGCAGTATGGCTGCCAAATGAAAGAAATAGCAGTTTAAAAGCACAAGCCAGGCAGAAAATGTCTCATAATAATCAAAACTGTGATTCTAATTACCATGGCATTGTTGCACACTGGAGCTGTTACATAAAATTTAAAAAAGAATATACAATACATCATTACAATCTGCATGAGTGAGTGTTAATAGACTGCAGCTTCAGAAAAAAATAATCAAAACAAGGCTGTAATTTTGCCTGCAAATCAAGTGCATTCTTTTATGGAAAATATTCACATTAAAAGTCAGCAGCAGTAGAACTCATCTCACTTCACTTTATATACACACAATGTAGGTGTCTATATATAAGGTATTTATCTTAGGGTCCACTTAACTACTAGCGGAGCAAATTATGTATTTGTGGGGAGCACGTATGTATGCAAAGCCCAAGCTAAATCACAGCCTAAAAGAAACTTTATTTCCATTAACTATAAAGGAAATAGAGAGGACTAGCAAAATGCAGATGTCTTCATTGTAAATGCCTATGCTTAGTTAGATGAATTCTCTCTAGAGAAGTATCTCTTTTCCTTGCTTGAGCCTTGCTACAGCCATTGCAAATGAGAAAGACAAAACAATGCTATTAGCATCTTTCTCTCTCAGGGAATGAGTCATTAAAGTTCTTAACACAAACTTCCTGTGAGTTTTCTCTCTTCTCCATTGGTGATGGTCTTCCTTTCTTTCACCACTGTTAAGAGGTGACATTTGCAAGCTTTTATATAAAAAAATATATCCAATTTGTGAGTTACAGCAATAATTATAGAATCACAGTATGATTTGGGTTGGAAGGGATTATCTAATATCAACCCTCCTACCACGGGCATAGACACCTCCCACTAGGCCAGGTTGCTCAGAGCCCCATACAATTCTTCCAGAGTTGGGAAATCTGCAGTTTCTCTGGGCAAAACAATTTGATCATTCCCCATTGTTCATAACCATTGTTCATCACCATTGTTTTGCAGTCACTGGACTTGCAAAAGGATGTCTTTGAAGGAAGTTCTTCACTGGCATAAAGTGGCACTGCTTTTTCAGACAGAATATCCATGAAATATTGACATTCCTAGCAAGGGAATCAGCTTGAAAGGGTGCAATGAAGCTCTGTCTACTCAAACAGATCTTTTACGTCAAACATTACCATGTCCCATTTGCAGAAAAACTGCTTTCCGCAGAGATAGAACACCAAGTTATTGGTAATGATAACTAAGTGCAGCAAAAGACTGCTTGGGAGGACTGTCAAGCATGCCACTGAAGAGGATGAAGAACGGACAAAATAGGAATGATTACTTTAGGAGGTGGATTTCGTGTTTCTGAGATTCTGGATTCTATCTGTATGAAAAACAAGAATCTGATATAATTGCAGTTGCTTTGCTTTCCAGTGTTTATCCCTGAAATCACCCATCACAGATATGTGTAGACATGATAAAACTATAAAATGCAAGCTATGGATTTGTAATGTTAAAGATAGGATATAAGAGAAAAGGAGGAGAAATATATGCAATAATTATAAAAAATAAAATCAAAATATGGGATGGGGTTTTTTTCTTTTCCACTGGAAGCACCTGGTGTTTTGTGGAGTGAGCCTCCTGCTGATGAACATGAATATGCCATTGCTGCTGCAGATGACCAGAGGATTAATCTTGGTGCTCATCGCTTGGGACTTGAATCTCAGCATCTATAAGATAAGGCTATCTTTTCTTCTTTTGCAATTGCAGAAAATTTGGGAAGGGAAAGTAGAAAGCAAAGGGGAACTACAGTACAGGGCATCACTCGAGGGGAGCATATTCAGGCCATGTGTAAGACGAGGATGCAAGGCTGATGTAGGTAGTTGCCTGTCTACATCTAGATCTATTGACTCATCCCTGGGAACACAGCCTCACTTCCATTGTGCTGGTGCAACTGTCTGCTGGTTCTCAAGCAGTTACTATAGCCTGAAAAATATTATACTACTATAGTGAAAAATAACCCAACAAGTGTTTTAAAAGTGCTTTTGGTCTGGTTCAGGGTAAAGTGTTCTGATCTATCTGTTATGTCAAACACATTGAAAGAGCAATGCACTGTGGACAATGATAGGAAAAAATGGCTAAGGATTTCCTTAATCATGAAATGATGAATCCATTCTGTTTTGGAAATATAGCCTGATGGTGTGACCATTCTCTTCTTGAACTTTAATTTTATACACCCTTTAGTTTTGGAATTATTCTGTGTTTTAGCTGTGCTGAATCTCATTTGCACATTATTTTAGCATTTAAAAGCAAACACTTGTTTGCTTTTGGCACAGCTGACTGTGGGCTTGTTTAGCTTTCTTTATCATGTGTATTTGCCAGTTTAATAAAATTCAGTGTTTGTTGAACTATTTATTGCTGCAAATGCATTTGCAATGAAACAGAAAGCCTCAAGACATTACTGAAATATTACAAACCACCAAGCAATATGTACAAGCCTCAGAAATCATGTTTCGTGATCTCAAAATTGCAGGCAGAAAGCTGCAATTAAATGAATACTCAATTTAGCAGAAGAATCAATGTTTTATGTACTTCGAGACTTAGAACTTCTCTGAGATAACATCTGCCCTGCAGATCAGTATCTTCTTCAGTACAGTATTGCCATGGTAGGAGTACTTAGAGTCTGTGGAATAGCACTGAAGTTAGCAGGTGACTTCTTGAAAGCATAACTACGTGTGGCATGAATGTGAACACATACATACTTAGAATGCCATATGGGCTATATTTATTTGGTGTATATATGCAGAAGAGAAAGAACTGCATGTGTTACATTTCATGTAATAAAGCAGGTGTTGCTGCTTTTTGTACAACGCTTTTTGTCCTTCTCATGCTTTTCTGTGAAGGCAGAAAATGTAAGCAGAAAAAAAAAAAGAAAAAAAGTAAAGAATTTCAATAACAAACGTGCTATAAAAATGCTATTGACCATGAAGTGATCCTGAAAAGTTTGTAATCATAATACACTAATAAATTTCTAGCGTGACTTTCCTAATTTCCCTAGTCTGCTGAACTTGGACCTGCATTACTTTGGGGAGTCCTTTCCAGATTTTCAGATCGGCTAATGAGTTCATCAGTATCCAGGTAATATTCCAATAAAAAATTACCTCCACTTTCCCATATGTTGCAACAGATAAAGCAAGTCACCATTGTACATAGTGTTTGTAATACTGGCATCCAAATGACTCCGGAGACCATGCCTTCTTGCCTCCAGACTTCCCCATAAATAATCCACCACCACCCAGCAGCTGTTACAGGCTGCAATGCTATGCAGCGGGTAGATGCACTTTGTGTATATTTGGATTCTTAAGTCCTGGCAGAGGAAACTTGATGAAATTCCTCAAAATAACAGAAGGCACCTGTACCCTACTGTGAATGTTATTAGTGGGAGAGAATAAAGATCTCAGCTTACCCAAAGGTCTGTGTGTCTTATCTTTAAACACATATGTGTATCTTGCCAGTGCTCATAAGATTGCTCCATGCTCCTCAGGGCTCTTAGAGAACCTCTTACATTCACTTATTCACTGCTTACTTTGTTCAGCTTCTCTGACCATCTGCCTGCCTCACAGACATTTGGTCCACACTCTGGGAGTTTCTTCTCATGGATCTGTGGTTGTTTGCTTCATACCACATGACTGTTTTTTTTCTTTTGATTTACAGCACTTCTGTGAATTTTTTATTTAAGGTGATAAGAGTCATTTAACATCTATTGTAGCAGGAACTGTGCCATGGCACTTAACCACGAGTGAAGAACGGATTTCAGGCTTTTTCTGGTCCCATAGGAATACTATTGCTTGCTGACCTACTTTTTCCAGGCTTGAAATTAACACTATGTTTACATGTTGATCCTACTCCTCTGTTCTTTTCCATTGCACATATCATAATCTATAATAAACAAGGGCTACTCTTTAAAGCAGTCCTGCTTTTCCTCAATGTGGGTCTTAAATTGCATTTTGTCTATTCTCCAAGCCTTCTGATTATCATATTACCTTTTGTTCTTTTTGATGATCTCCTAAATATCATCATAATTCCCCATTAAGCTGTTGTTATTGGCTATCTCCACCATATTTATTCTCTCCTTCTTAAGCCAGATTCTCCTTTCTGTTTCATCTTTTGTTTCACCTTTTCAAACTATAGTAAGGCAAACATGCTAATAATTCTTTTCTTCTCTGTTGTCCCCATGGCTATATGATGCCTAACTTTTCCCATTCAGATACCAGTTTTTCAGACCTTCTCATCACTATGTATCTGCAAGTCTTATTTTTTTCTTCTCCTCTTTTCTGTTATTTCCCTCCCTGAACTTCACAGTGGACTCCAGACATTTCTGGATATTCTCTTCCATGGGGCTTACTGTATAACCCAAGGCAGCACAGTCTCCTGTTGAATATTCAAGGATAACATTCAACCCTCAACTGCCATATGCAGATATTTGTAATTATGCAGTTATTATTTGCCATTTTTCAAATTCCCTCCATGTTTTTAGCAGTTGTCTTCTTTTCCCTGTCTTGCTTTTCCCAGAAAAACAATAGCAAAAACAGAACCTTTCCCTCTTTCTGCTATCCGTTCTCCCAGTCAAAGGATTCTCACCAAATTAAAGTTTCCTGTGAAACTTTCAAAAGAAATGTGTTATTTTGGAAATTAAACATTTGACATTTGGCAGCTCTAAATTCTCAGAGCTTTTATTCCCAGAAAAACACAAACAGTGATAACCATAGCATTGATTATGAAAATAGATCGTAAAATCTGAATTCCCTGCCTCTTCTACAATGATGGCCTGCCATTACAATGAAGCAATTTCCTGTCATTTCCAATGTAGCATTTTCTAATTTCTACCAAGGTCCATTCAAGTATCCAATAGAATTCCCCTGCATTAATCCCAAGTGCAGCTGATGAATTACCTATGCGCTTATGGAGGAGATCATACATGCTTCCCACATGTGGGTTGATTAACCTCTGCACACCTTACCTTGCACGCACAGCCAGAAACTAGGGGGGCATCTGCCCTTTGTACCTTTCTCACTAGGCTGTAAGTGGCCCCAGCTTTGTAACAGCTTACTCGCAAATATTAGCAAATTGTATGAGCTGCTGATATAGTGCACTTTAGTATATGCTTCTTTGCAGTCCACTGTACAAATGGATGTATGCCTCTTTCATTTTCCATTTAGAAATTGATAAGAATGAGGAAGTATTTCCCAAGTTCCCTAATAAGCTACTTTATGTTTTGAAATGTGTCTGAAGAGGCTTCTTGTGTCTTCTGCCTCTTGCTAGCTTAGTGGGAAAGGCTAGTAGCACAAAGTTAAAGGGAATGTGCCACTTGAAAACTGTATACATTTGCAATCAAGTTTCTCAGAAATTCAAGGAGATATATTTTCACACACTTGTTCTTTTGTTTGTTTGTTTGATTTTTTAATCCTAAATTTAAAAAAAAAAAAAGGTTAATACTACTGGGAGAAGATCATGCAAGTACACAATCAAAACATCCCTCTGCTTTAATGAGATTGTGCTGTAAGTATAAATTAAAAATGCATTTATTTTCCTTTAAGGTCAGTGATAAATCCTGTTGTCTTTTTTTAATTAAACAGTTCCTCTTTACTTATTTTTTATTATTCATTTGCTGTTCCTTGAAACTGCATGTTTTGGAAAAGGCAACAGGGAATGTAAAAATGCATGGTGCGTCCTTAGAGGTGGATAATAAATACAACTCTCTTGTAAGATTTGTAAAAATTAACATATTTGAGGGACACAAATATGAATTGCATATGGTCACTTTTTTAGTTTCTGCTTTCCTCATATTCAGATCTTAAATCTTAAAATCTCCAGATGATTGTCAGTGGCTATGCAATCAGCTTACTAGGGAATCCAAACACTTCTACAGCCACATAAATGATCAACTGTCTTTTTTTCTAACTACATCTTTTCTCAAAGGACCAAAGTATAAGGGAAGTTACAATCTCAAGCTGCACACCAGACCTGCCTCAGACACAGCTTTGACGTCAACAGCCCTTCCTTGCAACATAACTGCTTGTCTTCCAGCTCCTGAAAGTAAGTTGCAGATGGAAACTTTGACCAGAGAGGAACACAGATTATGTGCTGAAACTGCTTACTGTGGAAACTCAAGGAAATTGTTCATATGTCTTTAGCATAGTTTCGCAGGCAAGAAAGAAGTCATTGAATATATGCGTTCTAACAGTGCCTGGCAAGTGGAAGAAACTATGCTGCATTGTCATTTACTGTGTTTCTCACAGTATCCTTCTTGACAAAATATCCAGCAATAGCTAGACAAAAACATAATGCAATGAGTGAAAAATTGGCCAATGGTTGGGCTCACAGGGTTATAGCAAAGCTGGCATCAAGCTGGCAGCCAGTCAGTAGCAGAGTTTCATTTTAGGGCCAGTTCTCTTCAGTGTTTTCATCAGTGACTTGGACACAGAACTTGAAGGTACACTAAGTTTGTGGGCGAATTGGGAGATGTTACTTATCTTGATGATAGAGAGGCCTTGCAGAGGGATCTTGACAAATCACCAAGTGATGTGTTGGTGTTCAACAAGACTTCATGAAGTTGAACAAGAGCAAGTGCTGGATTCTGCCCCTGGAATGGGGCAAACTTGGATAAATGCACAGGTAGGGGGACGAGAGGCTGGGAATAGCCTTGTGGAAAGGAATTGGTTGACAGCAAGTTAAACACGAGTCAAAAGCGTCTGACAAAAAGGCCAGCCATATTCTGGAGAGCATCAGGCCCAGCACTGCCACTGGGTGAGGGAAGGGATTGTCCCACCCTGCTCTGTACTGGTATGGCCTCACCTTGAGTATTGTGTGAAGTTTTGGACACCACAATATAGAAAGGACATAAAACTATTAGAGAGATTTCAAATGAAGGCTACAAGGAAGGGGAAGGGTCTAGAGTGCAAGGTGTGTGTGGAGCAGCTGAAGTCATTTGGTTTGTTTGTTAAGTCCAGAGGAGCTGAGGGGAGGCCTGATGATGGCTGCAGCTCCTCCTAGGGAGCGGAGGGACAGCACTGAGCTCTGCTCTCTGATGACAGAGACAGGATCCAATGGAACGGCATGGAATTGCATCAGGGGAGGGTTGGGTTTGGCTTTAGGAAGATTTTCTTCAACAAGGGGTCATCAGGCACTGGGACAGGCTTCCCAGGACATTGGTTCATGACATGGGACATCATGCCTGACAGAGTTCAAGAAGCATCTGAATAGTGCTCTCAGAAATATTGAGTGTCGGGTGGTCCTATGTGTAGAGTTGGACTGAATGATCCTTGTTAGTTCCTTCTACGTCAGGATATTCTGTGATTCTATGATTTACACTCTGAATACATTTTAAAGAAATGGCATCACAGTGACTGAAGTGAGAGTAATGTCTGCATAACCCCTAGACGTAATATCAACCATCAGGACACCGGGAGAGAAAAATCTTCATTATACTTCTGGAGCAGAGTTTCAGTGAATGAATAATGGGTGAACTCAAACCCATTTGCCATGGTGTGAGAGCTTCTTGTTTGAAGACTCCTTGTAGTGAGAACTTAGAGAGTTAAATGTATATCCCTGGTAATGTAAAACAAGCTCAAGCTTGTGGATACTGCCATTCAGATGCTCATTTTCTGAGAATACATTTTTACTCTGTGACAATCCTACGTATTATTGCCAGAGTGATTACATGCATACTCAATGGGTAGAAAAGTACTCATTTCTAGAAAAATAGATAAACTTGGCTTTCAGTGTTTGGGGAATGAACTGGCTATGCTTGTAGTCTCAGTTGAAGAGGTATCAAGGAGAGTTTTGATTGCACAAGACAAACAGAATCTGGACATGTGCAACAAATTATTTAGTCATCAGCACTTTCCTTTGCAAATACATGACTGCTAAAATAATAGTTGTTACTGTCTTTCCCTCAATTGTACAGTAGTTCTACAGTGAGTACCAGAGATGGATTAGTAAAGCAATTGAAAATTTCAACCACAAAATTCCTCTCAAAGGTATCACTGGTAAAAACCCAAGGGTCATTATGTGGAAAAGAACAAAAGCTTATTCCACTATTTCTGATATAAAGATGTGCAAAAGTTGTCAAAAAAGTAGCTACTGAGAACCTCACCATATATAAAGCATTGTAACTGGATCACTTATTTTCTGAATAGTTCATATTTTACTAATATTTTATTTCTGAAAATCAGAATGAAAGAAAAAGTTCCTTCTGAAGAACAGAATTTATCATTAGCCTCAGTATTGTCTTTCATTTTAGTCATTAGTATTTATTTTGGTTTATACTTACTGACAGCTCAGTTAAAATACTTTGCTATCAAATGACAAACAAGAAAGTATGACCTCATGAAATAGTTGATATTCACTGCTATAGGGAAGAAATCACAACTTCCTGCTAGTAGGCAAGAAAATTTCCAGAACTTTAAAATGAAGGAATCTCTAAATTCCTTAAAAATTTACAGCTTAGGCCGCTTGAGGTGGTAAATGAAACATCTGTAGCTCTTGTTTTGCAATGCCTGTGAATTTCCTGCTTGTGTTTTCATGCATGGTTAATGATAGGAGCTCTTAGCAACTTAACTGAAACTTAACATTTTGTACTAAAAGTTTAGTAATCTAGATTGTATGCATCATATTCCATTAATATCTTCTTACTCTTCTCATTTTTCATCTTTTTTCGGTAGTATGAATGCCTTTTGTTTCTTAAGGAGAAGAATCTGAGATGCCAAAAGAAGTTATACCTAAATTCCTGCAGTAATTCTGCGCAAAGATCTTAGGATCTATGCTGTACTCAAACGTGAATGTTACCTTCATTTTACATTCTTCAGACTATCAAAACTTTTTCCTTCTCATGTGGCAATGTAGCTTTTGCATTTTCTGAAGGAAAAAAGAAAAAGAAAAAGTTGTGTTGGAGTAATTCTAAGCAGAGAAAAAGAGCTGTTATGTCCTTTCATGCAGTTCTAACTGAACTTGTTTAGTCACAGCTATGGGGAAACTTGGCTGAAGTTTGAAAACTGAGATGCCACTGCTAAATTGACTAGACAGCTGTAACAGCTACATTTGACTGAAAAATCCCTTCTGAAAATACTTGCTGGACATCTGTCAAAAAGCACCTTCTCACTCATCATCTCACATAGGAAATGGGAAGGGCATACATTATTTATCTGCTGAGATGGATAAAGCTGAAACTGAAAAAGCAATTGTATCAAAAATAATGTAAGTCTTATTACAATGCTCAAAACAAGTTGATCTGAAAAATTGCTACCTTTTCTTATGGGAGAGGATCTAAGTGCACACAGAGAGCGTTTTGAGAGGTGGATCTGTGCAGGCAAGGCACGACATGGTTACAACATCACCCTATCCTCTTCATCTTGCACATGCATTCCAGGAGAGCAACACGTTCAAAATCTGACACTGCAGGGAAAGTGTGTGGCAGTAGGTTTAATGCCGTTTTTCAGTTTCCGTTCTTCCACATGTACAGTGCACTTTTACAATATTTCACTTTTAGGGAAATAATGGGAAAATCATTATTTTTCATCATGTGACATTTCTCTGTGACAGCAGTTTTGGTTGGGTTTTGCCTTTACTTCACTGCTTAGACATCTTTGAACTCTATGAGCCAGTAATTTACTACAGAAATTAAGCACTGCAATTACTCTATACGTTTAGGAATTCTGGTTTCCAAAATTAACTTGTCAGCGATACAACCATTAAGTCCCAGTCAAAGAAGCCACTGTCACAGTTACAGTCCAACAAGGTGTTGTAAGCTTTAGATTCCTAGACTTGAAAATCTCTACTAAGTGTACCAATCCATTTTATAAAGATGGGGTTTATAAAACCATGTGGTCCATCGAAAGCTAAAGTCGCAGGCACATCTTGTTCTCAGCAGGAATTGTTATGAACCTGTGATTGCAGTGTATGTGCTGTGCATGTACTTGGCTGAACACTGTGTGCTACTAAAGGAAAGAAATCACTTGTAGTTACCGATAGCTTTCACCGTCATCTAGAAGAAGGCTAAGCTCTGTTGTGGGAAAACCTTAAGGGTAATCCTCCCTGCCTTCCATAGCTGCTGTTCTGAAGGAAATGAGTGCATCTTGCGGGTACTACGAATTATAAAGATAAACTTGGACAACCACAAAAAATCATTAAAAATTAAATGCAGCCTGACTCCTGTTTCATTTTCCTCTTAGAGGTACACAGCTCATTGTCTGTGTTGGTGTTACCTAACCACAAGCAGCTTTCTCATCTTCTACGAGCTGCATTTCTGTCAAATGATAGTGACGACCCAGACCCTCTGTCTAAAGATGTCAGGAGAGGAGAAAAACCAGACTGCTGTAAGTGACACAGTGAATACTCCTTTCCTGTTACAAATTCCACATTAAATCTAAGTAATTACTTGGCTGCAGTGATACTCAGTCTACAGGACAATACGTTTACAGACATTTAGAAACAGCAGTTTACAATAATGCTTGCATATGGGTTTGATATCTCATGTTGTTAAAACAAATCAGCAAGTCTAGACTGTAATTTGCTGAAGCAATTTATGGTTATTTCATGCTTCTTTTCTCTAAGCAGAGGTGAATACATTTGACTGTCCTAAGAGGAAGGATGGTAGTGCACATTCTTTTCATTTTAACTGGCAGGCTGATTTGAAGCAGAAGCATTAACATGCTCATTTTCATACCACAAGAAAACTGCCCTAGACTATTAGTGCTCTATTCCACTACGATGTTTGAATATTTTACCAACTGCTGCTTAATCCTGAAAACAGCAGTGCAAGGTGGTCAACACAGCTGCAGCCATTTCTTCATAAATTAATAAATTGAGAATGTCAGTACTCATTGACAATACTCAAAGTCAGTAGCAGAGCAGGGGAAAAGGCCCATCTGGGAACATCAGCTGCCTTATATTTGTGCTGAAATCATAGAAGCAGAGCAATCTGCAGGAGCTGAAGATTCTTCTTAGCTCCTCGCTTGTAGGCTCCTGTTTCAGTAGCAAGGTGAAACAAATGCTGTGGTATTTAGGGGAACATTTTTTCCAGCAAACTTGCTGGTACTTTCCTTCTGGGTGAGGATTTGCAGGTAATTGTGTCACCTTATTTTTCCAATCCATCCCACACAGCATCAAGGTCTGCAAAACCCTAAAAGAGGCCATTCTAATTCTGCTTATACGTGATTGCATTTCTGAAGAATATACACAATATACAACTATACAAAGAACAGAATCCCCAGAACTATGGAATTCTTTCCCAGTGAGAGTTTGCCTCATACCATTCAGCCAGAAATATGCCCCCATTCCCACAGCTGGTACCCAGCACCCCAGTGCTGAGCCCTTGCATGGGTGAAGCAGACAGACCAAGAGGGCCCTGGGATTTGCAACACACCTTCACAGGTGTGCTCCCACATAGGAACTGCCTGTCCTCCACAGAGCAGCCTTCCTGAATAAGGCTGGCTGTAGCCTCAGGGTACTCCCCAGCAAGGGAGGACACTTGGCACAAGCAGAACAGAAATTGGCTTTATACAAACTAGTCTCCTAATCAGAAGAATATTCAGGCTGTATCTTCCTATTAAAATTTTGCTACAAAAAATGCAAAAACTTAGCCTATGGAGACCTTCACATCTGCATGAACTGCAGTGTTTTCTGGAGCTAATCAGTTATTATAATGAAGATCCTCCTGGATTTCACGGAGCTTTGTACTCTTCCACATTCCTTTTTAATTTATTTCCCTATTTCTCATGGAGATATATATGCATTACATTCTCAGTAACGACCTAATGTCTAGATCGAGTGCTTTGTGTACTGTGATTGTCATGCTACTTACAGAAAGACTTTGGAAAAACAAATCACAGAATGCATTTATTATTCTTAGCAGGGGTCAGATTTAGAATTCACAAGGAAGTGTGCCAATTTAGTAAAAAATGGGCAACCTCCTCTATTGTCAAGGGGAAGCTCTTTACCAAGAGAGTGGTAAGGTGCTGGCACAGGCTGCCCAGAGAGGTTGTGGATGCCCCGTCCCTGGGGATGTTCAAGGCCAGGTTGAGTGGGGCCTTGGGCAGCCTGGTCTAGCATTAAATGTGGAGGTTGGTGGCCCTGCCTACGGAGGGAGAGTTGGATCTTCATGATCCTTGACGTCCCTTCCAACTCTGGCCATTCTGTGATTCTGTGATACTGGTACAAAGTGGTGCAACTCTGCTAATTTGAATTACTTGGTACAGTACTTTGTTTTCATTGAAAGTCAAAATCTTTATGAAATACACAACTATATATACTCATTGCAACTAATACACAAGCTCTTAAGTGGCCATCTTAGGTTTGCTGTTGGTTACTCATGTTCATCCTTCAGATATATTAATTTGTGATGAAAAATGAGGTAAGCCTGCCACTTTCCAGAGCACTATGTGAGGAACTCACAGCACTGTACAAACTGTAACCAATGGAGCCTTTGAACTTCCCAGGGCTGAGGAAAAGGAGTTCTTTTCCAAACAGACTGCAGTTTGTAACAAGCCACCTCATTTCAAATTATTGCTCTTCTGATATTATTACAGTTTGGGCTGTGTTTGGCTTCGCTTACTTCGCACAGCACATATGGACGGCAGTTTTTCTGTAACTTAATCCTAAAAACAGCAGTTCTGAGAAACGATCCTCCTTCAGGTAAAGAGACGAGTGTGTTTATCAAGGTATCAAGAAACAGTCTGGCACTCAGAATTATCTGATCAGGTAAAAAAAAATCCTGCTTTGATGGCCTAAGAAAGCTGTAGTAAGACATGAAACTATACAATAGTGTTGGCGTGATCCAGAAGTAATAGCTGAGTACTTATCTCTAATAGCTCCGAGAGATGTGCCAGGTTATTAAATCCGTGATCGGAAGTGAGAAATGTCCAAGGGCTCACACTGTCGAGAGCCTCAGTCCATGTCAGATGTTTTTGCAATTTCAGCGTGACATTCCAGGATATGTGTCATGGCCTCTTCTGAGAAGAGTGAAGTCACTTGGCCTTTGGCCTTGTGACTTCCAGCACAACCCAGGAAAGGAGTAACTCCATCAGCATCCACAGCCGAACTATCCTCGTCTGAAGTTACCGCCCTGGCTGTGCCATTAACCCTTATATAGTGGCATGTGTTGCTGCACTCTCTGAGATGCCTGTGCTTAGGCAATTCTTAAAAAGGTGTCCTGCAATGTCTTTACCTGTTACAAGAGCTGATTCCAGCATGAGTGAGTGAAGTCTGTCCAGTTCCACAGGGTCTGATTTATTCTTTTACTTTTCAACATTCTTCAACTAACACACAGTTTTCAGATGGGATAGAAACCAACAAAAAATCAAGAGAAATGAAGCTCTGCAGTCAAATTATGATTTGCTCATGGTGCTTTCTGCCATGACTTCTGTGAATAGTTCACTGTTGTGTGCAAGATGATAACACTGAATGTGACCGTGACACCACAACGACCAGCAATATCATCAGACCAGAGCCATCACAGGCAGGATCACTCTGAGTGTGGCACAGAGATGCACTTAATCCTTCTGTCACCTGTACCACTTGGTAGAAATACTTGTTCTGTGCCATCTTCCCAACATCCTCTAAGCAAGCAGCCATGTTTGTGTGTATGTGACAGCCGCTATATCAGGCAAGAAGCATTGCAATTAATTGTTTCTAACTAGACTCATGTCACCTACCACTTTATGAAAGAGCTAAAACTTTAAGATAAGTAGCTAAAATTTTTTTTGTGTGTTCAAGCAAATCCTCTACCTGGTGTTTTTCCATAGCTCTGAACAACGTTTCTGACAGCACCTTTCATGATCTCAAGTCCAAATGTTGTTTTACACCACCTGCCAGCAAGAAAGAGAGGTCTAGGTGTCATCCTTTGTCATTTCCCTGCAGTCCATGTAGAAGATCAGACGGAATTTATTTTCTAAGCATTAGAAAAGCTTGCTAGTATGAAAACAGAAATATTGATTAATGAAACATCCCCCATGGGCTTCCCTTATTTCACGTTGGCTAATTAGCGTGCAAAATTAATTTCGTCCTGATTATCACTGACACAAAAGCATGACTGGTTTGTCCTTTTTACCAGAGTCCTCACCTTTCATCTGTCAATTCAGCCATTGTTCCGGATGAAATGAAGTTTGACTAATAACAGGAAACAAGTGTTAGAAAATGGCATGTAACATACCACATACAATGTACATAGCAATCAATCAAGACTAAGGCATTATGGCAACTGAGCCATTTATCACTGTTTAAAACATATGTAAAGCTTTTCTCAGGGGACAAAAAAAGAGAAAGAGGTGCAAATTTTTCACAGTAGGCCTATCTAAGAAAACAATTCATTACAGAAAGTGTTTTAAAGCACTTTTCTCAGTGTATGCTCATTTTGTCTGCTGCTACTCCCCATTCTTATTCTGATTTTTAGGGGATAAAGCATTTTTTGGCCCATGGCCTGAAAGGCCCTCCCTCTGTTCTCAGGAACTCTATCAAAAATCCATCAGCTGCAGCAGAACTATCTTAGGCATTCATCTTCTTAAGATATTTTTTCAAAGTGAATACAACCAGCAATCATAAAATAACAACTCCCACTGGCAGCTATAACAGAACATTGTTATATATTGGATTCTAAAATAAAGTATTTGATGGGAAAGGACCAGACTGTGTTGGGCAATGCAGCCACACTGGGTTATATTGGGCCATAAACTTGCCTATCCTGTCCAAAAATTATATTAAAGAATGTTGGAAACTGGTCAGTAGATTATTCTGAACCTGCTGCTGCTTCCTTCAGGAGAATATTGCTGGAGAAGCTGTCATACAGGACATCTTCTACGCTTGTTTATGAATACACTTTTCTAGCCATTCTTAAACTTGTCTTGAATTCCCTGGTAAGGATGCACTTGATCCCTCTATAGAGAATAGCATTTTTCTTGTTTCTCGGTGTTTCACTGGGAAACCATCCTTCAAAGTCTCTGCTCTCTGTGGCCACAGTGAACAGCTCAGAACCATTAGCAGATTTTGCACCTCTGGTGTGAGGCTTGGCTCTTTGTATGGGGATCTCAAGAGCTCACATAGATAGCTTTGCCAAAATGCAGTTCCTGGCCTCAGTTTCTGCCTCCCAGAGCATTCAGCCAAAGGAAAGTACATTGAAATGGTGTTGCACAGAACCATGCAAACTTTACCTTGCATACCGTGCACATAGAGAAGATTCAACAGGGGTAAGCCACTAAAGAGATGTGGTAGGCTGTGCCATGTCTAACAGGCTCAACTCTAGTACGTGAAGGGGAAAATTTTTTTCTATCGCTTTCTGTGGCTGTAAAATAAGTCTTTGAATTCTTAGGGAGAATTAAGACCAGAGAAAGGGAGCCCCTTGGCCTCTTGCAGTAACCATGTTACTCTGCTACCTGCCGAAGTAATCAATCTGAGGACGCATGGGGAAGCTGACTGGCTTCTGATTGACACTGAAAGAGCAATGAGGGGAAGGAGAACAATAGACTGAAACCAGACTACCCACAGCACATAAAACACAACAGCAGGAGACTAATACCAAAGAGAGCTGTATGGGTGGCTGCTCTCTGCAGGACTTCAAGCACCATCACATTCACCGCCAGACTTTTGGTTCATGTTTCCACAACCTGAGCCTACAAAATAATTTTCAATTTACACAATGCAGGATTTGCAGGATATTCAGCAAGGTGTCAGAGGTCTCCTCTATATAGGTGGGACATAAGTATGCTCCTCAACAAAAACTCTATCTAGGAAGAAAGCTTGGCTTATCCACTCTGTTTTGGACAAAGAAGCCCATACCTATATGCCTAACAGGAATAAATTTTAGTATGAGGATAGATTCTGCTCTTGAGGACTACACAGAGAATTAACACAGGAACACAGCAAATGCACCCCAAGGGAGCTCCTTAAGTAACCTCACTGAAGGTAACTCTGAATCAGCAGCAAAACCTTTTGTAGACCTGATTCAGTTGTTTGCTTCTACTTCAGCTGGAAGGCTGTTCTGGAACTGCACACCTTGGACGGTAAATGTCTCCATCCTGCTGTGTAACAACTGAGCTAGGTTATCTCAGTGTGACTATTCTAAACAACGTGGTAGGTTTCTGGGAAGGCAGAGAGAAGCTGATTTTAGTAGATGATTGAAGAAATAACTCCACCCTGGATACAATTTCTGCAAGTGGAATTGAAAGAATAAACATAATCTGATACCAGACCTGAGAGGAAAGCATTCTATAAGAATGCCAAAATTATGATGAGAGAGGGCAAATACATTTGTGGGTGGAGACAATACTAGACATATGTACTTCAGTGGAGTTGGCAAAATGGAAAAGAGTGCCATTGACAGTGCTTGTGATCTAGTTTATTCTTCCACCAATCCATCAGATATTTTTGGAGCTCTGTCTGCCATTATCCCTTTGATTTGATTTTGCCACTTGTATGTCATTTGAAATATAATTTCCATGCCAGGGCATGAAGATTCTCGCACACACTGCTGACAGCTGTTTTGAAACTAAGAATCTGACGGATGCTACATCTGGTAGTGTTGGAGTACAGACCACTGTCTGCACTGGAAAAGTACAAATTCTCTTTTGGAATAGCTGGGAAGGGCTTACAGTATCTAAGTCCCTTATTCAGGATAAGGGACTACATAATGAACTACTCTGAGAGATAGCCTTGTGAAATCAGAGACAAAGACTGAATTGAATAAGTCTGTCACGTTGGTTCACTCTTTGTAATCAGGGAAAGTGGCACATGAAAGAGGAAAGAAGTTTAAATGTGTGAATAAGTTAAGTAAGTGAATCAATAAATGATCTAAAAATACTTTTTCATTAATTTTCATGACACAGATGTGACTACACCAAGCCAGGCATCATGTGTACTCAAGCTTAATAAAGTCTAATACCTATGACTCAGTGGCAGAAATGGCAGCTGGCTCCCTGGAAACTGCAGTGAACAGATTAATTAGGGGATTGTTAGTTTTGGGTCTACACTGTAGACAGTATCAAGTAAAAGAGAGTGAAACCATAAATACTGTGCTTTAGAATGTTTGGAGTGAAACAGCCAGCTGAACAGCTTTCTCTCTGCTAGCTCCAGATGTATTTTGGTGTGTGTAAGTTTGTAAATACTGGTGATCTGAGTGTCTATACTGATCCTCTCTCTTCCTACCCATTGTTTTTACAAAAGAAAAGTTATCACTAGACAGAAAGACTTAAGCAGCATCAGAAGAGAGTCTAAGAGAGGATATGTTTCCTTTTTCCTTTTTTTAAAGAGACAGAGGTGTCGGGCTGTGGTGTATGAATGTCAGACATAGTGAAGGTATTCTTGGTTCCTGAACTGATTCAGGATGATCAATCAAGTGTGTGAACTTCAAAACAGGTGATTGCTCAGCACTTGCAAGGCAGCACCTTCAGTACTAAAGTAAGTCTGAGTTGACTGACAAATCATGATGTTATCTGTTTAATCAGACATAATTTTTTCTTTAAATTAAGGTTAAAATGGTAGATGTTTGACAAGCTTTGTAATTCTGCTTGACTTAATTTTGGTAAGGGCCATGAGAGCTACTGAGAGAGCTGAATATACTTCAAACAAGAGAACTACGGAATTTTCTTTTCAGTTGTGCTCCAGTTATTTTGTTTCATGAGTTAGGGGAAATAAGTATATCCACACAGAAAAGAATTATCCAAGTAACATAAAGTACAAAAAAATTTAGTTACTTTTCTGTGGGTATGCAGGAGGTTTATGATGAATAGTTCTGAAAGAACAGAATAGATAGAAAGAATAGACAGATAGAAAGAATAGAATAGTTCTGAAGCTTTCTGGTTGCTACAAATAAGTGTACATATTTATGAGCACACAAAGTATAATTAAAAATGTACAGAATTTCATTTTAAATGACAAGGAAATTATAATTCAGGCTTTCATTGCATTATTTTATCATACTAAAGATAACTGGTTTGATTCCTGAATAATATGTAATAATGATTTAGCATTCAGAATAAAAAAATGAAAGATTCAAATTCAACCATAGAGGTTCTAGAAACCATCTATCATCTGGGTGCTGAATTGACTTCAGGCTATTGGTTCTGCAAGTAAAACCTCTCTAGCTTCTAGAAGTCTGAAGGGCTCTTAGTCTTTCTATTATGAGAGAAAGCAGAAAACGAACATTTCATAGGGCTAAAACAGTAATTATGAAACTTCCATGACATTTCTAATTTTAAGCAGCAACATTTCTTAAAAACATGCCAGGAATACACTGGGTTCCTATATAATGCATATCAAATTTATGATAAACAAGGTTTTTCTACTTAAGCACTACTTAAGATGTGCTGTGAGTGAAGCTGACTGAGCAGCTTTGAGATTTTCTCGATTTTCTTTTCCTACCAGCAGCTTTCACATAACGTAAGATCACTCTGTGGCTGATACTCAAATCCTTTAAATATGCAATTTTAAAATACACAAAAGTAAACTCAAGTTCTTTTGCCATTTCTTTAATATGGATTGATTAGATGGAGTGTCAGAACCCAATTAGAACCATATGAAGATGGAGCTTGCCTGGGGAAAGTGAGCAATACAGCAATGCTAGTATTTCATTTCAAATGGGGAAAGTCTTTCTGTTGAGGTTGCACGTTTCTCTGGACTGGAATGATTTGGATAGAATTTTGCCCAGAAAGTACAAACACATTTTGTACTTCTATGCGTTATAGGGTCTTCAACAAGGGCTGTAGTGTTGTAAGGCTTCTTAGGTTCTGAATGTTTTGAAATACAACCAGAGTGGAAGTTTATGTGGATGACTACCTTATTCTCAGTTGACTTATTTTGGCAAAGATTTCTGAATTTCCAATGCCAGTGACATCAAATGAAAATATAGACTTGAAACTGGAAGTGAACAACAACAAGCATGAGGCAATGCTTGAACTGGAATCTGATCAGGTACAGCTACAGAATGAAGCACTCAGTAGCAATCATCATTTGAAATACAAGAGTTAAGACAAGTCTGGGTTTTCTATATTAACCATTACCGTATTGTCCAAGAGCATCCCAAGAAGGTCTGCAATTGCTTTGCCAAGTCATAAAGTCATTAAGAGTGGAAAAATCCTTCCATATCACCAAGACACCAAGAGGGGTGGCCAGCAGGGATAGTGAGGTGATTGTCCCTCTCTATTTTGCCCTTGTGAGGCCCCATCTGGAGTACTGCATACAGGTCTGGGCCCCCAGTACAAGAAAGACAAGGAGCTGTTGGAGAAGGTCCAGAGGAGGGCAACAAAGATGATCAGAGGGCTGGAGCTCTTCCCTAGAGGCTAAAGACAGGCTGAGGGATTTGGGTTTGTTCAGCCTGGAGAAGGGAAGACTGCACGGTGACCTCATTGCAGCCTTTCAGTACCTAAAGGGAGCCTACAAACAGGAGGGGAATCAACTCTTTGAAAGGGTAGATAATAGCAGGACAAGGGGAAATGGTTTTAAGTTGAAGGAGGAAAGATTTAGGTTGGATATTGGGGGGAGGTTCTTTACCAAGAGATTGGTGACATGCGGGAACAGGCTGCCCAAGGAGGTTGTGGATGCCCCATCCCTGGAGGTGTCCAACACCAGGTTGGATGGGGCCCTGGGCAGCCTGGTCTAGTATTAAATGGGGAGGCTGGTGGCCCTGTCTGCAGTGGGGGGTTGGAGGTTGATGATCCTTGAGGTCCAGATTCCAACCCAGGCCATTCTGTGATTCTATGATTCTATGAAGTCCAACCACCAACCAGACGTGCTGACTCTCACCACAATGCTGAGTCCTGTCACAGATGTTCTGATCTCACTTCCAGAACCTCTGAAGTCTCATTATTTCAGGCACTGATGCTTGGGCATTGGAGAGGAACAGCGCATCTCAGTGCCTTGCCAACTCCTTCACAGCAAAAGAGAGTGAAACTGGGCTGAGGTTGGGAATGCTCTCTCCAGCCCCAAGCAACACTTTTAAGTCAAGCTGCTGTTAGGTGATACAACACATCCTTGGAGAGGGATAAGTGTGAACAGAGGAGATCCTGTGCTTCCCACTGGCTGCAGCGTTTCTTCAGAGATGTGTCCAGGACTCCTAGCAGGTGCTCAGCTCACTGGAAACACCATCCAGAAGGATGAAAATACTTGCAGAGCCTTAGGAAAAAATCAAGAAAATTCCAATAATCAAGCTAGTGACCTTTCCAGCCAGTGAAATAAAGCAAAAACAACTGTATTTTTGTATGGCACTTCATTATAAAGAATTAGTAAGTCCATAAAATTAAAGCTTTCTTGTAACTATAAGGACGTACTGATTTTAGATGATACAAACTGGGCAGGACAATAAATCATTAATAAAGAATCATCATTATCCCAGATGAAAAATCTCAACAGATCAAGTTTTAAAAAATTAGCTCTTCACTTCCACATTCCTTCTTTAAGACAGACCTCATCTTAATTAAGGAGGTTTGAATTTATTGAGATTAATATTATTACAATTTTAGCAAATCTCCAGTCATCCATAAAGTCTGCTATGAATTTGGGATCCAATTTCACAAAGACATACAGTAATTAAACAAAAACATATTTTAAAAATCAGAAGAAAAATTGAACAGGAAATGTGTACCTTTTGGCTCCCATTTGAGAATAGCATAGGCGATTTCCATGAGTCCTCTAACTGAATATTTAGCTTGTTTTTACTTAACTTATTTTGTAGTATCCCAAAATGTGCCATAGAATGTTTGGCTTTGATTTTGCAAATGCATCTGCCTGAGTAGATCCTTATGGAGTCCCCTTCCTGAATAGTATAGCTTAGATATAGTAAATCTATCCCAGTCATCCCAAAAGAGAAATTGGACTTTTCCACTGTCTGAACTCAAACCTCAGCACCTCCAGATGCAGCACGCATCACTGTGATGCTTCAAAACAGCTGTCAAGATTGTGTTGCAGACTTTCAACTGTCATGCCATACAGACAGGATTCCATACGACATAGAAATGGCAAAATAAAGTGAAATAATTGTACATGATATAAGAAGAAAAATGCAAAATGGTAGCAGTCATGCTCTTAAAAAATTCAGAATTTCTCTGCAGGAGTGAGTATAATATGATACAGCCCTAAAGGGAGCATATAAACAGGAGGGGGAATGGCTGTTTACAACAGTGGATAGTGATAGGGCAAGGGGGAATGGTTTTAAAGTGAGACGGGGGAAGTTTACGTTAAATATTAGGAGGAAGTTTTTCATTCAGAGAGTGGTAACACACTGGAACTGGTTGCCCAAGGAGGTTGTGGATGCCCCATCCCTGGAGGCATTCAAGGCCAGCTGGATGTGGCTCTGGGCAGCCTGATCTGGTGGTTGGTGACCCTGCACATAGCAGGGGAGTCAAAGCTCGATTATCATTGTGGTCCTTTTCAATCCAGGCCATTCTATCATTCTATGATTCTGACTTCATGAAAATACCCACTGTTTTTAACTTAGCTATTATTTGCAGTATGTAAAGTTCCATGCATGAGCAATGAAGCAGAGTTTGTAACTTGCAACCTTCACGCCATGGTGTAAAAAAATCCCTGAAACTGTTTTTATATATAATTTGGAATGATTTTGCCAATTACCAATGCGCTTCCTATATATAAGTAGAATTTTAGTAAGTAACGTATTTGATGAGGCAGATTAAGCTGACAACTTTAATTAGTCAGACATACAACCATTGTAAAAATTTTCCAAACCAAAAGGTTTCACTTCAGAAATTAGACGCTGATGTTGGCAGGTTCTGAGATACTTTTTCAGCTTTATAAAACAGTACATCTGTGCCATTATAAATGACTCAGAAATTAATATACTGAAGCATATACTGATGGCCTGATGCTTAAAGATGCCAAAAAATAAGGGAAATTTAGATGGCCCTGTTCAAGTGTTTTTATTCCTATACTTGTCAGATGCTATAACAACAGCAGCAGACAACTTGAGCTGAAATTAAGATAAATACTAGGAATTGCGTTTTTAATTGGACTTTCAAATAAATGCCATTAAAAAGGCTATTCAAGATGTATATTTTGAAAATCGTTTAATACTCTATTTGACAAATTATTTCATTTTGTGTAATAGCATTGTAGTTTATTAGTTATACAGTATCAAATAAATTGAGGAAGAGCCCTCTCAGAGGACTCACTATACATTGCTTTTATACAAGATCAAGTCAGACCAGATGATCTAATAGTCTCTTGTGACAATAACACTTATAAATCTATGAAAAAGTTTAATAAAATGTTAAGACCAAAGATGATCTTGTGTTTCTAAGTCCTTTGAGCTTTAGCTATTTTTTCCCCTTTTGCGTTTATCTTAAACCAATTCAGCTTTTTATTTCAGGTTTTCTTGTATATTTAAGCACACTGGTTACACTGGTTTTCCACTTTTTTTATTCTTGAATTCAGAACCCACCAGTCACAACTTCTATCTTTTTATCTAAGCATTTAAGCTTCTTGTATACTGTTTGCATATTCAAATAGAAAATTGAGAACAAAAATATATTTGATAACCCAAATTCACCAAAATTGTATTACAAATGAATCCTCTATAGACTTTTGCTATGTCATTATTGTAAAACCTATTATTTATCTTAAAAAATTATTCATTGTTCTTAAATAAGAACCTCTCAGACACAAACCTTCATTGCTATAATGCTTTGAAAGGTTAGCTCTAAGGAATGACATAATCTGATTATTATAGCATTTTAGGAAAGTTAAAGAACCATAGAATGGCTTGGATTGGATGAGACTTTAAAGATCATCTAGTTTCAACACCCCTGCTATGTGCAGGGTCACCAACCACCAGACCAGGCTTCCCAGAGCCACATCCAGCCTGGCCTTGAATGCCTCCAGTAATGGAGCATCCACAGCTTCCCTGGGCAACTTAGGTCAGTGTCTCACCACTCTCTGAGGAAAGAATTTTCTCCTAATATCTAACTTAAATCTCCCTTCTTTAATCTAAAAGCTGAAAGATATAGAAGACATGTTTCAGCCTTCTGAGCATTATTGTGTCCCTCTTCTGGACAGACTCCACAGCTCAGTATTCATCCTCTACTTGGACGGCCTGGATGCAATACTCCAGATTGCACCTTACAAGGGCAGAGCAGAGGGGCACAATCACCTCTCTTGACCAGTCTTTTGAAGCAGCCCAAGATACTTTTGGCCTTCTGGGCTGCAAGTGCAGATTGCTGACACATGGTCCAGCTTTTTGTCCACCAGAGACTCCAAATCCCTCTCCATGTGGTTGCTCTCAGTAAGTTCTCCCAATCTGTACACATATCTGGGATTGACCCAACCCAGGTGCAACACCTTGCACTTGCCTTGTTGAACCTCATTAAGTTCACATGGGCCAACTTCTCAAGCTCATCCAGGTCCCTCTGGATAGCTTCTCTTCCTTCTGTCATATCAACTTCATCATTCAGCTTGATGTTGTCTGCAAACTTGCTGAGGGTGCACTTTATTCCACTACCTATGTCATTGCTAAAGATATTGAAGAGCACACATCCCAAGATGGACCCATGACGGATACCATTCATCACCATCAGTGAATATAAATTTTGAGACCACAGCTCATTAGTTGTTAACTGTTCATACAACCTGTCCTTTTGTTTCTGTCCAAAAGCACTTACCTACTTGTTTAGTGAGAACGTTCCATGTGCTAGCTATTTTGCAAGTGTTACAAGAAATGCAGTATTTCAACTTTTCTTGAGCATCAGTCATGCTGGTCAAAGAATTCTGAATGTATTCCTATATCATAACAACTTTTTTAGTATTTCATCTACAACATCATACAGAATCATACAGAATGGCTGAGGTTGGAAGAAACCTCTGGAGGTCATCTGATCCAAGCCCTGTTCAAGCAGAGCCACCACTGAGATCATAATTTAGGATGAGTTGTGTGCAATGATTATGCAATGCTGATTTTATAAAAATGAGTATTTCATTTGTAGAATTAATTCAGAAAATATTTTGCAATAATAAGAATCAAGCACTACTAATGAATATCTGCTTAAGAATCTGAGTAAAAAGATGGACTAAATTAGTTCTTATTTGATTTTCACTCATTAAACAAGCATCAGAAAGCACTCAAAATCCCCGTACTTACTTGAATTTTTTTTGTATACCAGCTCCACAGACCCAAAGAATTATGTTTAAGTGAGCTACCAAACCTGGGTTTCTCAGTCAGCCTGAGCACTCTCAGCTTATCAAAAGCTTACATGCTGTTGCTATTCTAATATCCACATCCTTACTGTACAACTGTGTTTCCTTAAGAAGCAGATTTCAGAGTCAATGAAGCATATCAAGGTATGAGGTGTGAGCCTTGGTTAAAATACACCCGGAAAAGGCTGTAGCCTACAGCACACTCTAGTAGTTACCTGAGTTTCTACCTGTGTTTATGATTTCCAGGATGTGTTGGAATCACTGACTTTTTACAGGCATTTGTATCCAAGCTGACAGCATGCAGTGTAGCCTAACACTATCCCAATTGTTTTCCAGCAGAATTCATGCCAGTGGGCACAGGCTGGACCTGATTTGGAGGATGGAGATGGAAATAGGGATTGTAAAAAACACCCCATTATCATACGGTCTGGTAGTTGGCTACAGTGCTGGTTTACTGACATGATTTGGTACAGATGTTTCATTTAAACTCTAGGTTTATAAAGGTACACATTTTTTGTTTTACTCTGATTATAACCACAGTCTACTCCTCCCCAGTAATCAACTGCAAGAATTTGTCAAATGTTGTCATTTAATATGTGGGTCACTTCCAGTGCTGTGTTTGTTGCATGGAATGCTCCACTTCCATAGAAACAGATGTTTTAACTTAGCAGCAAAAAGAGCTAAACAAGTGCATGTGAAGGCACTGTGCAAATAACGTGTTTCATTTCTGTTATTTATAGCTGTCCACAGCTATCATAATTTTTTTTATTTGAAAATTATTAAATCAATTACAAGAAGTTTATCTGCAGTTGCTGCCAACAATAATGCGCGTTAGACAACTGCTTCTGGGGGAAAAAGTGGCTTCTTGACTGTTACAGAAGCATTTAAATGAAGTCAATGCAAATCTGAGTCTATACACCAAGTCTCTGAGTATATGCAGAATAAAATAATTTTTTTTTAGATCCCCAAATTCCACTGGCAGATATGCCTGGTGGCAAGGCAGTGGAGCCAGACCATAATTTCTCAGCATATTTGAACAGGTGAAGGCCAGCAGAAATGATGGAGAAAAAGAAGATGCTCAGGAGAGAGGAAAAAGGCAATTTCACTGAAATACTTCCCAACTAAACTGAGAATTATGGTTCTATGGAAAAACAGCACTTATTTTATCTACGATGAAAGCAGAAAATGGCAAGTTTCAGGTCACTGCAGGAGTCACAATTTTATAACGAAAGTGATGTTTGAAAATGAGCCATACCATAGGTTTATGAAAACACACAGCCAGAGTAATTTTCAACAGTTCCATAATAATGCATATAGATGGACTGACGACATAAAGAAAGAGCTGTGTGCAACCAAGGTAAGGGCTGACAGTTAATGCTGCCTAACATCTTTTTTTCCAAACTAATCCCAGAATTTCTACACTTGAGTTGAGCTGAAAGTACAGCCCAGCTATTCCAAAAGTTCAGCATGTTCCTTGACGGCCCACCCAAACACCCCGGACATGTACTCCACCCACCTAAACTGGGCTTTCTGTGCAGAAGACAGAGCCAGGCCAGATGAAAGAAGTATCTGTAGTTGGAAGCCTCTGCAAATGTAGGACACAAAAGCAGTAAACAAATCAAATGGGATGCCAGACCAAATGTGTTCCACATTTGTGAAAATAACAAAGTTCAGTCAGGAAGAAAGGTTTATGTGTCTTCTCCTCATATAATCCTTCCCAAGGTACTTTCCTTCAATCCCTCCTAATATTAAACCCAGCACAGACAGCAGCAATATCTGTGAAATGAGCATGAACACACGGCATCACCAAATGCTTCACAAAGCCACCATCAGCTCCACATGCCTTGGCACTGACTGATGCTCAGAAGCCTGAGCAGATGTTTCCTTCCAAGCCTTCCCCCATGCCTGCCCTGAGCAGCAGCACACTTGGAGGGGCTGGGAAGAACAAAAATGCATACTTCCCTCACCTGACACCTGTAGAAAGTAGTTGCTCAGGATCCAGGCTGGCAACCTCTTCCTACAGAACTGTCAAATCTATCCCCAAGCCTATCAACTCCTGCATGGGAAAATCTTACCATTCCACCTACCTGTGAGAAGGAGTTAAGAAATCCTGCCTCCATTGATGGCAGTTCCTGAAGGCTTTTTCATACTTTCATACTTCCTTCTAAGGAAATCATGAAGTGATGTGATCCAGCACAGCTCTCCTGGACAGATCCCTCAGCATCAGTTATCTCCACTGTTTTGTGTCCAGTAGCTAAACTACTGCTACAGAACTGCTGTTCAACATCAAATTTACATTAAAGTAAGTCAAAGTTTGTCAAAAGGTTTATATTAATTCATTTTTCCATATAAATCTTGATGTTACAGAAAAATCATTTGGAGCTATTCATTAAAAATGTACCTTTGCATATCCATCATGAAAGATTGATTTGGGTTGGATATTGAATAAAATTTATACTCCAAAAGAGTTGTCAGGCTCTGCAATGGGCTGCCAGAAAGGTGGTGGAATCACCATCCCTGGAGGTATTCAATAAATGTTTAGATGTGGTACTAAGGGACACAATTTAGTGGAGAAATATTGGTGGTAGGTGGGTGGTTGGATCTTGTAGGTATTTTCCAAACTTGGTGATTCAGTGTTTCTGTGGGAATTTTGGAAGGTTGGGAAATCTGGACAGCACTTACAGCTCTCTTCAATGCATTTAAACTGAATATTTCATGACCCTATATAGTAAATAAGCATAGTCCCACACAAGTCTGCAATAAACAAACTTATTTTTTGTTGAAATCTTAAAATCCTACTGTTTATTCAAAAATAAGTCTATACTAATTTATTGAATATTAAGGTATAAGGTTATATTATTTATTCAATAAACTCAGACTTCTAACTGATTGCAAGTTTTCTACAGAGTAAGTGCTATAAGTTTGTTTCAAATTCATTTTTGTCTAAAAGAAGTTAATATTGTGGTACAATTTACATGCATGAGACTACGCATTTCAAATGCAGAATTTCACTGTTCACAGGAATCAACTCTTATTTTCAATTTTTGCTGAATGGACTTAACCTTTATAGATTGGGCAGAAGGGCTTCATGAATTTACTGCGACCTTCATTCATGTAGAGTCTGAGTAAAGAAGGAATGTATATTAGAACTGGATAACCAGATACTAGGACATTACATATTTTTCTCAATTTTTTTACTAATAAAATCAATATTCGCCTATGTGTATGGTCATATAGATTTAATACATGCTCTCTGGCCAAATGAACCAGAAAAACATATTGCAGTAAGACTCAACTGATTTAGTAGATCTCAAAATTCCAAATTCTTTTTATGCATCAGATATGCACAGCTTTGCCTGTGTATTATAGTCACATTCATCTTTCTTCACTTTATAGTTACTTGTCATAGAGCCAAAATCTGGAACAAAGATTTGGGAATCTAACTTTACATTTCAGTGAGAAAAGAAGTCTTACTCTGAACATTAGGTGTGGCCTTTTCTTGCTTTTTCTTCTGTTATACCTGTTTTCTGTTCACTAGCTAAATTACATTCTCAACTTTGTTCTACCAGCAACTCACAGCACTGTAGTGAATACATTGTTCATGGAGGTTTTGTCCAAGATTTCCCCTCCTATGTACATTAAGATGCATTATTAATGCAAGATGCATTGTCACAGCTCACAACCAACAAATTATAAACTTCAGTTGAGTGGTATTTCCAATGCATACAATCCCCGCTGGTCACATACTTCTGTCTGCCATCAGGAGGGCTAGGTTGTCCTGCAGCCACAGGAATCATCTGGTCTATGGTCAGCCTCTGATTGCAAAAATCAAGCAAATGACGAACTCCTTCTCATACACGTAGATAAAGCTGAAGCAAAGCTAAACCCAGGGAGGCAAATGTCTCTCTACCCTGTTCTGTCTCCAATGAGCTTGCATCATTGAACTTTGGCATTCTTTGAAATCAGTTCCCTGAACAAATGGCTCCTGTCCCATAGATCTTTTGTATTTTTCCTCCCTGAGAAAGAATTTATTTGTTCTAGGAGCTTCCATATTCTCTGAGCTTCCTTTGCAACTGCACTCATGGGGGCATCGCCATTACCCAGCAAACATTTTCCTCACAAGAAGTTTGCTATCAATCTCTTGTTTGACAACTCCAAGCATTCTCTGGAATTAAATAACTGAAGGAATTAACCTGAAAACTTGATAGTACTGAATTTCTCAGACTGTTTTCTAGCTGTCCATTTATGCCATGATTTAATTTTCATTAAAATCTTGCAAAGTTCTTGGACTCTTTCTTTTTCCCCTTGGGTAATGTGCAATAATTACCCAACATTTCATACCAAAAAGAGTAATTTCAACAAAGATAAGTAGTTTATTTTATCAACATATCACCCCATACTGATAAACAAAGGCTTAAATAAAAATGGATGAAAACTGAAGAGATGAAGTGTCCAGGGATGCAGCATGCACCACAAACAATTGTTCTGAAATAAAGCTAAAAGGAAACCAATCTAATTCTTCTAAGCTTAATAAACTTTAGATTAGATCAAATTAGGTATGAGTCAGAACTCCATGCTCACTGTGTAACTGATTTCTACTTTCCTTTTTCCCAGGATGAAAAACATTGGAATTGATTTATCTTTGCAGACTCACAAGACATCTACTTGAATTGAGTTTTCTGAGTGCGAGGAGACAGTAGGTCTGCAAGACAAGAGGGCTGTAGCGCACCTGACAACAACAGAGGCAAAGGGAACAGCAAAAAAAAAAAAATCACGATGGTGGAAACAGAAAGATTTGCCACAATCTCACCTTGTTATTATTCAAAGAACTCCACCATCTTCTCTACCTCTGAACAATAAAAGGATGGACCAGCAGTTTCCGCAGTTATAGTGCTCTGTAAACTTGGAATTTGGGCTGGTAAGGCATATCGACTTCACGATTTTTCTTAACTCCTGTGCAAAAATAAAGCACATGTGCTTGAAACAACTGCGAAGCTGCATTTCGAAGGCAAATATGAACAAGTCTGTACAAACATTTTATTCTCATTTTTACCTGCTTTGGGGGACTCATTCTATTGGTCAGTGGTCCCTGCTCCTGTGCAGTGTTTTGTTTCCTTCAGTAGTTTGTGGCACACAGAGCCTTGTTCAGTTCCATGGCAGCTTTGGACCTCTCTTGGAGAATTCAGCTGGGGAAAGGCATCTTTCCTGCCAGCAGGGCAATGCCAGCTGTGCATTACATTTAATGGCCTTTTATAAAATTTGGTAGCTGTCTCAGGAGTTCAGAAGAAATATGAGGATTTCATTTAATGAAGTAATTTTATTACACAGAAATCAATCTCTTGCTAGGATTTTCTAACTGCAACAAGATTTTCTACTAAATTTTACAGAACCTCCTCCTAAATCTATCTATTAACTTAGGTAGAAGAAGATAGCATCTATGGGATCTTCATTAAAACACCAATATGAAACATTTCAAACTGTGTTTGCAGACCCTTCCTTGTTTGGTATGGAGCCCTATATCATAATTATCATCAGCAGGAAAAGAAAAAACATAGAAATTTCTCATGCTGGCAACCGAGTCATATTTTTCTTGAAGAGTACTCTAAAGCTGTATATTACAACTACATTAAAGCTTATATGTTTGAGGTCTTAATGAATCTGAATGTTGACGTTGTTTAATGTGTTTAGCACATTAATTTTGGAATGGTTTTAATCTCCAATTTGTTTATTGCAAGTGTGCTTCCTGAAGATTTTGCTTTTGCTTCTTGCATGCTGGAATCTATGGTTTTTGTTTGTGTGTATGCTATAAAGGAAAAATTCTTGTACATTTATAAGTTCTCTCTCTTTAAAATGTTGCTATTTGGTAGGGAAGAGGGTAATTTTAAAAATGAGACAATGAAGATAATGTAAAAGCAAAATTTCCTTTCATGATAGTTGTCTCTCTCCGTCTATTCCTAATTCTGCATCTAAATTCCCTGTTTTCTTTCACATCTCAGAATAAATATTTGCAAGGGTTTCCCTTGGATGCAGAGTCAGCCCAAGACCTGGAATCTGTGCATAGATTTTATGCACAGATGGATCAGTTTCATGGGAAGTAAATGGCAAGAGGAAACTTGATTGCGTGTACTCATATGTACACTAGTGACTTGTCTCAGTCAAGTAGATGGAAGAACATATTTTTAGATTCTGATCTGTAGTTCAGCCATGAATAAAAAATTTGGAGAATACGCCTTCTATGTACTACTTGCTTTGTTCATTCTTTTTCATTTGAGCTAAATAAAAACCTGTTCTATAATGCACTGATGGTGGAAAGGTGCATTCTCAATGATAAATAGTTTTTCTCAGAAAGATCTTACATTCCAATATTTCTTGTGGTCTAAGCACAAAATGTTAATTTCCCTGGAGAGTCAAAGGTTATCATATTCAGGCCCATGCTCATGAGTTGAATTTCAGTGGTGTTTTCTGCAGTCTTGCCGTGAATAATGAGCTTCTCATGCAAGGACTGAGACAGCACAACATGCTGAACTGCTGCAAGCTTGACATCAACAGAGAGCAGCTTGCAGCAGTGCTGCTGGAGAGCTGATCACATGTTCTTTTGAGCATGGTGTATAATTATGTTGTTTTTTGTAAAATTATGAACTATTAAATCTGCGTGACATGTAGATGAGAGAAGAAAAGTTCAAAATCCCACTGTAATTTATGAACATGTGGTGAACAGATGTTACGTGAGATTTTTCTTCCCTTTACTTTAAAAAATTTGGATTATGTTTTCTCTCCTTTTCTCTCACTCATGTTCAGACTCTGTACTTGATGCTTTATTAGATGTCTCAGCAGGGTAAATGCATGATTAATAATTGTTGATGACAGAAATTTGGTTTCTATAAGCTATGGAATGAAAGATAAATATGATGGGAACAGTTCTACCTAAGTATATATGTTTATGACAACTAAGCCTCTTTAAGACTGTCTGTGTTAGGGTTACTCATGATTTATGGGGATGTCACCACTGACCCTAGATCTGGAAAATCTCTTGCAATTTCTCTTATTGTAATCATCACTTTTTCTTCAGATACCTGGGGAAAAAAAAACATGCCCCAAAGAAAGAAAGAAAAAGTTAACATTTTCAGGGTCAGAAAATACTCCATAAGCCCTTCAACTTCTAATACTAAGGCAGTACAAACTTTCTTCATAACAATACACACTGTGTGCTACCATCTCTCAATTAACCTATGACAACAACTGGTCAGAATGAGAGCATTCTTCACGTGTACTGGCATTCTGAACTGAAACACCAGTTCAAGGCAGACTCTAGTCACAACTTCACTGTTTTACTGTGAAGGCTGAGGTGGTTGCTGAGCCACTCTCCATCATATTTGAGAAGTCGTGGCTGTCAGGTGAGGTCCCGGATGACTGGAGGAAGGGTCACGTCACTCCCATTTACAAGAAGGGGAGCAGGGAGGACCCGGGTAACTACAGGCCGGTGAGTCTCACCTCCGTGCCTGGGAAGATTATGGAACAGATCCTCCTGGACAACATGCTTGATCACATAAAGAACGAGCACGTGATCCTAGACAGCCAGCATGGCTTCACCAGGGGAAGGTCATGCTTAACTAATCTTGTGGCCTTCTATGATGGAGTGACGGCGTTGGTGGACGAAGGGAAGGCGACCGATGTCATTTACCTGGACCTGAGCAAGGCCTTTGACATGGTCCCCCATCACATCCTCATCTCCAAATTGGAGGGAAGTGGATTTGATGGGTGGACAACTAGATGGATAAGCAATTGGTTGAAAGGCCGCAGACAGAGGGTGGTGGTCAATGGCTCTATGTCCAGGTGGAGGCCGGTAACGAGCGGTGTCCCTCAAGGGTCTGTCTTGGGACCGGTGCTCTTTAACATCTTTATTAATGACATCGATGAGGGAATTGAGTGCACCCTCAGCAAGTTTGCTGATGACACCAAGCTGAGTGGTGCAGTCGATACGGCGGAGGGAACAGATGCCATTCAGAGGGACCTTGACAGGCTGGAAAGCTGGGCTCGGGTGAACCTAATGAGGTTCAACACGGTAAAGTGCAAGGTTTTGCACTTGGGCCGGAAGAACCCCAGGCACCTGTACAGGCTGGGAGGAGTGGTCATTGAGAGCAGCTCGGCAGAGAAAGATCTAGGGGTCCTGATAGATGAGAAACTTAACATGAGCCAGCAGTGCGCTCTGGCAGCCCGGAAAGCAAATGGGATCCTGGGCTCCATCAGGAGAGGGGTGGTCAGCAGGGATAGGGAGGTGATTGTCCCTCTCTACTCTGCTCTTGTGAGGCCCCACCTGGAGTACTGTGTCCAGGTGTGGAGCCCTCAGCACAAAAAAGACATAGAGATTTTGGAAAGGGTCCAGAGGAGGGCCACGAAGATGATCAGGGGGCTGGAGCACCTCCCCTATGAGGACAGGCTGAGGGAGTTGGGTTTGTTCAGCCTGGAGAAGAGAAGGTTGCGGGGTGACCTCATTGCAGCCTTTCAATACCTGAAGGGAACTTACTCCCAGGAGGGGTGTAAACTCTTCGAAAGGGCTGATAATAGCAGGACTAGGGGAAATGGTTTTAAGTTAAAAGAAGGAAGATTTAGGTTGGATGTTAGGGGGAAGTTCTTTACTAGGAGAGTGGTTGGGTCCTGGAATAGGCTGCCCAGGGAGGTTGTGGATGCCCCGTCCTTGGAGGTGTTCAAGACCAGGTTGGACAGGGCTCTGGGCAACCTGATCTAGTAAAGGTGTATGTTTGGTGGCCCTGCTAGGCAGGGGGGCTGGAACTACATGATTCTTGAGGTCCCTTCCAACCCGGGTCATTCTGTGTGATTCTGTGTGATTCTGTGTGTGAAGAAACAAAGAACATTCTGACCCCCTCTTGAACTGAGATGATCTTGATCTTGTAGTGCTATCCACCAAGATAGGCTTTCCCTTGAAGACCATTTATTTTCTAATGAGAAGTAGCAGGACACAGCAAATTAAATCAAATTTCCAGGCCGTTAAATTAAAGGAAAATGTATGATAAGATAGGCAGATAGGCAGTAATAAGTCAAGCAATTGACAAGTTAATAAAATAGACTTTTTCATTTTGAAGTCTATCACATTTGAAAATACAAAATTGTAATTTGATTATTACTGTTTCTTCAGTTTATTGGAGAAATAGCAAAAACAACAACAACAACAAAAACACAGTTTGCTTGGCAGTGTTTTCCAATGTTTGAAACATTATCAAGGAATGTCAACTGTAACAGCTGGGGGAGGGGGGGGGAAGTGTGTTACGAACACTTCACAACTATACTAGCACTTCCAATGAGCTAAACAAAACATTTACTTATCATTATTTAAAAATACAAAGCTTCCTTTTGTTATGTAAGCAACTACAGAAGATACTTTTCTCACTCAAAGCTTCTGTTCTGCAGAAGCATTTTCTGGAAAACAACAAAAACAAAAACTACTGCATATATGGAGGGCTGAGCGATCAACAGCCACACGAAATTCAACAAGAACGAGTGCTGGATTCTGCATCTGGAATGGGGCAAACCTGCAAAAATGTACAGAATACAGGACAAAAGGCTGGAGAGCAGCCAAATGGAAAGGGAGCTGGGGGTTCTGGTTGACAAGTTGAATTTGAATCAGCAGCATGCTCTGGCAGCCCGAAGGGCCAACTGTGGGGAACATCAGGCCCAGCACTGCCACTGGGCGAGGGAAGGGGTTGTTCTGCTCAGCTCTGCTCTGTGCGGCCTCAGCTCAAGCACTGGGTGCAGTCTGGGGCACCACAATACAAACAGGGCATAGATTACTATTAGAGAGCATCATAGATCACTATTAGAGAGCGCAGCAAAGAAGGGGAAGGGTCTGGAGGGTGAGATGTGTGGACAGCGCTGAGGCCACTGGGTGTGCTCAGCCCAGAGCCCAGGAGCTGAGCAGAGGCCTGATGGCGGCTGCAGCTCCTCACAGGGAGCGGAGGGCAGCGCTGAGCTCTGCCCTGTGTGACAGCGAAAGGGCCCGAGGGAACGGCGTGGAGCTGCGTCAGGGGAGGGGGGCGGGTGGGGGTCAGGGACAGGGGCTGCACCACAGGGCGGTGGGCGTGGAACGGGCTGCACAGGGCAATGGTCCGAGCCTCTCGGAGTCGAAGAAGCGTTTGTGCAACACTCTCAGATGTAGGGTTTGATTTTTGTGTGGTCCAGCCAGGAGCTGGACACCATGATCCCTGCGGGTCCCTCCCTGTTTGATATATGATTTTGTGAAGTTACTCGGACTCCTGCTGTTGCAGTATAGTCTTCCACCGGGTCGGCAGGAGAATGGAAACTCAGCTTTTCTGCATCTCTTCTCTTTCATCTTCATGAAATTTCCACCAGGTAAGTTGGCATGTAAAAATTAGAAATACACCTTCAGGCAACATGTAGCAGGCTTGGGAAATGTACCATCTGTTTTGGGATAGAACATTATGCATGTATATAATGCATACATAAAGACTTTCCTGCTTAAGAACCATTGTTGAACTATATTATATAAATTATTCTTATTACCAATTATGCATACTGATAGAAACCTTATCTAATTTACGGTCCAAGAGAGTACAAGGACTGGTGAAGAGTTTTCAAATATGATACAAAGCCCACTTTCTGTCATGCTAAGGTTTGGATTTTATCTTCGCTTTGAGTTCAAACCCACATACACCTAAAAGTGTAAAACATGACTGACTGAAATAACCAAGTTATTCTGAAAAGACAGGAAGGGTCTGCACTGTATTCTGCACTGGCTGCCTCCTCCTCTGAGGCTCCTAGAAAAAAAAAGAAAAAAAAAAAAAGAAAGAAAGAAAGCAGATTTATTTTCTCCTATCTGCAGCTTTCATCTGAGCTGCTGGCAAAACGTTCCTCCTCAATATGAATGACCAAAACCAAAGGAAGATTCTCATTAATTTATTTGGCTATGGAACAGCTTGTTCTAAACATTACTAAGTTAGCTTTGAATCGGACCACAGTTTTACCATGGACAGAAGAGGTAGAAAAGTCAGAAATACGGAACCTGTGCCAAATGTTCCTATCAACCTCCAGAATTGGTTTCACTGTGAAACTTCATTACATAATGCTGAAGCAAAGTGATAGTTCTTAATTGCTTTAGCAGACAGAACTGTCTGAAGTACAGCTCCATTCATGAAATGGCTCCATGGTTGGCAGGCAGCATTTCAGGGTTACTGAAAACTGTGGGTTCTCAGTAGAAACTGAGAAAAACAAGTAAGAAAACAGAATAACATTGCTTGTTTTAAAACATGATTTCACTTAATGCTAAGGCTCTTAAAAGCCCTCAGTTCCCATGGCTGTGAAACCCAATGTGCAGCCCTTGTAAATCACACGTGGCAGTGGAGGGTCCTGTCCTGTCCCTTTCCACCAGCTGGGACAGCTACTTCTCAGCCTCTCCAAAAAGTTAATTCATCATGCTAAGGCCACCATCTAAATTTCAAGGGTGAACCAGGGTCTCCAGAGCTAAAACTACCACTTCAGCCATGCAGGCTATTTTGTTCACCTCTCGGCGTTTTAGAACAAGTTCCATTATGTAAACTATTTATCTCTGTGAGGGAGAATTACTGTGTTTTAATTCAGAGATTTTTCTCTCCAGGGCAAGGCTTTCATTTAACAGTACAAAGCGGAATGCTTCACTACATGCTTCCATGCCAAACGACTGGCAGACCCAGATGGTTCTCCAGGGGTTTCAAGCTGTTAGAGCACTTGGTTTTTAGGTTGAACAGTCTGGGTGGGGCTGCAGCTCCTAAATTTTCATGCCACCCACAAGTCTAGGCTGAGATGGACATTCACATTAATTCTAGGTCAGTGAGGTTAATGATAATTAATAAGTAGATTGGATAGGTTGGGAGTCTTAGCAACTGTGGAGGCTCCACTGATAGTCTTGAAATTACCACCTCTGAATTTCGCTATCTTACAGTTTAGTTTATACAGCATAAGAAACAGGACAAGGATAATTCAAGTAACAGTCTGGAAAGAATTCATCCCACTATAGACGTCCAAGTCCTGTATGCAGTGTGCAGTGTACAAGGGTTCTTCTAAAGGGTAATGCCTTTTATTTTATTATGTTGGCCCACAATGTGTGAGGCAGATGTTGGTAGTACAGCAGTAGAGGCTGAACCTTCCCACTGGTATCCCATCAGATGTTGTTGCCATGTGACAGATGGCAGCAGAGGAGCACTCTGATAAAATAGTATCTGATGTGGAAATGCAAATGAAGCAAAGGTGTGTCACTGCATTCCTCCATGCACAAAAAACTGCCCTCAGCGACATTCACTGATGTTTTCTGAATGTCTACAGAGACCAATCAATGGATGTGAACACGATGAGGCAGTGGGTGCTGAGTTTCAGCAGTGGCATCAAGCGACAGTGGATCACCTCTGCTGGTGCAGATTTTTACAAGTGCGGCATGCAGGCTCTTGTTCACTGCTAACAGTGGTTACCACACTGAAAAACAGTGTTTTGTAGCTGAGAATTTGCTGTATCAAATAGCGTTATTGTCTAGAGGTTGATCATTGTGGTCCTTTTCAACCCAGGCCATTCTATGATTCTATAATCTTTTTTACTTATTTACTTATCTAATTTATTTTTTATGGAAATAAATAGGAAGCATTACTGTTGGAATGACATTCATTACTTCTGGAGTGACCTATATACATATATATATGCAGGAACACATTCCTCTGTTTCATGCCTTTCATCTGTAAAACCCATCTCTGAGAGTTGACTGATTTCAGTCCATATTTAAAACATAAAGGCCACATGCCAGTATTACAAATACTGATCTCTTACATAAAATCAAAACTAATTTTTCTCCCTGGTCATCTCATTTAGTCATATCTGAGACAGTGTACTTCTTCCAGATGGATTGACTATAGGTAATGTATTTTTTTCCAGAGATGGAAAGACAGAGAGAGACAAAGATGATTAGCATAGAACTATAATATATGTTAATTCCTTCGTTTCACCCATTTTTGACAATTAATGATAAAAACCACTGATCCTTTTGGATATTTTTGACAATCTCATAGTTCCCACCAATGATGTAGAAGAAGCCATAAGAGGAATAGATGTAAGAAAAGTTAGCAACACTGGGTATGTTAGTACTTTGGAATCTGGTATCGTGTGATACTGCAAACAGAAGATCTGTCCAGCTGCAGAATAACATGTGTTCTTATGTTTGATGTCCTGGACAGAGATATTCAGGAAGGCCTGAACTATTGTCAAACTCAGGTGCAAATCCCATTCTCGGCTTCTGCTTTAGATTGCCTCCAGAATCCTCATGTTAGCAACTAAGCACAGAGTGTAAAAGAAAGGAAAACATGCATTTTATAAGTGTTAAGAATAAACTCAGGATTTATTTCTATCTTCTAAGGACTCATATATAAATTTCAAATATTTTTTGCTTTGTTTGATATATTTCAGACATGCTGCCTTGTACTAATGAGAAGGAAAAAGAGGATAACTTCCTCTTTTTCCTGCTCTGCAGTTATCTGAGCTTAGTGCAAACATAAGGCTCTGAAAACTAACTGGTTCCAGCTGAATTCTAGAGAGCCTACAAAGACCTAGTTCCTCTTAAGCAGATTCAGGAAACATAAACTCCTCTTCTGACATAGCAGTGTGAAGCACTAAAAGCCCCTACCATTGGTAGAAGTTCTGCAGAGCTACGCAAAAGCTTATCAGAGACAGAACTGGAACTGAGTATGCTCTTAAGTAAAAATAATAATTAAAAAAATAATTAAAATGCATAAACATGAGACTGCAATAAATAGATATACACAAGAATGGACCTCATCCAGAAAGTATAGAGAATTATATCCCGTGAGTTATTTAAAACTGGACTGGGTGAAATAATTCAAAATACACTGTATTGAACAATCTTTCATTAGGAGAAAGAAAGATACAGTGAACTATCAAGTCATTTTTCTTATTATTAATGTCTTATATTGCTTTTGAAAATAACCTTGCTTGCCAGACAGATCCTTGCTGAGGGACAGAAAAGCCTCACATTTATAACAACAGGATACGAAGAATGAGTCAATGGGGAACCTGTTGCAAAACACAATTTTGACAACATTTTGCAAGTTGAAACATGTTGCTTTTTAGGTTATTGTTCATAAGGAAGTACAAATCCAAAAGGTAAATTTTAATGGCAGGCATTGTGCATAACTGGAATAGTTTTCTTGTATATTTGTCAATGTATTCAAACAGATGAACCAAGGCAGAATTATGGCAGTGAAAGACAAAGATGAAAATCAATATAATTCTGAGTAAAACTGGTGCTCTTGCAATATACACATACTGGGACTTAGTTCAACATTTTTTTCCAATACCCTAGTATTTATTTATTTCCCAGCTGTTGATAGCAGATATCATATACTTGTGCTGATGACAAAAATGGCAAATATTTGTTTTTATCGAATGTCTCATTTTAGCTGTATGCAAACAAACACTATATTGTAGAGCTGAACTGGAAGCCTTTCACTGGCATGAAAATATGGAAGAAATTTAATTGCTTCCGTAATTCCTCTTATGACTTAAATAAATCTACTCAGATGTGTAACCTGAAAAAATTGCAGATGCTATGATGTTAAACATTTTGTGCTTCTTTCAATAGAAAAAGTGAACTGAGAGCGTTTATGCAAACATACAAGATAGAAAATAGCACACTTCTAATTTAACTCGAATCATAGCTTCCAAATATCATCTGTAAATATTTAAGCAGGGACAAAAGGTACTCCTTTTTACAGCATTTCATTAAAAACAAAAGCAATGATATAGTATATTCAATTACGATATCATGCTGGCAATTGACTGCTGCTCCATCCAGTATTTTCTCATAATGTCTGCTATTTGCTCCCATTTTGTGATTGCTCTCAATTTCTCTTTTTATCAAAAACAGGCCTGAGTGAGTTCATTTTATTTCTTTTTGTAGACCAAGAAAGAAAAGGTAGTATAATTTCCATTAGACCTTGGAATACACTTTCCTTTGTACCAGCAAGTGTTTTCTTTTTCTAAAAATACAACATTTATCCATCACTGAAGCCTGTTATAAAATAGAAACTGAATTGGCAACACTGAGTAAAACCACATATCCAAACCAATTCTTTTACATCTGCTTTTATTTTTTGGACTTCTTTAACCTTGCTCAGATTTCAGCTGCATGTATCAAGTAAGCAAGAATTTTGCATGGGATAAAGCCATCAACCTGTAGGAAAATGCAGAGCTCACAGGGAAGGTTTTGAGGATTCTGAGGGGTCAGCATAGATGGTGTGAGACTCCCTGAGTACGTGGGTGTGCCAGGCATTACCCGTGGGCTCATTGTAGCAGAACACATACATCATGCCACCCTGTGAACACAATTACAAAGTAATACAGATTGTTTACTTTTAGAGTTTGTACTGCTATTAGCTAGGGTCTTACAAACATTGTCACAATATAACAGAGAAATAAAGGGCATTAAGGATGGTCCCCGGATGAACTTTTCTCATATGTCTGAGTAAAGAGCTATTGTTAGAAAAGAGTGTCTTAGTTTCATTTGGGAAAGAATTGTTTTCTTCAGAGTGTCTGGTATGATGTGGGAAAGCATTGGAGGTAGAAGGCTGTTGTATGGATTTCTGCATGATGAGTTGCAGAAGCTACTGAAAGAAAGGGTGAATTGAGCCAATTTGCAGAAGTGAAGGTACATCCAGCTGGCTTTAGACATTGCTGAACAAGAGATGTAGCCAGTGCTTTACCTCTACACTGACCACTGGATGGTGGCAAATGCCCTCTGGGGGTGGTTACAGCAATGGAAGCACAACTGGCAGTGCAGAGGCAAACTCCAGCAGGTAGATCAGTCCTCTAGGATTGAAGTGGCACAGATAGATCTGGACTGGCAACATAAGGGTGAACTATTTCTAGGTCTATGTGCCCATGACACTGCAGGCCATCAAGGTAACCTATAGATGAGACACTTCAGGACTGGGGGGTGGACTTACTATGGATGCTATTGCACAGGTTGTCCATGAATGTGAAATGTACCATAATTAAGCAAGCCAAGCAGATAAAGCCCCTTTGGTATGGAAGACAATGGCTGAAATACATAAATATATGGAGAGCTGGCAAGTGGATTATATCACACTCCCACAAACTCACCATGGCAAATACCATGTGCTTACAATGGTGGAAGCAACCACTGAATGGCTGAAAGCATACCCTGTGTGCCATGCCACCACTCAAAATGCTATCTTGGGTCTTCAAAAGCAAGTCTTGTGGCAACATGGCACCCCAGAAAGAATTGAGTCGTACAACGGGATTCATTTCTGAAACAATCTCATAATCACCTGGGCAGAACAGCATGGCATTGAATGGGTACAGCACATCCCCTATCATGTACCATGATATGGAAACAAATGGAACAATACAATGGATTGTTAAAAACTGCGTGGAGAGCAAGGGGTGCTGGGATATTCAAACACTGGGATACGCATTTAGTGAAAGCCACCTGGTTAGTCAACACTCAGGGACTCAGGGATGTGCAAACTGAACTGGTCCTCCCCAGTCAAACCTCCTGCATACAGTAGAAGAGGATAAAGTCCCTGTAGTGCACATAAAGAACATTATGAGCATGACAATCTGAATTATCCCCGCCTCAGGTAAAGGAAGTCTATTGGTGGGACTGCTTTTACTCAAGGACCTGGGTGGTGGGTAATGCGGAAGGATCAGGATGTCCACTGTGTACCTCAGGGTGATTTGATGCTGGGTGAGATCAGCATAATTTAAACTATATGATGCTAAATTGCTACATAATACCACTGTCATCATTATTACAATTATAATGTGTCTTGTTAAAAGTAGTACAGTAGGAATTACTCAAGTTAAAGAAGAACAAACTGAAGGAACCAGAACTAGCTTCTGCATGCAGTAACCCAACACTGTGAATCATCCCTACCTGAATGATTGCTAATGACAGACGGAGTCCAAAGTTATGAATTAAATTAATATCATGGGCAATCTACATGGATGGCCCATAGACTATGTGAATAATATGTGTGTGTATATACAAAAAGCAAGATAGATGATGGTGATTAGTTGGGATGTGTAGAAATGGTGGGACCAGAGCATGATGTAAATGGTATGGAATAAGGGGTGGATATTGTCTTAGTTTCAGCGAGGATAGAGCTGTTTTCTTTGCAATGTCTGATACCATGTCATGTTTTGGTTCTAGGAGAAAAACAGTGTTGATAACACACTAATGTTTATAGTTGCTTGCTAAGCAGTGCTGTACAGAGGCAAGGCCACTTGCAGTAAAGGGCCCAAGTAGCTGGAAGGGAACAGAATTAAGACAGCTGACTTAAACTGGCCAAAGGGATATTCTGTATCGTATGACATCATGTAGGAGGAGTTTTGAATGGAGTGGGAATTCATCTTTCTCTCTTCTACTGCTCAACGCATGGGATGGTGAGCAATTGCTTGTGCATTTGTTATATAATTAATGTATATATTAGTGTCATAATTCTTAACCTTTTCCTTTTCCCTATCTTAGTAAATTGTTTTATCTCAGTCCATGAGTTCTACTTTATTTTTTTCCCAATTCTCTCCCCAGTCCCTCTGGGAAGGCAGAGGAGTGGGTGAATGACTGTGTAGTGCTCAGCCACCTGCTGGATTAAACCACACAAGAGAAAATATAATTAAAAAGCCACCAGAAGACGGTGTCCCATGTTCAGAAGTAGCTATGACTCCCCTTCACTGAAGTGGTCATTGAAGTGGTGGGAATATTAGGTTCTGATAGAATTCCTCCTTAAGCCAATAATGCACATACTCATCACTCCTGACATATCTTGATATAACCTTTAGCCATTTCATTGGAAATGAGAAAATAATTTTCAGAGCAACTGCACTTCAGTTATTAACTTTGGAGTCTTGCTATTCTGCTTTGTGTTCCAGTAGTCAATTAACCAAGGAGATGCAGAAGAACCAGAGAAAAATATGAGTAGTTGAAAAAGAAAACACTGTCATGATTTTAAAATAGGTTGCTGGCATTTACAAATTTCTGTGTATTCAGATTCAGTATTTTCAAATATGAAGATCATAATTTATTAATGTTGAAACTTTATGCTGGATAGAGCCCTTCTTCCAAATCTGCAGATACAAAGACACATTCAGTCCCTGCCCAGAGGTGCTTGGAAATAATATCCTGCCTTATAACTTGAAATAGAAAAGTGTTTATTTTTACAACAGTGAGTGCTTAACAAGCAGTATCTAAACCAAAACTATTATTTCAAAAGTATTTAGAATAATATTTTAATTATCCCAATGTTTATAGAATTGAAAAAGCAGGAACTTTTAGCTACTAATAATGGCAGTCTCCATTACTTGTAATTTCTAAAAAAATCTGGAGACCAGTATAATGATTTAGGCTTGTTAAAAAATGAAACATTTGGACAGAGCAGCTCTTCCACTGCAAAATTTAACTTAGAGGACTGTAAACGAACGAACATTCTCTTCAGGGCAATTTACACCTATCAGCCTTCAGAAATTTCTACTGTTAAAGAACTTTGGGGAGTTTTACTATGCCAAGTCAGAAAACACTGGAAGTTATTTATACAACCAGCAAAAAGACAGTAACCACATGAAAGAGAATGCAATACTTCTTCAGGTTATGTGGGAAAACAGAACATCAAAAGTAGCAAGGATAAAAGGTAGGTATCTGGACCCATTAAATAAAACTGCCTCTTTAGATAATTCTCGTCACCACAAACACTGAGAAGCATCCAGCCTTTGTCATCAGTCAACTTCACTGTTACCTGACTCTTGAGAAATGCATCATTCATGGACTATCTGTGATACTCACAGCATGCCTGTGAATGGAGACCTAACGATTCTTTGACTACTGCACAGCTCTTCTGGGCTACACATTTTAAAAAGGATGTTAAGATCTGCAAAAGCATTCAGAATTGGCAACAAAGCTGCTAACTGGGCAGGAAGGTGTGTCCTGCGAGGAGAGGCTGAGGACACTGGGCTGTCAGCCTGGATAAGGCCGAGAGTGACCTCACTGCTCTCTGCAACTTCCTGGGAAGGGGAAGCAGAGGGAGGTGTGGGGCTCTGCTCCCTGTAAACGATGACGGGATGTGTGGGAAGGGCACAAAGCTGTGCCAGGAGAGGATCAGACTTGACATCGGGAAAAATTTCTTTACCACGAAGGTGGCCAAACAGGGACAGCCTGGGACAGGCTTCTCTGAGAGGCACTGATGCCCTTGCTGTCAGCCTTCCAGAGGCATTAGGGCAATGCCCTCATTAATCTGCTTTATCTTGTGGTTAGCCTTGAAGAGGTAGTTGGACTAAATACTCTTTGAAGACTCCTTCCAACTGAACTCTTCTATTCTACTGTATAACCAACATGTATGGGACACACCAAAGAAGAGATTCACAAGTAGCGCAAGTGAAAAATAAAAAAGCCTGTTTGGATAATGCTACAATATGGACAGCAGAGAACAGCTAGCGTGACACAAGTACTGAATGGAGACAGGACTCAGCATTGTACTCCCATCCCAGCTGCTCCACGCACTGTGCTGCTGCACAGCCAGCAGCTGTCCCCAGGCGCTCCCTCTCCTTGCTGTGCTTCTTGGCTGCTGAGTGGAACAGGAGTCTCATGTGCAGGAAATCTACTCCCCTGTTTGTCGTCTGGGCCCTTGCACGATCCAGTCCCACAGAGCAGCTCCTGCACAGCCAGTATGAAAAAGCTAAAAGACGAAAATACGCAGGAGAGGAGAGGAAATCCCTGTTTTAATATACACCACATGCACAGCATGTCTGTGCTACAGCCCTCGGGAGTCATAATTTTGAATGCCCTGACTTTTGTGTGTTTAAAATCTCAGCTGCAGCATTAAGACTTTTTTTTTTTTTTTTCCCCACTTATTTATTTTTTTCTTAAGGGAAGAAGAAAGTATGCTTTACCATATAGTCAAAAAGACTAACAGATTAACAGTCAAATAAATATCATCCACACATTTACGTCCATGATTAAGCCATTGAACACTCAAGAAACTAGAATTAAGTGCATTTATTTGAATAATCTCAAAGGTATTTGGTGGTACATAAAGAAAAAAGTGACAGCAAGACATAGAACTTTTCATTGTTTAAAACAGCGCAACTCTTGAGTAACTCTTCTGAAACAAACACAAAACGAATGAAAGAACAAGTGACACACATCTGAAACACTTTCTGCTTTCCCCATTCTCCCTCTACACAAAAAAAAGCTGCTGATTTTAATTCTTGGTGATGTACAAGATACATTACAAATATGTGTCTAGACAAAGTTCAGTGCCTTAGTGGTTTGCTAGATATCCAACACAAGATGGCACAGTGCCCACACATCCTCATTCTATTAGGAGATCATGAAGCAAAACTACTTTTCAAAGAGATAAAGAAGAAACAAAGACAAATGGTTCTTCTGTTGTGTTGTTCTTTTCCTTAAAAGCTTTTAGTATTGCATTGCACTGTGGCTTCCACATTAACAAAAGAGCAAGAGGACAGAATTGGTAGAGCAGATCACCTGGTGTGGAAGACTTGAATTCCACAGAGTATGCACAAAGGGTTTTGTTGCTTGTTTTGTTTTTAAAAGGACTTCTGGAGGAGCTCTAGGCAAGTCCCATATGCTGAATGCCCTACTTGTAGGGCAGACATTAGGTATGTTCTAGGAGTCTATCCTCCAGTTTACCCAAGTGAATCTAGTCCACTTAACCCAAGTGAATCTAGTCCTTATACTCCAAGACAATGAGAAGCAGAGCACAGTCAGGATGGACAGCTGGAAGTTTTGTTTCAAAATTGCACTCCTAATTTTCCCTACAGTGTTAACATGGGCACACAGTGTGAAGGGTGGAAAGGTGACTTGGGTTGACGAATTACGCCTTCTAATTTTTCTCAGTGAAAAAGAATAAACTGTAGAAAAAGCACCAAATTTTCACTTCTTCCATGTGTGGACACATTAATGAACCTATCATTAGAAAAGCTTCATGAAATGATTGTGATGGTTCTTCCAAGGAAGCACATATGAATTCAGTGTCCACTGTGACTCAGAGCCAGTATGATGCTTAGTCATTACTCCTGTGCTAGTGATGACAGAAAACAGTATCCAGAAGCATCCAAATACCCAATGGATCTTATTTTCACTATCTGAAACAATAGTTTCATTTCACAATGGTGAGAGAACTGAACTAAGACCATTCTGTACAAAAATCACAGAAATTGGGAAAGGGGTTCTAAAATGATGATCATAAAGAAAGATATGTGAAAATAAATAAATAAATAAATAAATAAATAAATAAATAAATAAAGAAAGAAAGAAAGAAAGAAAGAAAGAAAGAAAGAAAGAAAGAAA
>JAPSGF010000011.1:16383987-16454849 GCA_035772895.1 Perdix hodgsoniae | reverse complement strand
AAAGAAAGAAAGAAAGAAAGAAAGAAAGAAAGAAAGAAAGAAAGAAAGTTCTGTCAAGCTGAGGAAAATGTCTTAAGCCATGCAATATTTTCCTTATGGTTAGACTCATGACCAAGACCACAAAAATAGCAGAGGTTGTAACTTCCAGACCTGCTGAAATATGGTGATTTATAACAGAAGCAATCACCACTCCTGAAAACTGCCCTGGGAGCTGGGTATTTTCCTTTTTTGTCATGCAGTACCACAGTATGACATCATATCATCCAGTAGATTGTATCACATGGGGTAGATTGTATCACATGGGGACAGGTCCATACGGTGCTTAGCTCTTTGATAAACTCCCAGGTAACCTGATAATCAACAATGAATAAATGATAACTTAATCTCCAGCCTTCATTTGAAGACAAATAATTTGCTCCCCTCAAATCAAAACACAAGTGCCCCTCTGTACACAAGTGCACTGTTCATTGCTCCTAGAGGACTGCATGGGCACTCCTTGGGGCTTGCTTAATGCAGTCTTTCACCCCTATTCCAAATAACTCCACGTTGCTCTCTGTCATACCCCAGAGCCTGCAATCCATACCTTAAGATTCATTTAATGAAACCACCACTCTTGTGGACTGCTGTTCAACCTGCACACTGCACTTGATGAGAAAAACCCACAGAAAATCCAGCAACATATAGGACTGCCAGAGCACCATATGAGGCACCATACAAGGCTCAGAAAAATCAAACACGAAATATAACTAGTCCGTTTCAGAGTGCAGCAGCCCTGAAAATCCTGGGTACGTCTATTCTGCCCCTGATAGTCTATGAGCTAGACATTGCAGTCTACGTTGTATACAGCTAACAGCATAAATGTACTAGGAACATCTTAGTTTCTTTCAAGAGAACTCTTCTATATTCTTTTTATAGGAAACTCCTGGGTATCTGAGAAGAAAGACAAAGCCCGTTCTTGGATCTGTAATTGCAAAGGAAGATAGTGAAGGAAATTCCATGATTGTGTCACCTGGCACATCAGTGCAAAGGAGGAACACTTGAACCAGTTCTGGAACAGTTAGCACAGCTTCCCAAAGAAGCAATAGGTGAGTGTGCAGTGGGCTACTTACGTAGCCTCTAGAACCTGAGCTACACATTCAGCACAAACTTGGAAAACTTAGGAGAGAGCAGTGCCTTGAGCTACAGTTTGACCTACCAGGAAGTAGAGTGCAAACAGCTTCTTCCACCTCTTCAGTACTCATTATCCCCATGGTATCCTTATCTGCATTGCCCGTTCCAGCCAACACAGGTAGCTCCAGACCTCCTATATAGGGGAGCAGGAGCATGGAAGTGCCAAGTTCTGGGAAATCAAGCTACAAGGCCAGTGTAGTGCCAGATGGCTATAAATTGTTTCCTCTGGCAACAAAGTACTGATCTGAAAGCCTGTGAATATGTTATTACGAATTCTGCTTTCCTACAGCAGGTTGGAAACACGTATCAGTCAGGTTTTTCAGCACCATTCAGGTGACTGCTAGTCACATAGAAATGGTTTAATAAGGAGATTTGTTTAAACATTTATGTTGCCATTCCCTGAGGACTAATTGAGATTAAAAGCCGTTATGATTATTAGTAATAACAAAGATCAGTTGTCTGAATAAAGATGACTCCAAGCTACACTATGATGCTCTTTTACAGATAAAACCAGTCGCCGCTGTGAAAGTAAGAGCACTCTTTGGCAAGAAATGAAATTAAAGCATGTTGAAAATATTTAAAGCCATATAAACTACAATAATAGAAATCCTTAATTATCCTATCATATTACTGGGAGGGATTTCATTAACTCCTTCTGAAACAAATCGTTTCAGTTATCCAATAAAAATTTTAATGAGCAATCTAAAATGAAAGTGAACTAAACCATAACTTCTGCATATTTCTCATAACTAATCACAGAATGTGACCTGCCAGTTATCTCTGAACTGCAAGCTTAGCATATAGGGTACTGCTTCAAAAGCATCTGAAATTCATCAGACACCTTTTTCAGTGCAGTTTTAGAACTCATTTCCAACTTTTTGCTGAAAATGCAAGAAACTCAGTTGCTGCAAAGCCAAATGGAAGTCGAATACAAGAATATGAAAATCCTTTCTGCAAAAATTTTAAAAAGAAAGAACAAGGCAAATAACAACAAATACCACACCAACCACAACTGTTCACTGCAAGATAAAGGCTTGAGCTAGCCAGTACTTAAGTTTAACTTTACAATTGTGAACTTGCAATGAGTTATGCAGATTTCCCCTGGTAAGCCATAACTGAACTTCACTCACTGGGGCACTGACTTGAGTCTCTCTCCTTTAGTAGCAATTTTCATGAAATGTATAAGACCTTAATAGTTCTGAGACCTCTAATCCTCAGTTAAATTTAGTTAAAATTGACTACCAGGTTCAGAAATTACTTATAAGACTGTTAAACAAGCAGATGGATAAATGGAGGAACAAAAGAGCAGTGTAATCAATAATTTGCTTTTCCATATAAAAACAGTTTAAAAGAAGAAGGGCAGATAGAAAGTAGGACATGAGTCCAGGAAAAAATTCTACCTGATGTTCCTATTTGATTATCAAGAGTCTTCAGAAGAAGGTGCCGGAAATGGCATCCCTTGAAACATCTCAGACTTCACTTAACAAAGCATCTGTGAATATATTATAATAAATAACCCTTCAGTCAAAGTATTCTTATAATGAATAATAAAGCACTTTCAGTAGAATTGGTCAACTTTAAACAGACATGATTCCTTGCTATTTCTCTCATGGGAGCAAATGTATATGCATACATATAAAATTTGATTGAGATATGAAACAATTCCTAAATGAAAATCTCCTTTGGACACTTTTTTTAGGAGATGAACAAATACTATATCAGAATTGTAATACATAAGGCTTTAAAAGAAAATTTCTATGTTAAACAAAAATTTGTCCATGTTGAATGACATACTCTATCATCAATTCAAATAATTGGTATTACTTAACCTTTATAACCAAATGAGTCATCCTGTTTATATGTCCTTTGTCATTAATCATGCACAAAACAATCTTAATCATCTCCAAAAGGTACGATACATGCATCTTTATTGACAAGAATGCACCATGTCAGTTAATAGAAACCTATTGGTTTGTACGGCTACTATCTGCTAACGTTGTGTTCCTCTAAAAAAAAAAAAAAAAAAAAAAAAGAAAATTTTTTTTGCTTAGTCTGTTACTGCAAAACAAACTAATTTCTTTAGTTTAAATCATATTCTCCTTAAGAACTTTATCTTTAAAATATCACCTTTGCAGAGATTCCTTAACACTTGGAGCTGTTTCATTTTCCTGTGCAGACCCAACTGCAGCAGTCTGCAATTGCTCTGAATCCCGCAGTGTACACAATGGCAATAACATTAGGTTGTGTAAATGCAACATGCATTGCACGTCATTACCTAGCAGGTGCTGTGAAGCTTCTGACATCACGGAACCTAAATGTATGGTCATGTAGTATATTACAAAAAGCCCCCAAATCATTCATTGGCACATGCAACCTGACAATCATAATATCATAGAATGGCTTGGGTTGGAAGTCATAATAATACAGGTTGTATCAAACAAATACTGCCTCCCTTTAAAAACAAAACTCTCTGATGTCACGTTTGTACATTGATTCTGATTTTTTTTAAGTTCTGTTTTTGTATTAATCTTTTTCTTATCAGCAGTGGCAAAGAGAGAAAGCAGGCAATTGTACAGCACACAAAAGAAAATCCCAGCTGGCTCTTGTAAGCAACAGAAAACGTGCACTTTCAAGACATTTTTAGATGACTATACAATGCTTTGGATTTTTATGTGCCCATCTTGAGAACTGTGGGAGTTAGAAGGCACCTCCAGAGATCACCGAGTCCAAGCCCCCTGTAAAGCAGGCTCCCTACAGCACGCTGCACAGGTAGGCATCCAGGTGGTTCTTGAAAATCTCCAGAGGAGAATCCACAACCCCCTGGGCAGCCTGTTCCAGTGCTCCGTCACCCTCACTGTGAAGAAGTTCCTTTGTATACTGGTGCACAACTTCCTATGCTCCAGTTTACGGCCATTTCATCTTGTGCTGACCCCATAGGCTGCTGAAAAGAGGTTGGCCATTTCCCTTTGACTCCCATGCATAAGATATTTATGAACATTAAGAAGATCACCTCTGAGTCTTTCTTTCTCATGGATGAACAGACCCAGTTCACTCAGCCTTTCCTCATGGGGGAGATGCTCCAGGTCCTTTATCATCTTTGTGGCCCTCTGATGGACTCTCTCCAGAAGATCCCTGTTTTTTTTTGTACCAGGAAGCCCAGAACTGGATACAGTCAGTACTCCAGGTGAGGCATGACCAGCACAGAGGAGAGGGGGAAGATCACCTCCCTCAACCTGCTGGTCACGCTGCTTTGAATGCACCCCAGGATCCCATTGGCCTTCTTGGCCACCAGGCCAACCTGTCATCCACCAGGACTCCCAGGTTCTTCTCCACAGAGTTCCTCTCCAGCAGGTCACATACCAACCTGTACTGATACCTGGTGGTTTTTCCTTCCTGGGTGCAAGACTCTACACTTGCTTTTGCAAACCTCACCTTGTTTCTTACTGCCCAGCTCTCCAGCCTGTCCAGTTCTTGCTAAATTGGCAGCACAGCTTCCAGGTATGTCAGCCACTCCTCTCAGTTTTGTATTGTCGACATACTTTCTGAGGGCTGATTAACATTGTTGAAGAAGATATTGAACAAGACCAGACCCAGTACTGATCCCTTGGGAGCACTGCTAGTCACAGGTCTCCAATCAGACTCTGCACTGCCAATAACCACCCTGTGAACTCAGCCAGTTAGCCAGTTCTCAACCCACCTCATCATCTACTCATCTATCCCACACTTTGATCCCACCTAGATGCTCCTGGATGACCCCTTCCTCAATCAAGTCCATTCTATACTGTAAGCCAAAGTCTTAAAGGGGAAACTCCAATCCTGCTCAAATCTCTGGTATCCTCCTGCCTTCAAACTTTCCCATCAACTGCAACACAAACAAGGTTTTACTAGTAGATTTTAAAAAAGAGGTTGTACACATTACTGGAGCTGTGTCAGTACCAGCTGAGTCAGCTCTTGGCTTCAAGTATCAGTTTAATTTCAAGGCCTGACAGAAAGCTGTGTGAAAATGCAGAGCCACAAGAGGAAGCCCAAGGAAGCTCCACACCTCACCCTGCTGTGTGACAGCCCTGTGCCAGGGCCAGTGCACTTTCACACAACTGCAAACAATTTCATCCACTCCTGCCATTAGCTCGTAAGGGCCAGCAACTGATGAGCAGATGACAGAAAGAACCCTGCCTGTGAACTACACCAGAGTTCTGACAACAACATTTAACCAGCTATGCAAAGGAGAGGAACAGCTTAGAGGACACAGAGTTAGTTGTGTATTGCTATGAATCTTCCAGCCCATCGTGCCTACAGGAACAATATTATTTTTTTCTTTCAGTGCAGCTGATGAAAATTGACTAATATTTGGCAAACTGCTTTGTGGAACTTGCAGACTGAAAGTCCAGAGCGCTCCTTAGTTTTGCCAATACCTCTTCATGACAGCCCTTAGGACCATCACAGCCTTTTCTCTTTCTGATCAGAACGCTGCACCAACACCAGGAGCTTGTCAAATAACAGAAATGCAGCCCTAACCCACAGAGGACACAGGACAGCGGAGTTAACTGAAAAAAATAGTGACGCCTCCTTGAAATGGTACAGCTTGAGATAAAATGTCATTTAAAACAAAGTGGAAAATAATGTTATTTCAATGCAAAGTGAACTGAGAGTTGCCACTTTGTCCAGCTATCCTACACGTCTGTCAGTTGCCCCTAACTTACTGAGTAACAATGACAAAAAATGTTACCTGCATCCCCTGCACTTCAGTAAATTGAATCACTCAAGCAACTGTTTACCAGATAAGCAGAACCTACAACTGCCTCTCATAAACTCAGTGTAACTATTGTAAATAAGAAAATATACAGTGTTATAAGTGAAATCTGAAATTCAAATACATTGAATTGGATTCCAAGGTAATTTATACTCTATATAAGGAAATAAATGGAGAATTGAATTTTATTTCAGTGAGCTGAAGTGGCATGTGGTTGTTTACAAGGCAGCGTGTTGAATCATCCCTTACTTTGAAACCTTAAGCTGTAGGAGTAGCCCCACTATGCCTTTACTAACAACTGATGTTAATTCAATTTAATTTCTGGTAGCAAACCTTACAAGTATGCTAAAATTTGAAGGAATTAAACAGCTAGTAATATGCATGCAAATATGCAAATATTCTATCAGAGAGTCTACATTGCTCTGAAGCTTTTGCAAACTAAGTTGTACTGTAAACTCTGGGAAGCTAGTATCTGCAAGAAGTTCTGCTTCTGGCTATTTCATACCAATTTCTGGTATCAAGACAGGCAGTTCATCACCCTAATGGCTTCATTACAAAAAAACAGATAGTGCCTTTATTCATGACAACATTGTTTAAATTATCTTTAACATTTTCATTACGGGATATCATTACAATTTGTACCTTCATACACGTTTGAATGTTTTTTTAAAGATCTACATACCAATATCCTCAGTTATGGCCAAGGAAAGAATACGTAGATTAAAAAGAAGTTTTAAATTCTACAACAATAGTTAGAGCCAGTCAGTTCTTATTTGAACTCGGAGCGTAAAGCCATTGAAGATGTTTTCAGTATTTGTAGTAACAGCTGTGATTCCTATTTTGCCAATGGGAGGAGAGGCATTTTCATCCAAGTAACTAATCACAACCTGAAAAGGGCAAAGCTGTTAGGGTTTTCAGACAGCTCTGCATTCACCTTTCCCTTCAATCACTGCACTTACTCAACACCACTGTTAAAGTATTAGATCTTTACTTCATCACTGTGGGAAAAGAAATATGAACAAGTTCATTTCTACTTTTGTATTTCTCAGGATTTCAGCAGTTCCTAAAGTCTGATACACAGAAAGGTCCTGTGAGAGATTGCTTGTAGGTTGGCTGCCAAAAGGATCAAATGAAATTTCTTGAAGCTTCATCAATCATATGAACACACCTTTTCTTTTTTAGAGGATGTATTTTCTCCTGATGGTTTCCAGTGCTTTAAAATTCTACTATATTAAGGCTATACTATATTAAATTGATAATAATTTCAGATAAAATTAGGATAACTGCGATATTCAGCACAGAAGTCCACAAAACACACAGCAATTGTCCAGAAGTGCTTTGATGTTGAATTTCTTTAACTTGTACAATGGTATTTTCAGATATATGCAGATATACGAGGTAACATTTTATTAATGGAATTTATAATACTAGAGTTTAAGGTTTGTTGCACACAATCGGGTGCAATCAAATATCTCTTCTTAAAGCTCGGTTTCTGTTTTTTCACTTCTCATAGCTGAACTGTAGCATTAACAGATCCCTGCTCACACTGTAGCAACAGCCAGACCCACACACTCTTTTTGATATTATATCTTCCTGTTCTCCTTATCTATGAGGACTGCTCTGAAAGTAACGCCTTCTATTTTATTATGTCAACCACAACACCAGAGGCGGATGTTGGTGGTATGGCAGTAGAGGTTGTACCTTCCCACCAGTATTCCTTTAAATTTTCTTGTTATGTGACAGATGGCAGCAGAGGAGCACAGTGACAAAATGGCATCTGACATGGAAGTGCCTATGAAGCAAAGGTGTGGAACTGAATTCCCCCGTACACAAAAAATTGCACCCGCTGACATTCATCAACACTTGCTGACTGTTGATAAAGACCAACCAGTGGATTTAAGGACAGTGAGGTGGTAGGTGGTGCATGTCAAGAGTGGTGACAGTGACAGAGGGTCACCTCTGCTGCTGCAGGTATTTACAAGCATGGCATGCAGGCTCTTGTTCAACGCTGGCAAAAATGCCAACCTAATTGTGGTGACTACATTGAAAAATAGTGTTTTGTAGCTAAGAACTTACTCTATCATAGTATTATTGTGATCTTTGTACCTGATGTTGTTTCCATGGAAATCAATAGGAGGCATTGCTTTCAGAGCAACCTGCATGTTTTTATTTGGTTTCTGTAGGAAAAGAGATAGAACATTCAATATCCTTCAGGCAGACACATACCTGATGGGCTGCCTAACATGTAAATGTTGATCTACTTGATTTTCAGCTGTATTTCCTGGCATCTATCTTTCTCATCCTCTGGTAGATGAACAAATACTTTTATGGGCAGCATTCAGTCCAGGAATGACTGTTGAAGTTTTTCCTTCTGATATTTCTACCCTACTTTCCAAGTTACCTGAACTGGCCCACAGGTTGAGCTGCTACAGAGAGACTAATAGAACTACCTACATGCCTGCAGACACCTTACTTCTCAGCAAGTTTAAGCTAACTAAGTCTGATCTTGGGAGTAAACTACTCGTGAAGCAACGGCTGTTGAATATAAGAATAACTATTCACAGGAACAGTTTAACTAAGGCTTTGCAGAATCACTCTTAGGCAAATAGTGAATACAACCTTTTGCTTCTTAACTAGCTATCTCTCAGCTTCCACTATTTTCAACTTCTTTAAAGCCACTGAAGCCTAATGTAAAGGGTCCCACAAAGGTATGTGGGACTTCAAATCCTTGGCAAAGAATAACCTCATACATTTGAAAATCCTCCTTGAAGTGCTCCCTATCAATATCTGAAGGAAGAATGAGAGGGACAGAACAGAAGGCTTATCCATTATGTAGCATTACTGAAATTTTAAAGTCAGCATTTTCCCCTAAAATAGGAAACCACGTATGGAAAATGTTTCAAGTTTCAGGCAGAAAAGTGGCAAACTAAAAATCTACAATATAATGCATACCAAACAAGAAGCAGCTCTTAATACTTAATACTAGAAGCATTATAATATTCACCAAAATTAATTTTTCAAATTGTGTGGGTTTGTGAATGTAAAAAAGTGGAAACAGGATACCAGTACCACAGAATCTAGAGTATAATCTCCCAGAAGTCTGCAATGTAAGCAGCAGTTTCTTGTGAAACCCATGTTGTACTTAAGCTTAGGTGGCATGTAATTTTGTCTGTAATTACAGACCTGCAGCTTCTATTATTTCACAGCAATCTCATTATGTCTTCTTATCCCTTAACAATGCTGTAATTATCTCAAAGGAGGCACCAAATTCATTTCAATCCCTGAAATGTCTCCTTGTGATTTCCAAGAAAGCTGGACATAATTTCATACGAATTATATTTCTCTTGCACACTGCCGTGCATTTTATGCCCAAGTTAAATACTGAAACCCCTAACAGACACCAAAATTCCTAGAAACCACTTTTTGCTATGACTTTATTCCTGAAAAGCAATCCTGAATAGAAGCAAGCAAATCTAATGAAATAGCTTTTGGCAAATTTTGCCCATTAATAAAAGATAATAAACGTTTAACTAAAGTAGAACAAGTGTGCTCAGTGGAAACTTGGAAAACCAGATGGGAAGCTAGATACTAAATGGTCTGCTACAGAAACAGCACCAAAAAACAGAGAATCCTTATCAAATAGGAAAAAGAAAATGTCCTGTTAATATCCACAATTCATGTGGACAAGTCTAAACAGCTGCTATATCATAAAAACTGATGATCTATCTGCAAACTTTTCTTGGAGGAACACAGGGGACAAAATGTTATGCTTTAGTAGAAGTGTCAGCAAGACATAGGGCTAACTCCCTAGAGCCTCAGCAGTGCAGTCTCCCCCCATTAGCAAGATGTGATGCAGCACATGCACTACAGGAATGGCCATACGTTCACACAGCTTCCCTCATTTTGCCTGCTGCTGCATTTGGCAGCTAGACAAACCAGAAGGTGTTGGCAGAAACAGAAAAGTTCAAGAGGAAACCACAGCTTCTCCAAAGAGCAGAGATAGCAGCCCCACTAAACAAGTGCATAGGCAAAGGGCACCCAGAACAATAAATGTATGGTGTACAGCATATACACATCCAGCAGATGCAAACCTCCCACATATCAATGTGAATTGTGAATGTGAAAATCTTGCCAGTGCTTTTGCCACTTGTACTGTTTTGTTCAGGAAGCTCATCTTTCTCTTAGTAAAACAACTTCAATTTAAAGTGCTAATTTCATGTAATCACAGAAGAGCTTACTGTTAAGCATAATTCTTGAATGCAGGGAAAAAAACACAACCTAGATTAATTACCAGAAAACTGTGAACATAATTTGCTCAAGCTTTGCATGCATGCATAAGATCTTTAACATACACACAACTGTGGCAATTACATTGTATTTGAAGTGTATGAAATTATCTTCAGATTTAGATGTGACCACAGTATTAGAAATATTATATAAATATATTATTGCTGTAGTCATGCTGTCTCCTGACCAAATTTCTTTAAGGTTTGATGCATACATTGAGAAGACTTTACCACACCCAGGAACACACTGAACTGTCTTGGGAACAGACTGCCCCAAGCAACAGCTCTTTTCAATATCTACGTGCAAGAATATGTTTGAGTTTTCACTATCCTCTGGATTTGTTCCCAGAATAATTTCAGAAAATTTCCAGACCCTTCTGCATAATTAAGCTTTTCTAAAATGCCCTTTAGGAATATACTATAGAAGCAGAGGAATCACAAACACTGGACCGCAGCACGAAACAGATTATTAGCTAAGTCAGCAATTAAACACACACTTGTACTTCCCTAGAACTTTTCTTTTCTGTTAGAAAGCAGTGAGTGAATGAGTGAAGAACTAACATCACTTGTTTTGGTCTTCTGAATAGTCTTAGTTCCTTCTGTTGCATCTGACTGTATTTGTCTGATATCTCCTCCCATTCATGATGTTTGCCAAGTCTGTGCTAGTGATACAACGGTCTGACTTACTTGATTAAGTAATTACTTCTTTTTCACAGCACCTTCTTTTTGATGCACAAACAGAAGTATGCTTCCTAAAGCAGTTCTTTGGCCTTTTTTAAAGGAGCAGCCATTAGGGATTTAGTGAGCAAATGGGCTATTCCAAAAAATAAGGTGACAAAAGAGAGAAGTTAGTGTTGAACATCAACACCTATTAATTCTATTTCCCTTAGGAATTCTACTAGTTCTGTTTGCCTTGACATTACAAAAGATAGATAAATGTGAATTATACTCTACCAGAGCTGAATATGGAAATATGTTAAAAAACAGTACCTCTGCAATTGGATTTCCCAGGTCCTGCTCCCTCAATCAGCCTTTCTTCTATCTCACATATAATTTTAATCAAAACCTTAACATTAAAAAGGGTGAAATATATTTACGAATCAAAGACCTGTTCCCAGTAGTGGCCACTTGATTTTCTAAATGTTTCTAAAAGGCTGTAACAGAAATTGATTTTTATAAGTATTTAATGTAAAAAAGTACTTATTTACTGTATTGAACTAACTCTCTCACTACAGTAATTTTAAATTTTTATCTGCATAGCTATGGATCAAAATTTACTTAGAATATTTTCATACGAAAGTTTAAATATTAATAGAGGAGAATGATTGTAAGTGCAGTTATATTCAAGCAAATGTTTCTAAGACAAAACACTGATGTATAGTTAAATAGCTTGGCAGTCAAGAGAGGCAATATTTCAACAATTCTTCAACTTATTGTTATCTCAGCATAAAAAAGCTGATACTCCCTTTATGGAAAACACTTCTTAAATCCCCAGTGTATATAAAACATACAGCAGCATTTTTGGCTCATTAAAAATCACATGAGATTAATGTCTATTTTTCAAGTTAAAGACAGTTAACTCTACTAAGACTTCTAGGTAGGTTTCTGATCTACCTAAGAACTCCATAAAAAGTTATCCTTCAGTGGAATGCGCATATAATGGGAAAAATACACATAGTACATAACAATTATGTAATACAGACAATTTTTTGCTAATTTTATTCAGGATTTCATTCTAAATGAACACTCTCAATGAACTGATTTTATTTTAGGATATAATCATCTAGTTTAATTCAATATTAGAAGGAGATAAAGCATTAATAAACACATGCGTTTTTTACTGTTTTGTAAATGAATATTGAATAGAATACTGCCACCTTTTGGCTATGATCTGGACTTAAAATATGACTTCTTTGTAGAACTTCTAAAAACATTTGACATAACGATTATTCTAAAGCATTCAATATGTCAACAGGCTAATGTTATGCTCATCATTAGCATATTGTTGATGTAAGCATGAAAAGTCTTATTCTTAACTGCACCGTATTATCCCATTATTTCTCGATAATGAGCAAGCACTTTCACAAGAGCTTTTGTCTTTAACAGAAAAGAAGCAGGCATAGTTTTGACATCAAACTAATGGAACTACTACTTTATAGTCATGGCAGTTCCCTTCTGCTTAGAGTAACAGGACAATGCCTTCGTGTAACTCTGAGAGCTTTATAAACACTGATTGACTGATTCTCAGGAAATTCTTACTGGAGAATTCTTCAGTATAATATTAACTTATAAGCACTTAAAAACACAGGTGAAAGATGCATAAGTCTTTCAGCAGCCCTCCAAAAGAAAGGCTCTAAGGTTTCTTACTGTGAACAAATTATGCCACTAGAAAAGGCAGTGCATAAGAATATGGGGCCTGGGATTTGGGGATAATCCCTAGCAAGTGTTCCAAGTCATTGCAGAGAGATTCTCCCAACTGTGAGCTAATCAGGTTTCAATTTAATTCATTTATGTTGAATAAATTAAAAAAGAGAATTTGATCTATCTTTTGGGATGAGATTCCTGATTAAAAAGTTTAGGAAAACAAGCACTCCCCTTTTTGTTTCAGTATTTGTTTTACTAATTGGTGTAACTGGCTATAAAGCTGCTATGTAGAAGGGCTATTGCCTAACTAAAGGCTATTTTAATTAAATCAAACCCTGTAAGCCTACAGCATGCTTACTGCAAACTCAGCTACCTAAACTCAGTAAGCAATAAAAAGTAACTTGAAAAATACAAAGAAAACCCTAAATTCCTCAAACTTAAAAGAAGAAGGGTTGTTACACAACTCCCTACAGATTGCCAATGCTGCAGTTAAGTGTAATATGCTTTTCAATAAGCATTTTCATATGCTTATGCTTTAAAAAAACATGTTAAAAAGCAATAACCACAAATCCTTCTGCTACTGCAAAGGCACAGTTAATGTATCAGTCCTTTATCTTAGCATTCCAAATAGTTTCTATAACTATGATGCAGTTTATTGAAGTGTTTAAGCAGGGGAAATTTGCTAGACTGGAAACTTCCATTTCCATCTAAAAGTATAACCATTTGAAATGCATATCGAGGACATTTTGGAATTGCAAACCATCATTCGCATTTACGGGAGATCAAATGGCAGAACACACAATTCATTTTAACTAATAATACATTAGGTTTCCTTCTTACACGGATCCTATTTAAAACATCTTCATTGTTTTGAGTATTGGCGATTGGCATATGGAGATGTTTGTCTTTTTAATACAGAGGGACCATCCTATTTTTCTTATATTGTGCGGTCTTCTCTATGCTGGCTCTGTTTTCTGTATTTACACATAAAACCATTTCTTCATAATTAAGCAAATGAGTAAACAATTTCAGCTTAGACACTTTTTTCCATCTGCCCTATCCAAAACTGTTTTTTTAAAAAAAGCAACTAAATAATCTGAAAACAACAACTAATAGTATTTTCAAGCTACTTATTTTAGAAACAACATTTTAAGCAGCTGAATTATTTAACTTTGACAAATAGCCTTCACTAACTTCTACAAATTTGCCTTTGGGGTTAAAATGACAAATGACTCTCACAATGGGACTTATTAAGCTCCTAGAATATTGCTCCAACATGGCCCTTCAGGAAATACTATTTCAAATTATATCAGCACTTCCATTTTTCAAGGGCTAACAACTCAGCTTAGAAAAAAAATGGAAATAATAAGCCCCCACACCTTTCTTGTGAGCTTAAAGATAATGTAACAACATAAACGAAGGCTGTTTCTACAACTTAAAACATAGGACTCCCACAGTTTCAAACTGTCCTATACCCGTATGCATCTAGTGCTGCCTGAATTTCTCAAATGTGATATGGTAACAGATCAGCATGAGCAATTGACATGTTTTCAGTATCTAGGGAGGGGAAAAAGGAAAAATGGGCTTCTTTTATTTCCTTAGACATCTTAAGGTAATTAAACACAGCGCGGGAAATGTTATGCTGTTGCAGACAATAACGTTATCTGTCAGGCTAATTCTCTGGTCAAAATCTCATATCTGTTTCTGATCCTTCAAAATCCAGTGAAATCAACAGATTCATTCCACCACCTTCAACAGCCTTTGCATAAAACTCCCTAATATTGTATCATGACTCAGAGGCTTTTCCACAGGATTTCCAGACATACACATCTAGCAGCCTTGTTAGGACAGGATAGAATTATTATTGCAACCAAAGACATTGTATTCCATTGAAAGAAAAGTTGTGTAGATCAGTAACATACTATGTATACAACAGTGAGAAAGGAAAGACAGATCTCCCTTCTCCATGCTTTCTGAGGCTACACTTAGAATGGTGATTCTGAGACAGTTCGTACCACTGGAGGCACTTACAACACTGCAGACAGCAGCCAATCTCCCCTTATTTTCAAAAGACAGAGAAGTCCACAGCTGTAGGGTGATTTCATTAATCTGAGAGTCCTCCTTCCACTGCTTGTTCCTGTTGCAAAGCATCCAACTGGGTCTTCATTTCTTACAGCATCTGCTAAAACACTAAATGCTGTTCTCGGTAGCTGCCTGTTAATAGTAGGTATCTGACCTTATCGAATACTTTAATTATAGCAACAGTTTATCTGGTTGCATCTTCACTTTTTTATTCACTTCTCCAATTTTTTTGTTACAAAATCTTCCAAAGTATTCTTGAAGCTAAATTCAAACTGCCAAGAAGAACAGCACAACTGACTCACAGTAAGAAAAGAAGAGCTGGGAAATGTGAAAATACTTGGCTCTCAAAATACCTTAGTAAAGAGCTGGGAACTGATTTTACTAAGGCTAAAAGAAAAAAGAAGGAAAATTCTTTGCTTCCTTGTTACCGTCCACATATCCCACACCCTTAAGGAATGACCTCCTATCTACCTGTGCTCTGCTTCCCATGCTCTGAGTGCATCTCCCTCAGGAAGGCAGCGGTCTCTCCTGCATTGTATCTCAGCACCTCTGCAGCTGTATCCAGGTGTTCTGCAAGCTCTTCTGCATGCCTGCTGGTCCCAACCTCTCCAACAGCCAAACCCTGCCCACACACCTGGACTTCCCAGACAAGGGAAAACAGTGCGTTTAGTTGTTGTTCTAGTATGAAAGAAAGAGGAGTGCAGGGCTTTTCGTAACCATGAAGAATTGGTTTCCTTTCTGTCTGTGAACTATTTTCTGTACTTTTTCTGCCTTACCTGTCTGTAACAATTCATGCCCTGTTATGTGATCTGTTGGAGGGACAGCTGTATTCCGTTTCCCACCCATTTTTAGCCCAGTTTAGATCTGCTGTCCCCATTCCATTTTTGCACCCCACTAAATTTGTCCTTAGCTTATTTCTTTGAGCTGTCTTTGCATAATTTATTATCTCCATATGATCTTCTAGTAATAGTCTTACACAACTTTATCTCATGTATCAATCATCCATCCTACATATTGTCCCATAATTATCACAATGAATGTAGGCTACTGCAGCTGTGGAGGAACAATGCCTTCAAAGACGACTCTTGAACAAAAGAAAAGGAATGAACATCTTCACCACAACCCCCCGCGCCGTGAGAAACTCTGCCTTTCCACTGTCTTAGACTCATTACCGACTGGAGGCCCCTACAACAATTAAGTACTGCTAGAGACCAGACTGAGGTCAGATCTTTCCCTCTTTCCTAGCTTCTGCTACCAGTCTATTGTGTTAGCTCTGAGTAAGTCTTTATCATCACCCTGCTTCAATTTTCCTCCTCATCAACTGTGCAGACAATGTTATCCCTCCTGGAGAAGCTGATTTGAGATGAGTACAGGGAGAACTTTAAGGCTGGACTGTTTTTGTCACAGTCAGCATGGTGACTCAGCCTACTTCTCATGGACAAAAAATGAGAGCAGCCAGCTTCATTTTGTATTTTCAAGCATCTCTGGTGCATTATCATCGTAAGCAAAATAAAAAGGTAACAACAAAAAAACATTTACTGAGCAGCTGATAATTGGGTCTACACGTGTTCAAAAGTGAACTTTTAAACTCTTGGAGGACTGCAACTTCTCAGGTGCTACTGATAAACAGGATCTGCAGAACAGCACCTACAAAATCCTCCAGTTCATAGCCAAACCCTCTACAAGGAGGCTGATCACTTAGATTGGGAAAACCAGGGATGAAGCACCTCAGAGAAGGGTTCCCCCAAAAGATAAGGCTTTGGAAAGAAAAAAGGGGCATGAAAAAGTAGTGGTGAAAATCCCAGCTGAAGAAGAAATTCTGGAAGTAGGGGAAGATTCTGGGGATCAGAGTTAATATGTGGAAACAACTGCCAAGGGTGATTATTTGCTCATTTTTAGTTTAGGTTGAGAATTTAGTTTAGGTTAAGAATTCTCAGCTCATCTGCCGTATTTGACTTGTCCACATACACAGCAGACAACTTCAAATTCCTGGTCTCCTTGGCCCCATCTTTCTCACAGGAAAAACAAGCTTTTTGGCAGCACAGTGGATGGGTTTCTGAAAAAAAATGTAGGTGGTAAAGTGAGATGCGGAGGAGCTACAGCTCCCTTTCACTCAGTTCTGACTCTGAGCTGTTTTTCTGAGGAATTTAAGTTTCTAGCTAGGCCTGCTACTACCGATAGTAATTGTATAGCAATGGATTTTAAATCTAAAAAAGAAGAAATATATGTCAAGCATCTTCGCCCATCCCATGACTTTCCCCTTAAGCTTGACTGACCATTAATTTATTGAGTTGATCTTTCTGTTTTTGCTCTAGTTAGGAGGACTTAACTCAAAGTTGTTCACACTGAGCTTCAGACCTCTGAATCAGACATTACTGGCTCCTAATGAACATGTAGAGCAAGCAGGGTAAGCACAACATTTACTGCTTCTTTCAGTTATTTTAAAACTCTGTATTTAAGAGTCAAAATAGAGTTGTGAGTGTTATTCTTTTGCAGCCCTTATTACAGCAATATGGTAGCTACGACATGCTACAACTACTGAAAGGAAGATGACCAGTTCCATCGCAATGTTACTTAGCTAGTGCAGTAACTAAAAAAGCAGTAACAAAGTACTTGCACTATTCTAAAATAAGAAAATGCAACAGAAATGAATTCCTCACAAGTTGGTAGACTTCCACAGGTATTACTCCTGACATACATGAATGCGATTATACTTTATTTTTTTCTTTTTAATTAGAAAAAAAAAGAAATCTAGTCAATCTTCATTTTTAAGCAATGTGCCTATTTGCTACATAATGCTTAAAGTCTGCGGACTCTACACTGAAGTCCTTGGGAAAATTAAGCATCCTCTCCACTAAGTTTTAAAAACACTTTAAAATACTATGAACACCTTAAGATAAAATAGTTGCAAGTCCTGTTTGCTTTAAAGCTACAAAGAGAAAATATATCTGAGACTATATAACAGTGGTCATTAAACTCCTGGCTGAAAGCAGGTTCATATCAAATTCAGATATTTTTCAACTTAAGAAGCCTGGTCCTATAAATATTTGCAGCACCTTCAACTCAGAGTTTCATGTACTGTCATTCTACAATTGTTTATCTTTCATACCTGAATCTAAAACTGAAACAAAATTAAAAGATAGAAAAGCAAAACAATCAGAGTCTGTCAGCATGAAGAGGTGGGGAACGTTTCTATATTAAACTATTATTCTATCCCCAATACTTCCAGAAGATAAAATGTTTGAAACTAATTGCCCATTGGAATTTTTTTCTCCCTCTCTCCTTAAAAAAGGAATAAATCTTCCAAATGAACTTTAAACTACTCAACAAAAGATTCATTAATTTACATATGATATCGACTTATAATGTTATACTGTTATTTTGAAAAATAACCTTGCCACATGAATATTTTGAAATTCCTCATTTGTTCCTCTAATCCTGGGTTGGAGTACCTTGAACTTTGTTTTCTCTCCAAATCTGCCCGCTAACAACTTAGGACTAGAAAACAGAGCTGGTTTCTTTCAGGCTCACCCATCATCACCAATAATAAAGATTTGAGACTGAATTATGCCCTTCCTCACTGACTTCAGAATGTTGGGATAAAAAGCTTTACTTAAAAATTCCTTTGTCTTGTTTTGTATATTTAAAGCATACTATGTCATACTTACAGAGCCAAATTCACTTATTCTTAAGCAATCCAACTAAGCTCAGTGAAGACTTCTGTAAATTCCAGTTCTAGTTCTGCCTTCTAACAGGCCTTCCAAATGTCTTGAAAGCAGAAAATTGGACTAAGCAGAAACAGCTAAATTTTTTTATTTTCAAATTAAATAATGCTTTCTCTTGCCTTTTCTTGCTAGCTTTGAAAACAAAATCAAAACTATAGCAAAAGATTGGAGAGACAGAGACCATCTGTAGCTGACACCAAGCTGTGTGGTGCAGCTGACACACCAGAGGGACAGGATGCCATGCAGAGACACCCAGACAGGCTCGAGCAGTGGGCCCGAAAGAACCTCATGAGTGCAAGGTCTTGCATCTGTGTAAGGGCAACTCCTGCTAACAGTACAAGCTAGGGGACAAGACAGACTACAGCCTTGCTGAAAAGGACTTGAGGGTAGTGGTGGTTGGTAAGCTGGACATGAGCTAGCAACAGAATCAAAGAATCCTCAGAGTTTAGAGTTGGAAGGGAACACTGAAGGCTATCGAGTCCAGCTCCCCTGCAATGAACAGGGACACCACAGCTAGATCAAGTTGCCAGGATCTGATCCAACCTCACCCTGAAAATCTCCAGGGACAGGGCACCAACCATGTCACTAGGCAACCTGTTCCAGTGCCTCACCACCCTCACTGTAAAAGATTATTTCCTTGTATCTAACCTAAATCTACCTTCTTTAAGCTTGAAGCCATTTCCCCTTGTTCTATCACCACATACCCTACTAAAGAGTCTGTCCCCTTCTATCCCATAGCTCCCCTTTAGATACTAAAAGGCTGCTATCATCCTTGCAGCCTTCTCTTTTCCAAGCTGAAAAGCCCCAGCTCTCTGCCTATCCTCGTAGGAGAGGTGGTCCATTTCACGGATCACAATCAATGTGCCCTTGCAGCCCAGAAAGCCAACCGTATCCTGGGCTGCATTAAAGGAAGCATGAACAGAAGGTCAAGGGAGGTGATCCTGCCCTGCTACTCTGAACTGATGAGATCTTACCTGGAGTACTGTGTCCAGACATGGAGCCCTCATTACAGGAGAGACTTGAATCTGTTAGAGTGTATCTAGAGGAGGGCCACAAAAATGATCCAAGGAGTGGAACACTTATCCTATACACACAGGCTATGAAAACAGTGGGGACCCAATAGCGATCTTTCAGCATCTAAGCGAGGGCTATAAGAAAGAAGTGGACACTGTTTCACAGGGTCTGCTGTGAGAGGACAAGGGGAAAGAAGCGTGTGGAAGAAGTGTGCGGAAGATAACTTCCTGACACAGCTGGTAAGAGCCTACAGAGAAGGTGCCCCACTAGAACTGCTTTTCACAAAGAGAAGGACCGGTGGGAGATGTGGAGGTCAGGTGGACAGAGTGACTACACAATGGTAGAGCTCCTGGTGAAGTTTGGAGGGGGATCAGCAAAATCGCTAGCTTAGACTTCCAGAGGTGGACTTTGAACTGTTCAGGACACTGATAGGGAAGGTCCCTTGGAATTCAGTCCTGCACAGTAAAGGAGTCCAGGAAGGCTGGTTCTGCAAGAAGGAAGCCTTAAAGGCACAGGAACAGGCTGTCCCCCTGTGCTGTAAGATGAGCTGGCAGGATACACTGGTGTGGGGAACTTTTCTGACTCCAGGAGAAAAAAAGAGAATCTACTTTCTGTGAAAGAAGGGAAGGGCAACTAAGGGAGAGTACGAAGAAGTTCTTAAGATCTACAGGGAGAAAATTAGAAATGAAAAAGCCAAGTTTGAACTCAACTTGGCCACTGTAGTAAAAAAGAACAAAAAATTTTGTTACAATTATATTAACAGTAAAAAGAGGGCAAAGGAGAATCTCCAGCTTTTACTGGATGCAGTGGAGAACGGACCACTTAGGATAACTAAAAGGCTGAGGTTCTCAATGCCTTCTTTACATCTGTTTTTAAAAATCAGATCAATTATTGTCAGGATAATCATCTCCCTGATGTGGAAGTCTGGGATGGGGAGCAGAATAAATGCCCCACAATTCAGGTGGAAATAGACTGTTGAACACAAAGAGACAGACCTTATAGCTCTCTACTACTTGAAAGAAGGTTGTGTCAAGGTGGAGGTTGGCCTCTTCTCTCGTGTAACTATCAACAGTACCAGAGGGAATGGCCTTAAGTTGCACCAAGGGAGGTTTGGGTTGGATATCAGGAAAAATTTCTTCTCCAAATGAAACAGGCTGCACAAGGAGGTGGGTGAGTCATTGCCCCTGGAGGTGTTCAAGAAACATTTAGATGTGGTACTAAAATATTTGGTTTCATGGAGAAATTGGTGGTAGGACAGATTGCCTAGAAAGGTTGTAGATGCCCTGTCTTTGGAGACTGTCAAGGTCAGGCTGGGCTGGGCTCTGAGCAACCTGCTCTAGCTGTAGGTGTCCCTGTTCACTACAGGGGAGTTGGACTAGATGGCCTTTGAAGGTTCATTTCAATTCAAACAATTCTATGACAATAAAGTGAATTCTTGTACATATCCCATTCTTGACTTCAGGAATATTTTTGTTTCAATAAAGAATAATAAATTCAATAAATAAATAAAAGTAATGGAATGCAGACATTGAATTTTTTTTTTTTCAAATATTAAAAAAATGCTAAAAGGCATCTATTTCCAACTCGTAAGTACCGAAATGAAGAAAATAAACAAGTTACATAAGATTTGAATCACATAATCTATCATTTGTTTCAAAAGATGTGCAAAAGGTTAAGCATGCCCTTGATAATACAAGAAGAAAAATATTTTACTATGATTATTTAATTCTAGCAACTTGAAGAATCTTGGATTTCATTATTATGGTAACAATGAGATAAAGAAAACCAATTATGTAATTGGTATCCTTTAGACAAAAAATTCTTCACTAATTAAGAGTTATGGAATCACAGCCACAGCAAAAGAAACAATTATCTTAAGATATTTTCTTAGGTAATTCTAGCCAAATAACTTTTATTTCATAAAGAAAAACAGAGATTTTAAGCACATTGGTAAATATCTTAAGTACAGTAAAATGAATTTCCAGAAAGGAAGTGGTCCACAAGGTTAAAGCACTTTGGCTTCACGTCTGGTCTATGTCAAACATGAAAGCTTGCCCAGTGGTTACTAACACCTCATACTAATTCTCAGTCAGGTGTTTGTACAAGAGCTCTAAACAAATCCAAATTTCCAGTTACGCAGTTAAAACTGACTAAAACTGCTTTGCCATGAAAGTGTATTTTAGAATAATTTTCATGAAGGGCAGTGTAGCTATTTCAGTAAGTGATATTTATTGCTTAAGAAGGTAGATGGCCTTTTCTTTTCAAGCAATATTCCTCAACATAGTATATTTCACTTTGGGAATTTACAACAGATAAAAAGTTGTCCAGAAAGCTCCTCTTGGCACAGCACTGTCAGAACTGTTTCCTAAAAAGCCATTCCCAACTAGTTCTTCACACCTTTTCACTCATTACTGTACTTACTTCTCCAGATAGTCATGCATAAAATAGAAAGCAGCACTGTGCAATGCCTTGGATTCTTTAGAATTTTGAATGGCTACAGGCCCTCCATCTGTACCTTCGCAGCCTGTTTTCCACTGGCAGTTCTGTAGCCTTCTACCAAAGCTACCATAGCACTATTATTCCCCAGCTGTTCTAATACTGTTGTTCACTGTTCTTCTTGTATTCTACTGCCTTTATGTCTCTCTAGCAGAACAGGAAGCACATCACTAACAGTGACAGAATGGCTTACTACGTGTTATTCCTTGTTTCCAATTTCTCAAATACTTTTAAAATAAACCGACTCTAAAACTACTCTGTAATACAACTGTATTAACTCAGTATTCAACACAAACAGCAGCTGTAGCTGCCACAGGCACAGTCTGCACCTATGATTCACTAAGCAAATTATTTATGCCTTCTCAAGGATGGAGTAGGTCTTATATTCTTGTGACAAACACTGGAGTCATGCATAATTTCAAAGGATGACACAACTCATTTGGATAAATTCAAGTCTGTGCCCTGATAAAAAGTCAGAGAACACTCTCAAGCAGCACCTTCATGCATCTGTTATGTACAATTTACATAAGCTAATTCATGCAGCTTATCCCAAGCTTCCGATGAGGCTGAACCTTAAAGCAGAATGCCATGAACAAAAATGTACTCGTAGTTAGATGTCTTTTTCTTCCTTCGATTGGCTGATAGTAACATGTAGGTGTTTTCTATGTATTGTCAGAAACAACATGACATTTTTTAAAAACAAACAAAAGACAACAAAACTATGCAAAAGGCGATGCTTTAAAAAATTTTGTGCAACTGAAACCAACTGTGTTATTAATGTATAGTAACTGGAAAAGCAGTGATACATTTCCATTCTTCAAGCAGAAACTTGCCTTCTAGGTGTCCAATGGCACTTCACCTCAATTTGAGAAAGTCCTGATTTTGCAGGCTGCTTACCCAGTGGGTGATTCTTCTGCTAAACTCCTTTTAAAAAAGAAAACTAAAAAATGTGGCTTACTGTCAGTCACCAGCAGAAGTAAAAAAGCTGAAAGATTTGAAAATCAGATGACCTGTTTAACAGGACCATTTCCTGTTTACTTAAAACCCACAGTGAGCTCTTCAGCCAAGACCTCATGCTCAGTATCGCATCTGGCATGACTGAATTCCTTATACCTCAGCAACTGAATAGGGGATCAGGAATGTGAAGAAACAGAGCCCTGCATGCTTCTTGACATGTTCCGGTGACATCCACTTGAAAGACTTGTCCACCCTGTTCCTCATAGCTATCTTCCCTTACTTAACAGAAATAAAAAAACAAAAGAACTCAAACCCCCAATTCAGATGAGAACCCTAGCCACAAAGTTACAGTTATACATCATATTTTAGATCCTTTCCACCCAAATTACTGCATACATTTTTGACCACAGGACACTTGGAAATATGTTGTTTTTTTTTTTTTTTTTTTACAAATAACACTCCACACAAATGCTTTATACACTATATTTATTTCCTTCCCTTATCTACATGTCTCCATTTCATTACTATGTCAAAGGAAAAGGTTCAGCATCATATCTGGTGCCTCAGTAAATCCTAGTTTGTTGTTCACAGTGTAAGAGAACAAACAAAATACAAGCTCTTCAACTATTAACACGCGTTACAAATGCACACACATTGTCTTTTTCTTAAATGAAAAGATTATGACAAGAGGTATGTCACACACAGCTTTTAGAGTTAAAAACAGGTCACTTGAAATTACAAATGCAAAAGAAAAGTTCTTTGGTGTTAAGGGCTTGAAGGTTCCCCATGATGCACCAGACTCCAGACCAGACAGAAGAAAGATCATGGAACACAGGAACAAAAGAGGCCAGCTATAGAAAAATCTGTGAGAAAAGAGCTTGTGAAACATCTCACTTACCTGCTTTAGCCGTTACTACAGATTCAGCATGACCCGATAAAAAATACCAGCTTCACACTTCAATGTACAGTACAGCTGTGTTAGATGTCTTTACACACCCCATGTATCTGACAGCAGCCTAGACCACATGCATCAAAAACATTTTTGGGACCAAAGCCTTTTGTAAAGAAAGATTACATTTGTCATAGCATCTAACTGTACAACATCACCTCTACCACCACCACAGGTCCTTCCTGACTCCATGTCAAAGTTATAATGAGTGAATCTAAAAAGCCAACAATCAGGTAAACAAAACAAAACAATCAACACTAAAGTACTTCTGTAGAGCTTGTTTAATGCTTGGACATAATGCATGTTAACGTAGTAATAAAAGATTAGCAGAAAATATGAAGAAGGGAGTCAAGCCACTCAAAGAACAAGCAGATAAGTTTCAAATCCAGCTGATCTACTGAGTTTAATTTCTGATTGTTGGAGAATGCTCATTTCTAGTCGATTTAAGCCTGAAAACATTATAAGCACAGCGCACCTTCTGCACCACTTAGAGAGTGAGTGCCTTTACATCTTAGCGCACTTGCTGCTCTCCTGGCTCAGGCTACACGCTGTATCCAGGTTACCATAACATTACCGACTCTTCTGTTTCTACGGCTAAACTTAACAAAGCATTCCCACATTTGCCTGGATCTCTGCTACCTGCTAACTTCAGGAGGCTCATGGGCCCCACGGTCACCACTTACACTGTGGTCCCACAGCCAGCGCCCACACAGACCTCAAGTCACCTGAAGTTTGGGACTGGAAGCTCCCAGACCCCAGCCCACCCTCTCCTTGAACACACTCAGCCCAAAGATCCCGCTGCTGCACGCCTACCACCCCACAATCCGCAGCCCCCTGACAACAGCGAACGCCAAACCCTGCCGCGCATGCGCCCTGCAGACCACGTCCCCTCACTCAGGGCGCAGTCGCAATCCCCGCGCAGGCGCACAGCCCTTAAGAGAGGCGATCACCGCCCGCTTCCTCGTGTGCCAGCGTTCGCCCCGCCTCTTTCTTTCCCGCACCAAGATGGCGGAGTACGACCTGACCACGAAGATCGCGCACTTCTTGGACCGGCACCTGGTCTTCCCGCTGCTGGAGTTCCTCTCTGTCAAGGAGGTACGCGCGTGCCCCAAGCGTGAGGCAGCCGGCTGTGGAGCGGGCGAGCGGCGGGGAACGCTGTCTCCCGGCGTCCGTCCCGGGTGCCGCCGGTGCCTCTGCCTCGCCCGGGCCCTGTGGGCGCGGCCCGGCCCTGCGCTGCGTGGGGAGGAAGCGGGGGCAGGGCGGGAGCCGCGCCTCGGGTCGCCGTTCGCTGTCCGTCGCCCTGTGGCGGTGCGGGCCGCCCCCCGCACGGCTGTCGGCGGCGCTGGGCCGTGGGGCCCGCGGTGTGGGCGGCGTTACTTACCGACCGCGGCGATAAGCCGCTGCCGTTTTGGTTTTATTTCCGCGCTCAGACCGAACGCGGGGCCCACCTCGTCCCATCCCTCGTTGTTGTGGGTGTGAAGCTGCATCCCCGTGTCAAACCTGGTTGTGCCGGAGCTGATTCAAGCTGAGCTTGTATCGATCAAAGTTACCTAAAGTGCTCGGCTCTCCTGTCTTAAACAGTTAAGAACACGTGCGAGGCTTCCCAAGTTGGGATTTTGAAGTGCATGCTATTTTAGGCGTCAGAAATAAGCCTCAGCATGCGTGCATTGGGACAACCTGCCCTGCCAAGTTCTTCTGTCTAGGGTGTGGGTTTGAGTTGGTAGCAGTCATCTGCAGGGTTTTTTTTTTTGTGTTCTGGCATTTGTGAGCCACTACAGGTTAAGCAGAGCTGTTATTGCAGTGTGTTATCTTGAATACTCTTCAGTTCAAAGCTGAACTATACTTCTTGAGTCTTGTCTGAGATTGTGCAATGAAGTCTTCATACATGTGCATGTTTGGGTTTTTTGGGAGTTCGCATCCTCACCTGAATCTTAAAGACCTAATGTTCATAATGCATAGCTCAGTTATTACAAAGATCTTTAAGAAGTAATTAAACAAACTTAAAGAAAATGGCCCAATTACAGAAGCTCAATTAAAAAAATTAAATTTTTTAAAAGAAGCTTGCTTAAGCTATAGGCATTGTATTTTATGTTAAGTTGTGTACAACTCAAGTTTCATCTTAAACATCTTTTCTGAGATTAACCTTGAGTAACTTGAGTCTGCACTACTCAGAGTGCTATTCTGTGCAAAGCAGAACTCTGAACTCTCCTTCAGAGTTGTACCTCCTTAAGTTCTGGGGCCAGAACAGGTGTCTTCAATTTGTTGGCTGGTTTGTTTTAAGTCTTGGTTGGATTTCTCATGTTGGATTCTCTCCCCCCCTTTTCCATGAAGAATTCATTATTTGCTTTGGTCCACAAAGTAACTCATTTACTTTCATTAGGAATGATCACCTAGAAAGATGACTTGTCTTCTAACTATTCTTTTGAAGTTCCTGTGTTCATAAATAGCAGAAAATTAGCGTTGTCTTACTGGGACTAGAAAAACAGAGACACTGTATGGTAACCCTGCCAGTTGACAGAGCTATCAGACTTCTTGAAAAGCTGGGAGATTGATGTTTAAAATAACTTAATTGAACAAAATTCTGTTCAATTAAGTTAAAATAACTTAATTGAACAAAAAACTGTAACAATAAAGATAATTAATTTGAATTGGTAAGTGTTTAACAGTATTCAAAGAAATCTGTTAATTATTTCTGTTTCAGATATATAATGAAAAAGAACTACTTCAAGGAAAACTGGATCTCCTTAGTGATACCAACATGGTGGATTTTGCTATGGATGTGTACAAAAATCTTTATTCAGATGAAATTCCCCATGGTAAGTTGCTCAGTTAAAGAAATTTTTTTTTATATATTTGTTTAACTTCTAAATTAATAGCTGGTAGCACTTTTAGTGTGGCATTCAAATTTCAGAAATGTTTTCCTTTGGCATTTGGGAAAGAATGCATAATGCTGGAACATTGCCTACTCCTGGTTTTAATCACTTGTGTCTACAGATAAATGCTGCATCTCTAGAAGGAGAAAGTCCAAATTAAATCGTTGTAGACATGAAAACTAATGCTTAATGTTCTACCATTAGGAAACAATATCTCCTTTTGCATGATTCTTAAAAATTTAAGAAGAAAGTATCCATCTTCCTGTATGACACCTTAGGAGGGAGGAAAATAAGATAACTTTTAGCTTACATTATTTGTGTTTTTCCTTTATTTCTTTTCTTTCATTGTGTCTTTATTGTGAGGTTTTTTATTCCTCATGCTGTTCTCTGAATAGATGCTTTACCCTGTTTACAAATTTTGGTTCATCTTAAAGAGTTGTTTGCCTTTTTCTAAGCTGCAGTGGGTTTACAGCTTGCCTAGTCTGCAGCTTTTAACTTAGGAGGAAGAAATTCAGGTGTTTTTGCTTATCTGGGTATGGGTTCCAGCTGTTTTGCTTGAGTCTTGTTCATTCCAGGTTCTTTAAACTAAAGACTCACAGCCCCTTTTGAAATACGTAGAACTGTTAAGGCTTACAGATGTTGGATTGAACATTTTGATCAAATATTTCATAAGTTAGCATTAGCTATTTTTTTTATTGGTGTATATGCAGTGCCCCTTTGGGCTGACAGTGCCAGTTATGAGGTTATGAGAGGCTTTCACTTCTGTCTTCCAAGGAACAGCTACAATGATAGCTTCACCTTTCAGTTTCAGATGGTTATAAACATCAGGTGATCTCAGGGCTGTTAAATTCTCAAAGCTGAGAAATTTTTCCTTTGCTCCAGACTTTCTAAATGGAGAAGAATGTTACAGTATCAATAGCACACCTTCAAAAGTAATTAGTCTAATATTTTTCATCTGATTACAGCCAACTACTTAAGGTTATTAAGCTCTTCAGGTTTGAAAGCTCATAGCTGCACTTGAGTTGAATGAACTTGGCCATTGGGAAAACTGTCAACATACTGGCCAACAACTTAAATCTTTCTAACGATGTTTGTCTTTGCATGCATTTTGGAAGTATAGGTCTTATCAAATAAGTCATCATACTAAGATATTTGCCTTTTTTTCCTAAGAACAGGAAGTAGCAGAAGTAATACTTTCACAAGCAATCTGAACAAATGACTCTTAAGTGAAACTTTCTATGCAAAGATAGCTTACATTTAACAGAATGTATGTGCCATTTCTTTTTACTTGCAGGCTTACTGACTTTGTTCAATTTTACAGTAACATTTTGTTAAGACTTTACTGTAGCAGAAGTTTCCTAAAGCTAGTATACTTAGATGTCTTGCCTTCCACAATTACCTTATGATTATGCAGCCAGGAGCTGTCACAGGGAAAGGAAAAACATTTGTTAGTAAGTTAACTGAATATTTTTGTTTTTCATCTGTTTTTCCTTTTAAAATCTCAAGATTCTCCTGAAGTTGGAGATAATTTCTCCTTACTGGAATACTTCCTGTCAGGCAAGTCGCTCCTGGATTTAGGTCAGGTCACTGTAATGGTGTTATTCACTTTGGATATCCTCTACAAATGAAATAATGAAAGAGAAGTCTAATAGACTCACTGTAATGCTCCCTGCCCTGGTGTGTGACCCTCTCCACTGGTTTCTGGGTTGTTATCTCCTAAGATTTGGTCTTGGGTTGTCGTTCTTGGATCTCATACATTTCTTGGTGTGTATTTCAAGTCCTAAGGTGCTGCTGTCTTGTCTTCTTTTCTAAGCACATGGACTGAGCTTTTAAGTATTTGTTTTATTGCACATGGAAGTCTTGGATAGCCACTTTTTCTTACTAATTTCTTATAAAGGGTTCTGAGTTAGCATGTGTGATGTTGTTAAATATTTTAAAAGTGTACTTTTAGAACCTGGTTGGTTAGAGGAAAATCTAATTAGTATCATAGCTTAGGTTTTTTACTTTTTTTTCTCCAGGCTTATTTGGAATGAGCAAAGTTACTTAAAAAGATGCTTCTCCTTTAGTGGAAGCCCAAACATACCTTAGCTTGAGCCAAGGCATTTTAGGTATCTGCTCTTGGGTGGTTTGATTAGAACTATGCACACTATGAAAGAAACCATATGGTAGGGACTCGTTGTTAAGCCAACGAGTTCTTAAGTATCTCTAGTTTTGTGACTTCCTTGAAAGGATGAGCTAGGTAGGAATTGGAAGAGAACCTATTCAAAAGTGCTGTCAGCACCATGTGATTACAGGTTACTTTCTGCAAAAACTCAATCTGTATGTGGAATGTTTTTTTTTAGCTTTGCGTGAGAAGAGAACAACTGTTGTTGCACAGCTGAAACAGCTTCAAGCTGAAACAGAGCCTATTGTCAAGATGTTTGAGGATCCAGAGACAACAAGGCAAATGCAGTCTACTAGGTAACTTTTAATGTGTTTTTCTCATGAGGGCTTGTTGGTATCTTAGGTGTTAATGGTAGGGTGTTTTTACTTCAACCAGTGTGAGTAGTGTTTGTGATGAGGTGATTGAAGTTGCCAAAAGCTGTTTAATCTTGTTGCTTTTACTTGTTTTACAAAAATAATCTCCTCTAATGTTCAGCTGAGTCAAGTGTGGACAAGTGCCAGATATTCAGTACAGCCTGGGTTTTTCGGAGGTGAAATAAGGTTTGAAAAAACTAAAATTCCTGTTGTTATAGTAGATCATCTATCTTTCTCCCTTTAGCTGCCTTCCGCAGAAGGCTGTAGAATGCTGTCATTCCCATTTTGAGAGGCTTTATAGATGAACGTCCTTCTGGTGTTGTAGAGTATGTTTCTTTCAGGCATATTAGTCCTTTTACTGTCTCCATTCCCTGCCTTGGACAAGCCAACTGGATGTGAGATTGTGCTAGGAATTGTTTTTTTTAAAAGACGTATCTAATTTCTTAATCGATTTGGAGAATAATTAAAGTAGGACAAGTGTCTAAATACTGCCTCTAAGGACTGTGAGTTTTATGGTTGAAGCTTAATTAATCCTTTGTGGGAAAGGATTCTGCTATCATAGTTAAGAAAGTAACCACATGACTTTAAGAGAAAGCTGGGTGGTACTTAGTGAAAGTTACTGCTGGCTTTCTTCATGTTAGAGCCATTGTTATTACTGTTGTGTGTCTAACCTTTGTATGGAAAGCTCATCAGATCCTTTATTCAGTTTTCCTATTCTAACATTTGAATAGTGTACCACATTAGATGGAACATTTAAGACTCAACTTGAATTCAAAGGTGAAGCCAGTGCTTAGATGTCAGTGAGCTGTATGCATCTCCTGGCATGGAAGATTAGATTGATTCTGGAATTTTATTGAAAAACCTGAAATGCACAACCTGAAATCCTTCTGAGAAGTCTTCCCAAAGAGAACAGTTACCTGAAATAGCTGAGGGAAGAACTAAGTGCAGATTAGTATCCCTTTTCTCATATACCATCCTCACTCAACTTGCTGAGAAGTTTAGTCATCCCTTTTGGCCCATACAGATGGACAGTGTGCATCTTCTTCAACAAGCTGAGTAGCTTGTTGGTTCCAGGGTTTTTGATCTGATTTGATCTTTATCAACACAGAAATGGTGAGGTGCAATGCACTGGGTCTCAGTACACATATGAAACAGGATTTCATTAGAAATTGGTTAGCTTTCCAGCACTTCAGGGAGAAGCTTTATTTTCTCTTCCAATACAGTCAGAAAGTACTTGAGCTTTTTCTGACAAAAGCATTGTCAGGATAAGTAAACTCTTATCTGATTTCTGTGAATATGCATGTCAGAATACTTTCTGCTACTCAGGAATACCAGTTTTTTGCTGTAGGTTCTGGTCCCTGTCATTGGGCATTATTGGTTGAAATGGGTTTGATTAGACTGAAAAGAAGTGTCTGTCTAAAGAGCCCAATTAAATTCTGTAAAGATTAAGTGACAACTTCAAATTCCTTGATTTCTGTGGATTTCTGTTGGTGACTTGTATTGAACTCAGAGCTTCACATCTCAGCTTTTGAATCAGAACAAATGCTGTTTGGGGCACCAAAGTCTGGGAAATAGTGGAAAATGTGTGAAAGAAGCTTTAAAATGTGGTATGTTCTGCGTTTATATTTTTTTGTTCAGCTCTTTGAGAAAGACATGAAGGCTTTAGAAGTTTGAGAAATAGTCAGTATCCCTTATCCTTACAGAATCTTCCGCTGGAAGACACTGAATATTATCTCAGTGCTTCTGCAAGTTGTACTGAGACTGCAATTCTTAGCTTATAAAAAAAAGCATTTAGTTCTGTAAAACAAGATATGATTTAACTGTGTTCGTCAAATGCTAGTTAAGAGGCTATTCAGGAGAACTAGGCTTGAGTCCTTGTTTGCCCCACACCGTTGAAATGTGAGTTCTCAGAAGAAGTGGAGAGTACCTACAGATGTGGGGGGAACTAAAAGAGAAAACGCAGTGTTCTTTCATACTTCGATTATATGAACGCCCTTTTTTTGCAATACAGAAGATAGTTGAATACATTGCCAAATAGAAACTATGTGTATGAATTCAGTGTTGGTGCTTGTTGCCAGATAATTGCAGTACATCACTAGGTGAAAAATGGGCATGCTAAAGTTTTACTCTAGGAGCTGACCTTTGCAAATACTAGATTAAAAAAAAAAGCTATTAATAAAAAACTGTTTAATAATCACGTGTCTAAAATCCAGGGGTCATTAATAGAAGACTCGATAAACCAGTTTTTGTATACAGGAGACTTGAATTTCTCTATTGTCATAACAAGAGTGGTGGTTTTTATTATGCATGCTAAATAAAAAGATTCAGAAATATGGTTGTATATAAACATTCAGAACTTAAAAAATGCACAAATACAAACAGTTGTGTCCTGCAGATTCCTCTGTGGTAGAGGTTTGCTTGCTTGTTTCCAAGTGTTAACACTGGGAGAAGAATTCCTTTGTAACTGTTTGACTTGCTTTTTTCCCCTTTGTCTCTTGTTAAAATCCCAGCTGCTTGGGTAGAGTAATTGCAAAACAAAAGTGAGAAGAGCTCTAAATCAGAATTGAATTTTCATACTGAAAGCTGAGAATGCTGTCAAATTGAAAATCTACTTTTTCTTGTGGTAGCTGTTTTTGCTGGTAGTACTCATTTTAAACTGTGTTAATTTTAACACACACAACTTTTTCATAATGCTAGGAATAGTTGCTTCACTGTTATTGCAGTTACTTTGGTACAGTCTCTGGAGAAGAATCATTGTAAATGAACACGAGGTGATTCTAAATTCTAATGGTGGAAGTCTGGTGTGTAGGGTGTTGCACGGTGGCAATCAGTTTGTTTTGTGAAAACATCAGTTTTTATCTTTTTGTTTTAGGGATGGTCGAATGCTGTTTGACTACTTAGCTGAGAAGCATGGTGTAAGTGTTTTAATTGCTATATCTTTTGGAATTCAGTTCTAAACATCTCCACTCTATTTCCCTCACAGCCAACAACTGAACAGCTAGGTACTGCTGATTTGGCTTGTCTCACTGGACTGTAGAGTACTTCAGTAATAGAATTTCTGCCTATTTGAATGTCTTTGAGTGCATACATTTTATACAAACAAAAAATACATCCTTGTAACTAGCATATGTCTTACTTGATAAAGCAGAATTTCAGCTCTTTTTCCCCAGCATGATCACTGGTTCAGTGATGTGGATTAAAGTAGTTCTGCGTAGTACCTACTGTTTACAATAACTTTCAAAGATAGTAATGGTTACTGTTAAAGGTTTTTCAAAGCTACTGTTTAAAGAGGTTTGTAAAAACATTTCTTCCTACAAGGAAAACATTTTATTTATATTTCTTTTCAGTTTAGACAGGAGTACCTAGATACACTCTACAGGTATGCAAAATTCCAGTATGAATGTGGCAATTACTCTGGAGCTGCAGAATACCTGTACTTCTTCAGGGTTCTGGTAAGTTCTAGGTGTGTCATCTGAATTGTTTACTCTCAGAGCGGCGAGACTCTGGTACTGTTTGCCCTGAGAAGTTGGGAATGCTTTCTTTGGAGGCATTAAAGGCCAGTTTAGATGTGGCCCTGGGCAGCCTGGTCTGGTGGGTGGTAAACTTGCCAATAGCAGCAAAGATGGAACTGGATGGGCTTTAATGTTACTCTGAACCCATATCGTTCTGTGATTCAATGAAAATTATCCTAAACTTTGTGAAATGTTGCTAGAGTAAATAGTGGTAACTTTTTTAATTGACTGTAATCCATAAAGTGGCTTTGAGATTAGATCTTAATGAAAATGCAGTTGAGAGTAACAGTGAATTGAATTATCCATCTAAATGTTGATGGTAAGGCTGAACTCCTTTCTATGATTTTGTTGTGTGTGTTTCGTGGGCTGAGGGAGGAAGTAAGTTACTACAGATTTGTGGGCAGATGTCCTTAATTCCCAGTGCTTTATTTCTAGGTTTAGCATTATTCTCTTTTGTCAGATAATAATTTCAAAACAAGTACTGTTTTCATGCTGGTAATAGTTTTAATGTATATATGTTTTACTAAGTCTGAAAAGGCTATTCTTCTAAATTCTGTGTGATGACAACCTATGAAGGAATTATTGTAACTGATCTGTGAAAGGAATTTGACACAATGACCTAACATAACTAAATCCTTGATAAATCTAACACAGGTTCACCTCAGAACTACCCTTCTAGGACACAGGCTTGTTACTGCAAAGTTAGATTTGGTCTGGGCATTTCTATAAGAAGTGTGCTTTTGTTACAGCTCTAGCAGAAAGAGCTTTAGAGTATTAGTTCTTATGGTATGATTAGCTGCTATCACAAGTTCTTTAGGAACCTGCTTTGTAAGAGGTTTGTTCTAATCGTTCAGAAGCAAAAACCTGGAACTAGTGGCTGAGCATTAGATGATATTTAATTATTATTTTTTTGTTTAAGTTAAATTGCAGCAGCGGGAAGTCTTTCAGGATTTTCTAGTTTCTACTTCCAAAGTGTTAGTGCTGTTTTTAGTTATGTATGTAAATTGCTTTAAGAAATATATCTAAAGAGGGAATCGTGCATCTTTGATGTTCTTTAAGTTAAAAATATTACTAGAAAATATTTTTCTTCTCTTTTTCAGAAGTTAATAATACTAATTAAAAAAAAAAGAATATAACTCTGCTGTTGTTAAAATAGGTTCCAGCAACAGACAGAAATGCTCTGAGTTCACTGTGGGGGAAACTGGCATCTGAAATTCTCATGCAGAATTGGGATGCAGCTATGGAAGACCTTACAAGATTGAAGGAGACAATAGATAATAATGTAAGTACAAACTTGGTCATGTTAGTGAGGTGAGAGGTTAGAGTTTTAGTTTTCAGATTTTGTTATAAATTGCTTGAAATCTCGTTAAGAGCCATTTACTGTGTTTCATTAGAGACAGTTGTGCATTCCTTGAATGGTGGTGAGAAAGCAAAAGGATGCTAAAAGAGGAAAGGTGAAGGAATATGGAAGCTTTCTTTTTAAATGACTTTCTTTTCTTTTATTGTTTTGGCAAGAAAAAAAGAGGTGAGCTTTTAAGGTATTTCCAGTAAACCAAACCTGCCTCAAGGATGTATATGAGAGCATGGTATCATTATGAGAAACTGCTACTTAAATTTCAGGGACTTATACTGTTCCTTTAATGTAGGGAAGTAGATGTATGCATCTGATCTATACTCTGCCTTAAGGAAAACAATATTCTTAATAAAAAAAAGTGTGAGAAAGCTTTTCATCAGAAACAGGTTTCAGTCAATTTAGGTTCCTTACCATGTGACAGTGAGAGTTCAGGTGGGCACCAGGAACATGAATTGAAAGAATGGGACTGCAGTACTAATTCATAGCAGATGACATGATTAATAACTTATCTTCCTGTCTGCTTGTTGGGCTTCAATGGCCATATATGAAATAACTTGGTGTTGTACTATTCTAAACCAGAACCTTAATAGGAGCTTTGATATTTTTCTCCTCCCAGAGTTGTTTTCTATTTTGTGTGGCAGTTAAGTAACGTTAATGAGTTTTTTGAGCTTTTCTAATCTTTATGAACTTAGGGCTGCAATAGACTCCAAAATTTGACTTAGTTGTTAAACTCCCATGGTTTTTGGGTAGAATTGTAGTAGTTAGCTGTCATGGTAGCATAATTATTACTTGTTATATCCATTTGCTCACAACATATTGCTTTCCAGCCCTTTGAATTGCTGTTAAATCTGGAGCAAATCCAGCAGTGTATAGACTTGAATTCTTACTTGTGTTGTATCAGTTGGTTTAAATGAAGGTTATGATCCTGTTCTGTGGTGCTTCATCACTGGAAAAAGTCTATGGCAAACATTCTTCTGATGCTTTAGAAAAGAGGATAAACTAAAAAGGTAGAAAAGCCAAGCTGTATTCCTTCTTCAGCTGTGGTCTGAAGAACTAAAAACAACTCAGAATCAAAAAGGGAAGTGGTAACTTCAGATTGGTATGGTGATCTTTTGAGAATTGAAATCTTAGTACCTTTGTTTAAATCACTGTATTTTTTTTTCTTTCAGTCAGTCAGTTCTCCACTGCAGTCTCTTCAGCAAAGAACATGGCTCATCCATTGGTCTTTATTTGTGTTTTTTAATCATCCTAAAGGGAGAGACAATATCATTGACCTCTTTCTCTATCAACCACAGTAAGTTCTGCTGTATTGTTGGGATTTTTGAATCACTAAAGAAAGATGATTGCACAGTCTTATCCAACATCTTGAGTCCACAGCCTGAAGCTCTCAGAAGTTGTAATTATGCTTGCTTTTTATTTTCCAAGTGTGGTGGTGTTTATTTTTGGAGGGGGGAGGGGCTGTATAATTTGTTCTTTTTCAAGGGGGCAGGTAGTAGAACAGTAAGATCTGGCGCTGTTTTTTTTTCTGGTGTTCTAGTGAATTGAATAACTATTTATGTTACATACTAAACTCCTACTGCGCCTTTTAGGGTGGTAGGGAAAGATGATGCCCTTTAGACTTACCTAGTTGGATTTTTTTAAGATGTATTTAAGAAGGATTTTTGAGGGAAATCTGAGAAGAATAAAAATACAAACTGAAACACTATTGTTGTTTGTGAGAACTAAATTGTTATCTTTGTATGATACCTAAAACTGATGAATGCTGAGAAGTTATCAGTAGTTTATGGACTGTTCTGCAGTGCTAAGCACCCTTTCATTACTCCCTGGGGTACTAGTCTTTCTCTTTTCCTATCCCCAGTTAAAGACCATCAGAGTGCTAACAAATGTAAATCATCCATCTTTATTTGATTAAATGTGCACTGCTGGCGTATAGCATAAGAGACTTATGATCTGTCTATCATAGGCAATATTTTGATGGAGAACTATATTATCTGAACTTAGATTTTTTTTTCTTTAGGTATCTCAATGCAATTCAGACAATGTGCCCTCATATCCTCCGGTATCTCACTACTGCAGTCATAACAAATAAGGATGTTCGGAAGCGTAGACAAGTGCTGAAGGACCTAGTCAAGGTTATTCAGCAGGTAAGAACTGAAATCTCTACTAGTTTCTGTTCCTTTTTCACTGAAATTGTGTAACTTTCTTCTAATATGCTTGTTCTGGGACTACTTACATGTTCAGTGCTGATTGGTTTTTTTCCTCTTGAAGTCATTCATTGGGAAGTAAAATGTGTGTTAAGTTTTGCTTTCCCTCTCCCTTCTAAGACTAAGTGCAGAAAACTCAGCGAGATGCTTGAAATGGTTTTGAATCATTGTCTATTTTTTTCCAGCCATTTAGTTCAGCAACTCCACTGCAAGGAGTTTTTTTATATGGGATTTATATGGGAGATACTGCTTGCATTTCAAAACTGTTCTTTGTATGCTGTTTGACGTTCACATTTGCATAATTTTCTTTAATGCTTCTGTTCTTGCAGTTATGTGTAGTCATAGAATCTTACTGGAATAACAAAAGGAGCAAGGTGTTTGGTAGGGATCAAGGGCATTATTGCAAAGGCTTCTGTCTGAAATCAGAATGCAACTTGTGTATAACCAGTTAACCTTTAAACACTAATTATACCATACTAGTTTATACATTTAATAAAGTGGTATATACATAATATGAACCATACAGAGTAGATGACTAATATCAAACTCTGTAATGTTATAATTTATGGATCTGAAAGTTGTTCGCACAGGATAACTTATAACTTGTTGGGAGAGGGGAATGAAGCACTGAATATAGTGGTTTGTCTGATGTTACATGGCAGGCTGATACTAAGAGGCATGTCTGTCCATTCTCTAAATGCTAAGACATGAAGATTCTGGAAGTGTTGAACTGACAGTAGGCAGTTACATGTTCATCTCAATTAAACTGAAAATATTATCCAAGCTCTTTCATGTAATTACTTGAAGTACAGTGGTGTGTAAAACTAAACTTTGAACCTAAATAATGAGTCTATAAATACAGTTTTTCTAGTAAGGAAAGATAGTTTTCATCTAACAACTGAAAGAGCCTACTTAGTGAATCTGGTCTTATAAGTACTAAAGCTGGTAGTAACTGATTGTAGCTGTCATAAAGTGATTGTTAGAGACATGCCAGAAGGTGTTGTATTTGCATCTTAATTTACACTCACAGATATGTATGTAATGTTTCTGCCTTATGATTAAGTAATATCATAATGGAGTACTTTGTATAGGAGAAGTAGCATTATATGTGTAAGCCTTATCTTGTTTGTATATCAAATGATTTAGTTTCAAGTATCAGGTATTTGGAATAGTTCTTGAAATTGAAATTTAGGAAGAATCTGTTCTTACCCATATGTTAATAAACTACAGTGCTTGATAGAAGATGAGTAAGAGTCATGGATGCTTTCTTAACCTGAAGGTTGCAGTTCTAAATGCTAGGACTGAAATTGCACTTGTGGTTATTTAATGACTATTAAAAAACATTTGTGTGGCTCTTACAAGAGAAGTATGTTTTTCCAGTATCTAATTGTTTGGATAATGTATGTAATATTCAAGTGAACTTGTTGCAGTGATTCCTAATAGTGTTGTGTTTTTTATTTTACCAGGAGTCCTACACATACAGGGACCCCATCACTGAATTTGTGGAATGCCTGTATGTTAATTTTGATTTTGATGGTGCGCAGAAGAAGCTGAGGGAGTGTGAAACAGTAAGCTCTATAATTCTATTTTTTTCATTGATTACAGATCTGTATGAAATTCTTAAGATCCAGCGAACTTGAAATTTGAACTCAAATTCCATTGCCAGTGTTTTATTTGTTAGCTTTAAGATTATATTTAGTCAGCTCCTAGAGCAAAAAAAAAAACGAATAAGTGATTGTGCTTCTGGCTGAGCTTCAGCTTCTCGGTTAATGTTAGCTTGAAGAAAAGGGTTGCTTTACCTTCTGTTCTGTAAAGTGTTGCGCTCTGGTTTGGTGACATCGAAAAACACTGTGAAATCAGGATAGGTAAGTGTATATTCATGTAAAATGAGTATAGTTAAGATAAGCAGTGCTTGGGTTGACTAGTGTAAAAGTTAATATTTCTCACAGCTGAAAAGCATTGTCAGTTTTTAATCTTTTTTTGACTCTTTTCACTGATATTGGTTACCTTATCAGATAAGAAGGTTAGTAACTCTATTCACTGCTAAGGGCTGGTGGTCCTTTTTATCTGAATTTAACATGCACAGTTGTACTCTAATGAAGCTGGCTTGCACAGTAAAAGAAGACAGAATGAGAGAAGTCTCTTAAAGTAAGAGGAGAGTAGTTAGGTTTTATGTGTTACTGTAGAGATCTTCAGTGTAGGTTTGATAGACCATGTTCCTTTTGGTGACCTCAGTTATCAGGTAAGTGTATAATGTTAATTTAGCAATCTGCAGATTTATGAGAAGTCATTTTAAATACAGATTTTTTTTGTCCATCATGGATTATGCTGAGAACAGTTTCTAATAGATTGTGCGTTTCATTAATAAACAAGATGAGTGACAACAAAAAATTAGTCTTTCCATGTTTGTTTTCAGTGTTCCTTTTCTCTTTATGCTTGCAGGTGCTTGTGAATGATTTTTTCTTAGTTGCCTGCCTCGAGGATTTCATTGAGAATGCCCGTCTCTTTATATTTGAGACTTTCTGTCGCATCCATCAGTGTATCAGCATTGGGTAAGAGAACTTTTTTATATGGCTATACAGATAAATCAGTTGCAAATGAGATTGACAAACAGCATAAACTTTTGTACTAAAAATGTTCAATCATCAGATGTAGTGACTTTTATTTACTAAAACTGACTTTTATTTACTAAAACCTAATTAGGTAGCTGTCTTTTTTAGATGTATAGCTCTAAAGTCATGTATTTTAATTACAGCAATCATATTTTAAAGCTATGTGATTTTAATGAAATTTAACACAAATTCTTTATTCTCCTCCCTTCTCCACCCAACCAAGCATTCTTTTCTGCACATATTGATACAGAAGGACAGTATTAAGTAAATCATAGCAAATATGGTAATTGTTTGTAATTGTTTACTTAGGCATAGGTATGTCAATTGTCTTAACTGTATGTCCCTTGAAAGGGATTGGCGTTTTATTGCTTTTTTTAATTATATCTTGTTTCCTGTGTGCTACTGGAATGATCCAGCTATAAGGCAATAATATTCTTACAGACAAAGATGTCTGCTACCTACTCAAATTAATATTCTGAAAGCAGACTTTTCCAATACCTTTGTTGAAGAAACTAAGCAGAGAAATGGTGTTACACGTTTGAGATTCTCCTACAGTTGGTGTATGCCTCCATTCTCTGTAGGTCCAAGTCACTTAAAGATTTCTAGAGAATATTAGAGAGATCTCCCAAACAGCAGAAAATAGAGCTGGTAAATGAATCAATTTCAGTGGAATCTTGCTTTGGATATCCACTAGTGACGTGGTGTTTGTCTGACCCTCCGAGGAAGCTGTTTAATGCTTCTTGATTTAAAAAGTAGAAGGATTTGACTGAAAACTCTTCCAAAATTTTGGAAGCTTATTGAAAGGATGACTTCATAAATTTTTCTGATAAGATAAGCCCCAAAGATTACTTTCATAGTGTATCTGGAAAATGATAGTATTTTGTTAGGTGCTAGGTAATTGAGTTAATACAAAGGTTGGTAGAAGGTGCTTTTTTGAGAACTTAACTCTGCTGTAGTGTGTTTTAAGCATACTTAAAAGGTAGTAAACTGAACTAAATGATGTGAGCAGAACTTTTGTATACTTACATTCACTTTTGTAAGGAGACTAATACTTGAATCAGAGTGCTACACATTTAATGATAAAGTGACTTCGAAATGAGAATTTTGGAAGAAATGAGAATTTTGGAAGAATATCTTTGTAAACTAAGCTTTGTAAGGGTTGAGTTTCTGGAATATATGAAACTTACATAGGGTCTTGCTATCTCCTGCAAATGATTCTTTGTACTGTGAAGGCACACATTCTTATAGAAGTTAGATGTTTACAAAGAAAACCTTAAACTAAAGGCTAAACGCCATTCTTAGAAGTTTAATAGACATCAGATCATAGAAGCATTGAGTAGAGAGCGTAGAAGATACACTTTAGTGCATTGCAGGTGTCTCTGGTGAAAGAAATGAGATGATAATGATGGCAAAAATAGTGAGCTTTGTTTGATTCAAGGTATATGGTATATTATCCTCTATAGAGCATTTATTGCTTTATGGTTCATACAGTTTTGTACCACAAATGATAAAATATTTTAGTTCTCATTGTGTGGTTTGGAAGTAGAGGTAGTGTCTTCATTTCATAATTGTAATGATGTGTTCTGAGGGAAGTGATAAATTGATTTAGATATGGATATTGCATAATATTTCTGGTGTCTTCATGTGGAATCAGTCATCACTAAGGAGATTGTTTTCACCAGGTCATAGTGTTTAAAGTGATGGACTCAAGCCTTAAACTTCTGCACAAGTTGTGACAGTTGTTAGACTTGGGCTTCAGTGGGGTACATAAGTATTTCTTGGTGCATTGTAGGCTTCTTTTGAAGTAACTGGCATGTCAGAATGCTTTTATTAAAGTTTGGCTGAGCAGAGTTCTTGCATTACTCTTTCTCCATGAGCAATTTCAACTGCTATTCCTAGAGCTGAAAATTAGTTGGTTCTATCACAGTGCCTTTAAGTATTGCTTAAGTAGTCAGAATAAAAAACCTTGGAAATGCTATGGTTCCTTATATTAAATATAAAATAGGTGGCTTATTTGATTTTTCTAACTATCTGTTAGGCAGCTGGTACTTTTTTCCAGAGGACACAGTTTCCTTATCAGCTGTAATTTCAAACTTATCAGTGTTAAATCATCCTGTAATTAGTTTACTGCTTAAAATACCATATTTAGCAGGGGGTAATAGATTAAATTATTTCAGAATGTGATTTGATTAGTTTGATATGTCCGTATTTAATTAAAGAGCTGATTACGCTTTATTTCTGTTCTGTGTCTTATCTTTCAGTGTACAGAACATAGCAGGTCTATTTATATATGAGGCTGTGTGGAAGTTCAGTAACTTTCTGCTTATGCAAAGGAAAAGTTTAAATAGCGTTTTTTCCAGCATGAACCAAATAAGTGAGCCTTCTATTAAGACAGAAGGGTGGAAATAATCTGGAGCTTTTTCTTTTTTGAACAGCATGTAACATGATACAGTAGACAGGAGTACTGTATACATGCATATTTAATAGCACAGTAGAAGAATGTTTGTAACATAGTTATAATTAGGATAAGTCTTCAGTGCATTTAGTTTAGAAGGATTGAAAATGCTTTCTGGCTGTGTTAGAGGATTATCTCCTCAGCACTGTGCATCCAGGCACTTTAAGTTGGTGTTGGCTGCTTCAGTGTGGCCTGTGAGGGGACTCTAAGCTAGAGCCTAATTGTAGCAAAAGCTGAAATTGGGTCACCTTTTGCCTTAAAGGTTTTATTAAAGTCTTAGTATTACTAGCAGCATTAAAAAACTTTATTTCACTGAAAGATGACTGTTCTATTACTTGTTGTTATTTTATATTTAAAATCTAACTTTGAAATTTAAACTGACTTAAGTTCAGGTAAGTTTTCTTATATCCATATCTGCCCTCTGTCGCTTTCATTATGAAACTTTGAAGATTTTCAAGTGCATGTTGGAGGAAGAAAATACCTGTACAGAATTGTGTTATATGCTTGTCCATGTAACTATTATAACATACTTGCTCAGTTTCTTCAGAGGTAGGCTTATTCTGTAAAATACAGACATGGATAAGGCAATTCATAGCTCTTAATTGTCTCTTCAAGACCAGTAGTAGTACATAAGTGTAGAGGATATATACTCATTCTCAAGAGACATCTTGAGGTTTGAAGAACTTCCTAGGGCTGTGCTTATGTTCGCAAGTAGTGAGTGTAAGAGGATTGGATCTACAGAGAAAAATGTGTTGTTCAGGATTTTGCTGGCATTCATACTCAATGTGTTCTGCTTAAAACAAGTTATAATTGGAGTAAACTAGGTTTAAACCCATCATAGTAATTAAGCACACTTTATTCTTTAAGTGCATCTTTCTATCTAATTCTAGATAGAAATTCTTCTAGAAGAATCTAGTTTTCAGTCTGGTTTTGATCATAGTTGTCACTGCAGTCTCCCACAGTAGGAAGTAGGAATGATTGCTTTCATTTCCTGTACAAACATACATGCTAATGAAGGCTACTTGGTTAACAAACCTTATCTTCATTGGCTCTTGAGAAAGGTACAATTTACTAGATGATATAAAGCAATTAATAGTTTCTGCTCTGGAGTAGCTCTTTCCTATAAGCCTATGTTGTACCTACACCCACTCCAGCACAGAGGGATTGTAAGTTAAGGAAAAAGTAAAATCTGGGTGCTGTGGCTTAGAAGTGACCGCTGGAAGTCACTTGATTCGAGTCTGTGCACCCAATTACAACTTAGTGCAGGAACCACCTCATGTTATGCTACCCTAATCCTTGCCTAGTTGATTCTTGATTGTCTCCAAAGTTGGAGTGTCAATAGCCAAATCACAAAGGTGGGTAACTTAATCCATGAAGTTGTGGCAATGGCCACTTCATGTGGTCATCTGGAGGGGTTATCAGAGGATTCTAATAAAATACCTCTAACAGAAATAGGAGAATTTCCATAGTTTGCATTCCCCTACTGTTCTTTCAATTTAGAGTTTTGTTGTTTAGAGTCAAGTGCTTAATATCAAAGACTATTGGGGAAAAAAAATAGCTGCTTCCTGCTGAAATTTCAGTATCCCTTGCTGTTTCTGTACTGATAATTCCATAAAAATTTCACATCTGTGATGTCTTCTGTTCTCTTGCTTTTTCTGCCATGACTCTCTGTAGTTTCAAAGTGCACCACAGATTAAAAGTTCAGATGAAATAGTAGCAACTAATCTTGGATTTCACTTATCCTTTCTTTCTAAGATTCCAGGTACCTTATTGTGTATTTGTTGCTATTTCACTGACTGAGGTCAGTATTAAAGTTACTTTGATTTTTTTCTCCTTGCTTTATTTCATATTCATCTGTGACAGAAATGAAATTGGAAGAAAGTTAAGAGAGAAGAGTGTGCAAAAGGAGAGACCATATAAAGAAGACTCAATATATAGTCTAGCCATGTGGACTGACTAATAATTGATACAACAGTAATTAGTATAAAATGAGAGTTGCTTTTGGGTTCAGAAAAATGTTCTATCAAGACCCTGTAAACTGGTGAGAAATTGACCTCTTGTGCAACTCCAGCGTAACCACACAGATTTTGGTGAACGCTTGCAGCCCTTACCTCACGTTTGTCAACGCAGTCTGGAAGCTGATGGAAGAATGAGCGTTACAAATAAACTCTAGGAGCCAAATGCCAGCAGGAAGCTGGAGGAGTTGGCTGCAAAGCCACAGGAAACACCATCAGAGGGAATTATTTCTGGATAAGAGTACTTTTTTCATTAAGCATTTTCCTTTCTCTGTTCTCCTCCTTTCCTAGTCACCCTTAAAATTGCAGGATACTGTGAATCTATATTGAATGCATGATGAATATGTTGAATCTTAAGGGCCACAAGAACACACAGCTTGTTTCTGGAACTTCAATGTTCATTGGTAGCTCTGTAGCAGTCAAACAGCTTTACTGGACTACTTACTCATAAAATGTGACTGTTGTCTGGTTTTAAAGAAGAGTAAAAGGAATTCAGTTTTTTCCTTATAGTAGCAGTTGTTGTTTTATGTTGTGGTAAGACTACGTAAAATGACAATTTTTCCAGGAATTCTCATGTAGGCAAGCTTTAATAGGAATATATAAAGATACATGCTTACTGTATATCTTTAACTTGTATTTCAAGGAATGAATTTCTTATTCAGAATGTTGCAAGCAGTGACAGGATTTTTCCTTTTTAAGGAGGTGAAAAAATACAAGAAGGGGAGGGAAATAAGGATTGTATGTTTTAAAGTTATTTCAATCAAAGGGAAGTAGGCTTCCCAATTATATAAAAATATTGAAGAAAAGCCTTGTACTGTGTCAGGTGTTGTGTATTGGTTTAATGCATATTTTACAGGCTCTGAGTATATTTATCAATATGAGAGAGGCCATATTTCATCTTCTGATAAGGCTGTTATCTTCTAGTATGTTGGCAGATAAATTAAATATGACTCCTGAAGAAGCAGAAAGATGGATCGTCAATCTAATCCGAAATGCACGATTAGATGCCAAACTGGATTCAAAGCTGGTAAGACTGCATGCATGGATTCAGGTGATTTCTTACCTAGAAGTGGTGTGTTCCAGCTTGCTTTTCTTTGCCCACAAACTGTAGTAAGCTTCACTACTGTGTTTTGGCTCTGTGTGAGAGAGAACTTCTGTAGAAGTTCTGAAAGCAGAGCATTAAAATAAAGGCTTGTGTACTCTGAGTGACTGTTAAATTTCCTGCTTCTTTGTTGCATTTTAGGGCCATGTAGTTATGGGCAACAATGCAGTGTCACCTTATCAGCAAGTGATTGAGAAGACCAAAAGTCTGTCTTTTCGTAGTCAAATGTTGGCTATGAACATTGAGAAGAAATTGAATCAGAGTGGTAGATCAGAGGTTAGTATGAGTTGTATTTTTTCAGAATCTGTGGTTTTTTTTTTTCTTGAATGTGAACGATATTAAAGCATAATTCTAACCTGGTCCTTAGTTCCTTAGGCATACTTAATTCTAGTTCTGGTGCCAAAAGTTAACAAACTGGCCAAATTGCTGAAAGCTGACGGATGTTTATTTCTTACAGTGGTTCTTGTTTTCTTATTTCTTCTCACTACAAAACAGGAAAAAAAAATACCTGATTATTTGTTTCAGTCATTTGATTTTGCTTCTTTTAAATGGTCCCTTTCACCATCCAGAAACTCCTTTTAAGGAGGTGATGTGTATGAAAATAGCTATACCTTTTCTGAGTGAATTACACTTGAATTACTCTGAATATTGAACACTGAGTTCGATCACCCTCTTATCACACGTTGGTGCTCTTTGACAATACTGTGTTTTTACTCAGTGTTCCTCTGACAGTGTCATTTGTGATGTGAGTATTTGTGGGTAAGTATTGGAAGAAAAATGAACAGCGTTGCAGTTCTGAGTCTGCAGTTGCAGACTCAGGAGTAGAAAATATGTTGGTCAGCCACTAATGAAAACAGGGAAGTTGGCAAATTGATTCTGTTAGATGGAAGTTGTATGAAACTTAATAGAAGAAGAAATTAATATTGTGTATTTTTGACTGATGCTTATTTTATTTCTTTTTAGGCACCTAACTGGGCTACTCAAGACTCTGGATTCTATTGATGTAGTTTTGTAGCGGGAAAATTATCAGTTTTCATTTGAATAAAAAGCATATGATAAATATGTAACTTGGAGAAGACAATTGTTTCTTCTTAAAATTATTTGAATAAAATTGGCTACTTTTAAATACCTGTTTTATCTGTAATTTGTGTAGATTAGTATTTTATATTGTACTGGGAGTATTGTATATATTGGAGTAATGTATTCTGGAGCATTTTAGATCAGTTTGCAGGATTTTAAATGTCACTTCCATTTTTTACTTGCCTCGTACCAAGGGATGTTACAGCTTTTAGAGCCATTTGAGTTTATAAGCGGGGAAATTTATATGCATCTATTTTCTTCAGCAAAAGTTGCATTTCAAAAAAATGGAAAGCATATGGTATGAACAAGTGCATCCCTAATAGCCTATAGAAAACCTATAGGAAGCCTATAGAATGCCCTATAGGAAAAATCAGAATCTTTTTTTCTATACTTCCACATTTGTCGCAGAAGCTTGTCATTACTAATGCATTTCTAACATGCATTCTCTTGGAAGAACCTAACAGCCTATATGTAAAATGGTTTGGATGGGCACTCTTCTTGTTTTCTTGCCTTTTTTTGGTTTTGGAGACTTCTTCTAGAGTGGCACTTTTTCAGCAGAATAGCCTTTCTAAAACTATGGATAATGAGCTTGGTAGGTTGAAAGCTTTTATTTTCACAAGACAAAGTTCTGAAGATTCATAAAGCAACCAATGAACTAAATTCTGTCTTGATTGACTATTGTAGCTTTTAAAATCCATTTCAACATGTTTTTCTTCAGCCATCATTTCAGTGATTTTTTTTTAATTCCTTAGCACCTCTTTTCTGCAGAAAATATAACACCTTCCAGGTCAGATCCCTAAAAAGTATCCTGTGTTTTCTGTGAGGTACAGACTGATCAGTGAGGTCAGTGCAAGTATTGGAAAGAAAAATATGGCATCTGCACAGCTCTGCTTTTAAGGGTGGGAGATATGACTCCCTTCTACTGTACCCCAGTCACATACTGATTTTTTAGCTCTTTTTGTGAAGTTCTGGTACTGATATATGTATAGCAAGTTGTTTTAACTCGATGACTCTCTTCCTACATTATTTTTCCAGTTAGATTTTTGTCATTTTTAGTTAAACAGAAGGACTTACTGGATAGTTAGTGAGATGCCAGAACTGGCAAAAGGTGAGTTGTAGAACTATTTCATGTAAACAAGGACCTTTGTACCTTGTGACTTGATCATAACTTCTTAGAAAATATTTAGTAGCAGTTCTGACTTGGAGTGTTTCTGTTTTGTTGCTCTTCTGTTACAACATGTTCATCTCCTTGTATAAGAACAACTTCATGGCCTCACTTTATTAGGAAGAGTATTAAATACCTAATTTAGCCTAAAATGTCAGTCAGGTAATGTGAGAGATACTATAATGGTCTAGAAGTAGACTTCAAACTGATTTAAAAGTCTGAATACAAGTTGGCTCACTTTTTTTTTTTTAAACTACTTGTATCCTATCAATGATGGCTTTCTGGTTGCTTGAAGTTCTGTTTCTCAATGCTGTTTCTAAGAAAGGATTAGCTAGTACAGCTTTTCTTGTGCAGAAGGATTTGTTTTCAAGGTGACTTTTATCTTACTTGAACGCTAGTATTTTGGCACTGACGGCATGCTGAGGGCATGTCTACAGAACTGTTGAATGACCAGTAATATGCAAGGTCAGCCTTTGTATGACTGATTCATCAAAAATGGTATCTAGACTGCTTCAGTAATTTCTATATTGTATTATGCAAAGAAAATAAAATCTGAATTGTTGGTAACAGTGAAAAGAGATTCCTTTTGCTTTTTCAAACTTCTACAAATATAACTCTATAAGACACTTAATGTATGTGATCTGTTATCCAGGAAACAAAGTTGTAGGAGCAGATGTTTCCATAAAAACATCAGGTATCTACCTTGAATTTTAATCACCTTTAAAGATATTTCTTTCCCTCTGTCTAATCTCGTACAGTACCAACCCTGGAGATGGGGAGCAATCCACATGCTGGAGTGCAAGGTTGTAATTCAGAGTAAGTGAAGCAGGCTAGAGCAATTGGCTGATAGGAATCCTCTGAGTTTTGGCAAAGCAAAATGTGAAGTCCTGTGTCTGGGATGGAGCAACCGTAGCATAAGGCAGATGCTGATCTTGTGCAATTCAGGTGGGGGTTACCACCAAATCAGTGAGGAGTCAAGAGCGTGTGATGTAAAACCTCCACCTGAAGGAACTACATATTCCTTAAGTAAAGCAGATGAAGAACAGATTTCATTGCTGTCTTTGGTAGATAATTGGAGACTTCAAGCTAGAACATTTTTGAAGGTCCACTGGGATAGAATGAGAGGGAATGGGTGGAGGTATATTGTAATGGGGAAGTTCCAATTAGATTTAAAGAGTAATTTTCTTTTTTTCTTACTTAAGCACTGGAACCAGTCATTCAGAGAGGCTGAGGAATGTTTACCCTTAAAGATGCTCAACTGAGTATGTGAGCATTGTGATACAGTTACAACTTTGAGCAAGGAGTTGTACTCAACGACTCCCAGAGATCCTTTCCAATCTAAATCATTTTGTTTTAATGTGTCAGATGTATTAATATACGTACTAACAACTTTAAAACATACTTCATCTTTCATTCAGCAGAGTATTTGTAGTGGTTTCCAGTAGATGGTTTAATCTGATTTACCACTGTATTATAGTCTAATCCTGTAATATTTGGGCCTCAAGTATAAAGGAATAATACTGACAAATTATCTTTTCTCACCTTCCCTGTGTGAACGGGCTGAGAGAGCTGGGGCTGATCAGGAGAAGAGTTTTGGGGAGACCTGATAGCAGACCTCCAATATGTATGAGGGTGCTGTAAGAGGGAAGGAGACAGATTCTTTAGCAGGACAAGGGGGAAGTGACTTCAAACTAATAAAAGGCAGATTTTCCTTAGATATAAGGAAAGTTTTCTGCAATAATGATGGTGAGGCACTGGGAATGGTTTTCCAGGGAGGTGGCTTGTGGATGCCCTGTTCTTAGAGACAATTAGTCTGGACCAAGCTCTGAGAACCTGATCTCTGTAGATGTCCCTGTTCATTGCAGAGGAGTTCAAGTAGGTGACCTTTAAAGGTCCTTCCTAACTCCAGTGATTCAGTCATTCTATAATCTTGCTTTAATAAACACTGCTTATTGTCCTTATTGATGCCTCTCATCTCATGACTGTCAAAACAATTTTGCTGCCCTGATGGAAGTTAGCAGTTAATGGTGAATTGCTACTGGTCTGTACACACTAATATAGAAAGCTGTTCTACTGCACAAGGATTCACTTTGCTAACATTTAGGATTAGTTCCCAGGATGAGAATGGGGGGTGGAGGGGTCAGAATCGGAGTTGAAGATAGCAATTGGTATTGTAGAGTAGTTTCTGAGAGCTGAACATGTTCATCTATGCTGAGCTTCTTGCTGTATCTCAAGTTTCCTCTTGAGAGTGATGAAACTGCAAAGTGTAAATTTTTTCTCAATATTACAGTGCCAAACTACTAGCTTTGGAACAATCCAAATCGTGTAATAGCCATGTTCTGCTTGATAATGTAATCACAGTACTGTTGTGTAATAAGTATTTTAAATGAGATAAAATTTGAATGATTTTTTTTTGTGAACTGAGGGGAGATAACCCAGGTACAGCTTTAGTTTTGGCAGTAAGAATTTCCTTGAGTATAGTCATTCAGTTTTAAAAACATTTGTTATGTTACAGCTTTCAGTTTGTTTTTTTTGACCTTTCATCTTTCAGATGTGTGTATACAAGCAGGTGTGTGCAGACAGTAACACTGCTTAAATTTTAGAAGTCTGAGCCTTCGTGGGATCCACTGCTTGCTGCAGTGAGTTTCAGTAAGAATTTCAGAGTTTCAGTGTCAAACTCCCAATCTTCACAAAATAGAGTTGTGACTGAAACAAACAAAACTGGAAAGCAAAGCATGTTCCCAGCCAAAGGATGAAGCTGTCTGGAGCATGTGTTGCAAGAGGCTGGCAGTAGATGAAACTCATTTTAAGCATGACAATTGCAAATTCCGTCTTAACTTTATTTCTACTGACTAAGCTTTAGAAATATTAGTAGTGATGTTTTATAAGCGTCCAAGAATAGTTGCTCTCATCCTTAAGTTACATGATAAAATCAACTTTGTGCGTCTTCTGACTGCTTCACAAAAATATTTGTAGCAACTGTCTGAAGGAGTCCTTGAAAGGAGAAGAGATGAAGAACTTTTAAGATTTTTTTGAAAGAGTCAAAAGAAAGAAAAAACAGAAAGGGGAGGGGAGAGGGAGGAAGACTGAGGATGGAGAAGTCTTCTACTTTTACTCCTGCAAGGGCATTTTGAACAAAGCTTTTTTCCAAAACTTGTTGAGCATTTACAATATTATGTTGTCAAGTTCTGTTAGTAGCAAAGATTACAGTCTTTTTAAAGATAGGCAAGTGCCTATCTTTAGAAGCTGTTAAAAAAAAAAAAAGCTGTAAAGCTGTGATTTTTTTCTAAGGATTAAGTTGTTGGTAACTTTTTAAATTTATAACAGTTTTGCAATGTCTTCTGATGGCAGATGAACACAGAAATAGCCCCTACAGCATCCATTCAAGAATTCTTAAATATGGTTCAAATAACAGGTTCCCTATAGCGTGCAGAAGTGTAAGAATGGTATTAGGATCTCCCAGTGTTCAGGTTAGGTTCTTTCCCTGCTCACTAATGATCTTACTGATTAGTATGTTAACTTCAACAAGCAAAATTGGTGACTATGAGCTGTGTTAGCAGCTTGGAAAGGCAGGTATGTAGAAACATCATGACGCTGTAGTTTCCCTGTGAATGGGAAAGGCAGTTCTTGTATTTCTTGGAATAGGCAAATGGAGAGAGTTGGAAAGCATGGTTGGCACACTGTTGCTGGAAATTTGACTATGCTTACCTTGTGTCTTCTGTGGATGCCTTGGTGTACTGTCTTTGTAAGTAAACAAGGCAGCAATGAAGAAATACTTGTCTCCTCATAGCAAAATAATGCAGCCAGTGGGTATCGTTATGGCATGTTTTCAGTACTGAGAACAAATTGTGGTAAACATGCATAGGAGATGCATGAGAGCTCCCTACAGACACATTTGTGAATCCTGTATCCTACAAAAGGAAGGCAATTGGCAACGGGAACAGTTACAAAATATTTGTTACCAGATCTTAGCAGCAAGATAACAGGCTATGAAATAACTCTTTTTTTGCTTGTATAATGCAGTCCTGAGTGAATAAACTATACTTTTAAATAGATGGAGATGCTTCTCTGCAAGCCTCTTAATACATATTTTCTTTATAATGAGTGGTACTTCACAGAGAGTAAAAGCATCATTGAATTATAGCTGTCCAAGGATATATTGAGTTACTGAAGTAGAGGTTGGTTATGGTACCTTAGCAGTTTGAGCTAAATGTTATGCTACACCTCAGCACCTTTCTTGGTTCTACTCCATGAGCACCACCTTGGAGATAGGATACTTGTTTCTTCTTCTGTGTCATCAGTGTTATAGATTTAAATTAAATTCAAATGATATACAATCCCTTTTTCCCCCCAGTAAAAGAGTAGATTTCATGGTGGCAGTTGGACTGCAAACAGCATGTCCACTCGTATACACTGTGGTAATGATGTGGACTAAAGTTCTTTCTCCTGTGTTCCTAGACATCCTTTATGAGAGTTTGCATTCTTAAGTCTTCGGACACATTTGATCTTTAGTAGCCAGTAAAATCATAATGTGATATAAACATGTTCTATAGCTCAAGGAACATGAAAATATGTATTAGGTTTTGATGTTGGAGCTTGTTTTCCTGGAGGTGAAGTACCAGCTATGGACATACTAAGATAGCTATGAAATGAAATTTAGTGCTAACGATGTGGAGGTTTAAGCTTATTTAACTAGGTTGAGGTTTTGATACACTGAACATCCAGTGTCCATAGGAGACTGCCACAAGGAAACACTTGGGTGCTAGTGAGAGCTTAACTGTGCAGCTGTACATGTGTGAAGAGGAGCCAGCTGTGCTGCTTAGCTCCCACGGGCTGGATCCCATGCTACAAGACTTTTATTCCTCTGATTATAACCATTGGCAGCATATGCAGAAGTCACTAGGTCAGAAACCTTTTTATGTCCAAGTTGGGAACACTTATTTGTTAACCCTAGTGAGCACAAGGTAAGGTATTTATCTCATGCAGTACCTAAGGGCTCTTTATTGAATGCGTAAGCAGGTTTTGATGTCATGGTTAATACAAGACTGGATGTGATGCGTGGCTCATTCCATGTTGAAGCTAGGTACGCCTTTGTGCCTGCAGTTTGGAGTTAAAGCACCTTCTTAAAGTACTGTGATGTTAACCAATTATTTTAGTGTTTTCATATCCTAGTACTCTCAAAGGATACAGAAATACATGGTATTATTTCTTCAGATGGTACTTAATTTTTGACTTATTTTCACTGCTTTAATGAGCTTGTTTTCTCACATGATATGAGATGGATATGTTTTTAGTAAGTAAAAAGTTAATAATATTTACATAGATTTTATTCTACGTAAAAACATATTTCACCCTTCCATCCTACTGGAGTGTTGTGATGAGTAATTTCTTCGATGTGAAAATGCTTCTCCTAAGATTTTTGGAGGAAAAAAGCTTGTTCTTAATGGAGAAAATTTTGACTGTTAAGCATATATAAAATAGAGAGCAGCTTGCTTATTTCTTTCCTGCAGATTAATTTCTGACCTAACGAGAGACTACTTGTTCAGTGTCTTGTTTACCATATATTTAGGAAATAGCTTATTTCAAGTTATTTTCCTCTCTGTTCCATGCTGCATGGTGCCTGAAGGATCTGAAACTCACTGAAGGCAGTCAGCCTCCAAAGTTTGCAGAACATTTGTTAGGCAGTATTAGTACAAAATTTATAGTTCATATGTTGCACAATTTGAATATAAAGGAAATATTACAGAGAATGGGAAATGACATAATTTCTCTTGGACTACAGGGGGTTTAAATTAAGTTAGGAAAAAAAAAGACACAACTATTTTGGCTTTCAGTGTGTTTAGGTATTAGTTTCTTGCACAAATTCAACTGGGATTAGTGTGTGGTAACTGTTGAGTCATGGCCTCAACCATTGATTGATCACCTGGGGAAAGGACCCAGTCCTGGGAGCACAGGTGAGGGCAATTCAGCTGTGTGACTGGAAGGGGTGGAGTCTAGCTGCACCTCTCTTAGACTTCGTTTAAAGGCTGACTGCCACTGGGGAAGGATCTCTGGTTGGAGATCCCACCCTTGTGGAGCTTCCTTTATGAGCCTTCATTTTTAGAGATGGGTGAGCACTTCTCCTTTTGTAATACCTTTCCACTGTGCTAGTCTCTTTGTCATTATACCTCTTGTATCACCATCCCATCACATTGATCTCTCTGATTGTTACAAATACATCACAGTCTTAGTTCTGAGGGCTAAAATTATTTGCACCATTCAAAGGTGCCAATAATTTGTGAAGCCCCCTCCCATGCAGTAAACAGAATTTGTAAGAGATCAAGCATTTGTGATTATCAAGTTATTAATGATATGTCCAACTAAAGACCAAGAGAAACCTAATTTAGGTAGCCATGATAATTCAAGTCTTGATTACTGCACTTAAAGTGCCATTGGAGTTCTTTGGATAAAGGTACTTCCTTTAATAGCATGTTGAGGAAGTACCCCTGATGTGAAATGAGCTTTTCATTTTGACTTCATTCAATCTTCATCTTCCAAAAAAACTATCAGACAGCATCTTGTTATATAATTTGTCAGCTCTGTCAAAAAAAAAAAAAGAGCTTGTGTTACTTAGAGGGTTTTCATGCCAGTTCCAAAATGAAAAGCACTGCACACTGCCAGTGCAGCAATTGCCTTTGGGCTTAATGAATTTCTGTCTTCACTCCCACTCACTACCAAACTCAACTCAGAAGAAAAAAAATCCCCAAAAAGGCTTGTTAGAAGGCAGCAGAACTGAAAGCTGATAAAATGCTAAAACCAGAATTTCCTTGGGGGGGTGGGGAGAATTGCACAGTATTTATAGCCTGTCATATAAGTGCTTTGCTGAAGTATAGTGCTAGAGTCAGTAGGGCTGTTTAACATACAGGCCAAAGCTACAAAGATGTTGCATTGCTTGAGTTTAAGAACACAGGTTTCGGTAGCCCACCAAGTTCTCTTTACCTTTGCTTTGTCTGTCAAATTCTGGATTTATTCTTTGGAGGGAGTTGTCACAGACCCTATTTTTACCCCCTTTATATGTTAACTCTGTTATGTGAGGAAAGCAAATAGGATATAAAGAATGTCTACCACCATGGCATTATCATTCCATTTAGCTAGCAGCATCCATCAATTTGTACAGACTGCATCAGCTTGAAGTTGCTGACCACTGCAGCAGGGAATCTGAGATGCCCCTCAAGTTCTCTACATGCCCCTCACAAGTTCTTTACAGCTCTGTGATATGCTTGAACTGAGGATTTTTCTATAGACTCTCACAAGGGAGTGCAAAAGTTGCAAGGGGAAGCCATGGGGGAAAGTCTCTGCTCTAGAGGAGAGTTTAAAAGAGATATCAAAAGAAATGGGATGCAGAAGTGGAAGAGAAGACATGGGGGGGGGGGGGGGCACAAACAGTGAGGAGTATGTTGTGGAGAAGAAAGACAAAAAAAAGTTGTTAGACAAGAATCAGAAAATACTGAGCAGTGGTAGGAGGAAATGAGAGCTAAGGTGTGGACAAAATAAGAAGTGTTAATGGCCATGTGTATGTAGAAGTGTTAAATTTGCATCAGTGTAAGATGTTGGCCAATGACCTGGCAACTTTTTCTCTGAATATCTTTCTACTTTAGTTAATGGCAATGATGGGGCTGGAGAGCCAGGCAAAGCATTTTGGGAAAAGATAGTGGATAAAATAGTCTAGTGTTTTTCTCTTAATTTTATCTGGTCTTTTTTTGTTGTTGACTCATTAAAAATCCCACTCATCCTCCAAAACAGAAAGCAGCTTGGTTTCCCCTTGATATTTCAGGCACACTGTGCTGTTTGCATGGAAATGTTACAGTTGAGGAGTTAAATGGCAGAAACAGAAATGGAATAATAAGCTTGGGGAAAGTAGTCTCTGGCAGCTGGTTGGAGGTTTTGGTTAGTACTTATAACAATCCAAAGGCTTCTAGTACCACAGGCTTCTTCCTTTCCTCTTTGGTTTACTTGTGATGAGAGAAGAATGACAGAAAAGATCCAATTCTAAATTTCCAACATACTTTATTTTTTTTCTCTTGTGTTGGAAAGCTGATTTATTAAGTGATGCCGAAGCAAGCTCTCTGCTGGGGGAACAGCTCTTGCTATCAGTCTGATGAAGGCTCCAAACTAGAATTTTCATAGGAGCTACAAGTAAATAATACAGCGTGAGGATGGCTGAGAGCAAGGAGTCAGCACAGTCCAAACCTCCCGGAGTTAGAGGAGCAGTCTGGCTGGAAGATCGTTGGCTTGAGCAAGGGGGAGAATGCTTCTCACACTGAGGTGGCCTGCCAGGAACTGTAAGAATCAGTTTATTATTACTATAGTGATCTAAAATGAGGGCAGAGATTTATGGAGTGTGATTGTTCCAGGTGGCTTGTGTGTCCTGGTGCTGTCAAATCACAGAATTGTTGGGATTAGAAGGGATTTCTGGAGATCGTCTCGTCCAACCCCGCTGCTACAGCAATTCTCTACAGCAGGTCACAAAGGCAGGCATCCAGATGGGTCTTGAATATCTACAGAGAAGGAGACTCTACAGCTTCTCTGGACAGCCTGTTCCAGTGCTCTGTCACCCTTGCAGTAAAGAAGTTTTTCCTTGTGTACATAAGGAACATTCAATGTTCTAGTTTGTGCCCTTTGCCCTTAGTCCTACCCACTGAAAAGAGTCTGATCCCATCCACTTGACTCCTGCACTTTTTGTATTTATCAACAGTGATGAGAGATCCTGCCTCAGCTTTTGCCAGGCTCAGCAGTCCCAGGTGTCTCAGCCTTTCCCCATCCAGGAGATGCTCCAGGTTTCTCATCATTCTTGTGGCCTTACCATAGCAGAATGGATGGGGAAGATCACATCCCTCAATCTTCTGGTCATGTTCTTCTTAATGCGCTCCAGGATATCATTGGTCTCCTTGGCCTCAGGGACATGCTGGCTCATGGCCAACCTGTTGTCCACCAGGATACCCACCCAGGTTCTTCTCTGCAGAGCTACTCTCCAGCAGATCAGCCCCTAACCTGGACTGGTGTATTCCTGCTGCCTGCCTGCCCGGTGATGCTCACAGTGCAGATGTAGTGTGTTAAAAACACCTACCTCCATCCACAAAGCCATAACAAAGCTAAGGTTACCTAGTGAATATCAGAGAGTCAGGTTATGCCAGGGCTTCTATAGCAATACTGTCCTAGCCACACTGTACATTCCTGAAATGTTCTGCCTAACTTCCTAGTGAGCAGTGTACTAACTGTACTTTTACATCCAGTGTCAAGTAAGTGGGGGATTTAATGCAAATATAACTTAAAGATTTACAGTATGGTGTTTTCTTCATGTTTCATTTTTGTTTTTAAACGTACATCCATTGACAGAAGGAAGAAATGTGCTGCTTAGCACACCAGGCTGCATGTGTTAGCAGACAGAAACATGTAAAAGTCAGTTTTCAACCATTTTTCTTCAATCAGCCAGTGGGATCAGAGCAGTTCAGGCATCTAGCTGATAACTGTTGCAGCTTTTGTCAACAGCAGTGTCCCTGTGTGACCCCCACAGGGTGAATTAGTGGAAAGCCCTCCTTTCACCCCCAGGTGCTTAAATCCACAGTTTAAGTCTGTGCTGCCTTTCCCAGCTGCAATCCAATCTCTGGGGCTGCTGAGCTCCTGAGGCCATGCGTGCAGGCACAGCTTTCCAAGCACTCCTGTGGTGATGTGCGTGCACGCAGCGCCCAGCCTGCGTGGTTCACACCCTGAGTGCAGCTCTCAGACCTGGCCAAGCAGGAAAACAGAGAAAATACGAAGGAGGGAGGTTCTGTGATGCCTTGTCTCAGCACGTGTCTCAGCTGCAGGCGTAGTCTGTCTTTTGCTGATTTGGAACTTAAATACCTCACCTCTCAGGAAAGTATTGGAGTGGCTTTTTGTCTTTCTGTTTTTGCACTTCTTGAATGGTTTCTTGGAGCAGTTCTGCTCCGGCAAGTGTTAGTTATTCTCTTATAATCAGTGTTTGCATGCGTTTTTGAAAGCCAAAGAGCTGTCTCAAGGAAAAGTAAACAGGCTATTAACCTAGAAGCCAGTAACACAAACACGCATGCTTTTTATACCTCACGTACAAAACAGCACAATTTAGGGAAAGGCTTGAGCAGTACTCCCCAGTAGCTTGTCAGTAATAACAGCTTTTTTTGATGATACGTTAGCTAATGATATCAGAGATAACTGAGACACACAGAAAATTATTCTGAGTGTAGCCATGCTAATTGCTAACTTCAAGTGGTTAACTCAAAGTTGACTTCCTTCCAGTGTTTGTTCAAAAGAAAAAAAGCAATGTTGCAGGATTTTTCCTATATGTCCTCAGTCTTAACCTGAGCACGTATAACATATAAGGATGTGTATTTTACTAAAAATATTTTCATCAGCTGTTATGGCATATTTATCTCTTAAGATACTGTTTGCTTTTACGAAAGCTCTCTGCTTCTCAAGGAGGACTGGAAAACCAAATCATAATAATGAATCAATTCCTTGGTCAATATTGTAGGTATTATGGGGGAAAAGCAAGAGCAAAACCGGGTGCAGACCACTGGGGGTATAATTGTGTTGGAGCTACCTCAGCCAGATTTGATGACCTGGTGGTACAAAGAGACTACCACGTACCAAGGTGCTGAGATCATACTTGTGGCATAATGTTTATGTGGCCTCTATTCTGATGAATCTAGGACTGTATCTTGTGGTGGCTTATCAGCCTGTCTGAGGAGGTTCTCCATAATGAGACTCAGACCTGCTGTCTTTGTGCTTCTCCAACAGTCTGGCCTGTGTCCATCTTAGCTGGCATTTCTGTGCCACCGTTCATTTATCCCATTCAAGAGAGAAATGGATGTACTCAAGTGATACCAAGAGAGTCATGGACTTCCTGGAGTGAGCCCAGAGAATGGCTCTGTTAAAAAGCATTCCATCAAATCTGAACACAAGAAAACAAGAGAACACATTTTTATTGTAAAAGTGATCAAACACTGGCATAGCTTGCCCAGAGAGGTCATAGCGTATCCATAGAGTCATTCAAAATCTGACTGCTCTAGTTTTGGGCCCTGTACACAGGGTCGCCCTGCTTGAGGGTTAGACCTGATGGCTCCAGAGGTCTCTGCCATCCTCAGCCTTTCTGTGGCTGTATTCAGCTCTGTATTTGAGATAGCTGAATGGAAATGTGCCAGTACCAACCAGTGCAAGGCACCCATACTTAAAAAGCATAACATAGCCATGCTAGGGATAAAGTCAGGCCCCAGGATGGGGACACAGAGTTTGCTAGAAATATTTTCCCCAAGGCTGGCAGTATGTGCTCCCTCTTGCCTTGAATGGAAGTCCAAGCTCTCCACCAGTGCAACCTGTCCACACAAGGGCGATGTCTGAGATAAATTGGTCCCTACCCAGCAATTGCAATATGGGTGCAGCCAGGATCTGACACAGGCCTGGAGAAGGCTGACTTCTGGTGGAGGTCTGGAAAAATGTTTTAAGGGTACTGATGGGGTCTCTGGAGACAGAGAGATGTCCTGCTCCTTTTTCAAATATCTGAGTCATACTCTGGGCATGAGTGCAGATGGAGAGCGTTCTGGAGGAGCCATCTTCCTTCAAAATTAGTTTGCATTTCTCAGGAGAGAAGCTCAATACAAGAATGACATATAGCCCGGGTGAGTAAGAATACCATTGCTGTATGATGGCATGGAGAGGGCTGCTCTCTTGCCAGCAATATTTTGTTCTGCAACAGTATTACCAGTGTACTGGTAAAAAAAAGATGATTTACAGCCCTCCCACCTAATAGATATAGAATTAGCTTCTCAGAATTTTTCCTCTCTTTCCATATCCCTCTTTAATTATGGCTGATTTTACAATTGTGTGTAGTGGGTTTGCCGTCTTTCAGCAGGTGATGTTACTGTTGGCTGGCCCTGGCTCCTACTTGTGTCCTCCTGGGGACAGCACCATTTGCCTTTCTCCAGGCATCTTCCAAACAGGAATGAGCAGTTTGGTTGGGCAGCGAGCACGATGGGCTTTATTGACAAAGCTATATGTTGTGACCCAACCAACTTGGTCTCTTTCATGCCCACTGCTTTTGTTCCAGTTGGTCACATTCCGTGACATTATGACAATATTGAGAATCCAAACGCGGGTACAGAAATATGTAACAGCAAATATTGCTTGTTACAGAAGGAAGAACATAGAAAAAACTTGTCAGGTGTATGTGCTGATCTCTGCCTTCCTGTACAATCTATTCCCTGCAGACAATGATAATTTAAGCATCAAACATCTGACAAGACAGCTTGGTGATAAATGTGAATTTTAACCTGAAGTAGCAAACCAATGCCATTTATTTTGTTTCTTGTCTAACCTGGCAGGCAGCTACTTTGCCATATCAGCACAACAGATGATATCAGACATGCAAATACTGATCTGGACTTCCTGTAGCTCGGATGAAGAGGGGTTTCCATGCTCTGGATTATCACATTCTGCAGTTTTGAGAACTACAAGATACATGCCAAAGCAAATGAGTGACCTTGCCACCACCTCCCTTAAGGTAGTTGTAGAGAGCAATGAGGTCTCCCTGAGCCTCCTTTTCTTCAGACTAAATAATTCCAGTTCCCCCAGCCAATCCTCGTAAGAGCTGTTCTCCAGACACCTCACAGCTTTATTACCCTTCTCTGGACATATTCCAAAGCCTCAGTGTCTTTCCTGTAGTGAGGGGCCCCAAACTGAACACAGTACTTGAGGTGCAGCATCACCAGAGCTGAAGTACACAGGGATGATCACTTCCCTGTTCCTGCTGGCAGCACTTTTTCTGATACAAGCCAGGATGCCATTGGTCATCTTGGCCACATGGGCACACTGCTGGCTTGTGTTCAGCTGAGCATCAACCAGCACCTCCAGGTCTGTTTCTTCTACACAGTCTTCCAGCCACTCTGCCCCAAAACTGTAGAGAACAACTGCATGAAGTTGTTGAGGCCAAAGTGCAGGGCCTGGCATTTGGTCTTGTTAAAGCTCATACAGTTGGCCTCAGCCCAACTATCCAGCCTGTCCAGCTCCCTTTGTAGACCCTTCCTACTCCCAAGCAGATTGATGCTTCCTCCCAACTTGGTGTCATCTGCAGACTTACTGTGGGTGCACTCAATCCCCTCGTGCAGGTCACCACTAAAGATATTAAACAGGACAGGCCTCAACAGACCCCTGGGGAACACAACTTATGACTAATTGCCAGCTGGATGTGACTCCATTTACCAGATCGATGATGTCTTAACCCAAGTAAAATTTTCTCTAGTGACTGATGATGGACATCTTTTGGGGCATAGAAACTGAAATCCCAAGGATGTGTCTTTTTGATGCTACAGGCTGGTTTTTCTTGTGTCCCTCTAATTTAATAAATCCTGGTTCAGTGGTACACAGTGACCCAGCTGCAAGAAGGAAGATATAGATTGCATCCACCTGCCCTACCTTCTCCTCCTGAATTCTTTGGATACATTCAGAATTGGAGATTTGGGTGTCATCAGTCAAATGAGGGAAAAAAGTTATATAGTTAGATACAGTTTTAGTAAATATATATTAAAAAAAAAAACTATATATATATAAAAATATATAAACTATATCTATAGTTGGATATAGTTTTTTCACCCAGAGGGTGATGATGCTTTGGAACAGGGTGCACAAGGAGGTTGTGGATGCCCCATCCCTGGAGGCATTCAAGGCCAGGCTGGATGTGGCTCTGGGCAGCCTGGTCTGGTGACTGGTGTCTCTGCACATAGCAGGGGGGTGAAACTTGATGATCATTATGGTCCTTTTCAACCCAGGCCATTCTATGATTCTATGATACTGACTGAGTCTTCAGGCAAAACATTTTGCAAGTGGACCATTCTAAGAGATTTTTTTAAAATGTATGTGGTAGAACACTCCAACAGGACGATGGCGATAGACTGAAAATATCAATACACATTTTGTGCCTGTTCTGTATTTGAGGTTTGAGAATGAGATGTTGAGATGCTGTCAGAGAAAAGCTCTGCTTTTCACATTTGCTGGTTTGAGGTAGACACAAAACTCTGCTCCTAAAGGATATTTGAAATCAGACTAAAAGTTTCTATGGTGGTAACAGACTGCAGGATGAGGAGCAAACTGGGAGAGGTTTTAGATTTATCATTATTTCAATTTTGCATTTAGATGCAATAATTCAGGTGAAATTTAGGTACAGATATTCAGATACTTGATTCAACCTTAAAGCTCTTCAGGGATTCAGTCCCCAGTTTCTATTCCACACATAGGTAGCACAAGATTTATAGTGTCTTACCTTTTCCAAATACTTAAAAAAAACATCTTAACATTTCTAATCTTAAGAACAGTGTCACCACAAAGGGGACAGCAATAGCACAAGATGAATTCACTTTCAAAATCAGTTGCTTGAAGCTTTCCCAACCACATCCCACGATGAGCAGATAAAATGTAGATTTTGATACTGCAACAAGTGCTTACTGTGCAAGATGCTGTTCCACAGCAGAACCAAGCAGCAGGGGATGGGCTGGGGCCCAAAGTTATTACTGGTTGTATTCACCAACCCAGCTATCAGTCTGAAAATATTCAGCTTCCAGTGATGGGCCAAACCAGGGCCGGGGTGAAGGAAGGTTTGAGAGTGTCATGAGGGCACTGCAGCTGATCAATAGCTGTTTTTAGACTGTGCCATGTGCTTTGTTATATTCCCTTTGTCAATTGTCATGCTGTCTGAAAACCCAAACCTTGTGTTTTACCCAGGGCGAAAAGCTGATATTAAGCAACGAAATCATCACAAAGTTCCATCTCCAGTTCCAAAACATTCATTTAAGTGGTAATGAAAACTTCAGTGTTGATTTCAGGGAAAGCAAAGTGAAATATCTCTGGCATGGCCTCACTAATTCTGTTTAAAAGGGCTCTATGGAGAAATAAAGAAAGGAACAGTCCAAAAGGAAGCAGTAATTAAAGGTGGATATCATTTACTCGGTTACTGTTTGTATTATTCTGACAGTGCAGGACTGAGGCCCTTAATACTTATTTAAGCCTTTCAGTCCCTTAAAAGTGAAATTTATGGGCTCTCTGCTGATCAGAAGATAGAAGCACAGAGCCATAGAATCACTAAAGTTGGAAAGACCAATAAGGTCATCCAGGGCAACTATCACCCCATGCCTGTGACTGCTCTAGACCATGTTACTCAACTAAAGGCATGGTTAGAGCCTTACTCTTCTTATGTACTGTGGTTTATGCTTTTGGCTCTAGCAGTCTTCTGACTTCACAGTTCTTCTGTTCTATTTTATAACTTCATTTCACACTGAAGAAAGATGACCTTAAGATTGCACTTCTTCCCCCTCACTGTTTAGCTTTATCCAACTGTAAGGACAGTTAAGGTTACATGTTTGTTCCTGAAGCTGTATGATTTATCTTTCCAAAATGTAATAAAGCAAATATCCATTTGAGGCTGCACCTTGAGTATTGTATTCAGTTTGGGGCCCATCACTACAAGAAAGACATTGCAGCCCTGGAGTGTGTTCAGAGAAGGACAGCGAAGCTTTGAAGGGTCTGGAGCATGAGTCTTATGGGAAGTAGCTGAGGGAACTGGGATTGTTCAGTCTGGAGAAGAGGAGGCTCAGGGGAGACCTTATCACTTTCTACAACTACCTGAAAGGAGGTTGTGGCGAGGTGGGGGTCGGCCTCTTCTCCCAGGGAGCTTCAGGTTTTGTATTAGGAAAAAATTCTTCTCTGAAAGAGTGGTAGTGCATTTGCACAGGCTGCCAGGGAGGTGGTGGAGTCATCATCCCAGGAAGTGTTCAAGAAATAAGGAGATGTGGCACTGCGTGACATGGCTTAATGAGCATGGTGGTGATGGGTTGATGATTGGAATAGATGATCTTACTGGTCTTCACCAACCTTTATGATTCTATGAAAAACTGGCATTCAGCTCCCATCATTATTAGCCGAGTACTGAGCCAAAACAAAACAGGATTCTACTGTGGTTTTTGCAGTTTTTAAATTAAAAAACTGTTGTGACTCTCAAGTTGTAAAAATACTTCCTTGGGGACATCAGTGGAATTCCTCTGGCAAAACTGAATGTAACTTTTTCTTGCTCTTTCACTGGAAACCTACTTTTCAGTGTGTGGATATGTGTCCCAACACCATGCCAAGGGCTGGTATCTTGAGCAAAGTGATATTTCATGTCTGTTTCCTATTAACGTCACCACTGGTGTGATACCGGCTACTCTGCTGTAGGGTTATCTGCCAATCCCAACTTTCTTCTCCAATGGGCTAAAGAAGGTAACAACAGTGTTTCAGAGAGAATGATAATGAGTTCTCTTTTAATATGTTTTCCTCAGCTTTATTTGCCAGATGAATAAGACATGGGGTAATCAACGAGGTGACAGTGGAGAAGTATAATATTCTACAGATTATGCAAGTATCTTGGACATGTGTTTTTATATTAATGGAGGCAGTTTTACTTCTTAAACTCATTGCAGATTAACTACACAATTTGTTAGGATTTTATCTAGGGATTCTTAACTGTCCAAAATTCTTCTTTAACTTTTTTCTTTACTATCACTTGGCAGAAATACTTCTTATATATTCCAACAAATATTGTAATCACTTTATTGCTAAATATATATACTGGAGAAATCATGTGGTTAACATTACAACATTTAGAACTTTATTAACAACAGATATTAAAGATCTCTAAGTTGTATGGAACACTCCTCCAAAACCAGTTACAAAATTAGATTATTCAGATAAGTTGTTTTACACAAAATCTGTCTATGCTGTACTGTGTTTCTGTTACAAGTAAATAATCTGCAAGCTCTGATGTCACAGCTGCTTTTTATTGCCAGTGCTTATCCTTGCAACAATTCTCATTTTATGGGTATTCGATCATCTTTGCTCCTTTTTTCTTCCGTAATCAAGAAAAACAGAAAACATGAAGTAGATGTCATGTTGGCAAGTCTTGAAGATGTCAAAAAAAAACTCAATATTTTCGCTGTATGACGTCTAGATAGCAAAGAAATAGAGGAAGTTAAATGTAGAAGTAAAAGGAAAATATTTAAAACAGAATACACCAGCAATATACAAATATTTATGTGTAAATATGTAGACAAATATAATACAGATATACATATGAAGGTGGATTAAAAGAAGATGAGGTGTACTGGGAAAGGCCAAGGGGTAAAGTTTACAGTTTGCATCAGATATATAGCAGTAATTTGTGAGGGTGAACAAGACTCAGAAGAGGTCTCCAGGAAAGGCTATGGAATGTCTATTTTCAAATATCTGCAAAACTCAGGTGGATAAGGCTCTCAGCTACCCAGCCTAACTCTGAAGTTAGCTCTGCTTCAAGCAAGGGGCCAGACTTGATGATCTTCAGGGTCTTTTCCAAACTCAGTTACTTTATGATCCTGTGTGGATTTCTTTGTATGAGTAAGAGCAAGAAAGCAGTGGTTAAGTGAAGCTTGGGGCAAAAAATGGGGAATCTATATAAAAGTAGGTAAAAAATTATGTAAAAACATAGTTCAATTTTCATCTTTGCATTCAAAAGGTCCATCTTTGTGAAGCCAATTTTCTGAAGATATACTCAAGCAAATTTAAACTGATATGTACATGTTGCAAACTACAACTTTGTAGTTTGAGTGTGATGAAAAGTATTCCAAAACACGAAGTCTGATAGGCATGGTACTGATTTTTTTTAGTCATTTTCTGATCTATATGCTGGCAAACAGATTCAGCATTCTCCAAGAGAAAAGGATTGTCAACTGCCAAGCTGACATTTGAGCTCTCTCACCTTAAAAATGTGATATCCATGCACTAGCAAACCGTATTGTGCATTCTCCAAGAGAAATATGGTGTCCACAGCTGGCAGACAGGAACTGGTTGTCTTGTGCCAGCCCAAATTGGATGAGAATGACACACATCATTTAGAGCATATTTTTCTCATTACTTTTCCTGTGCTTTTTTTTTTTTAAACTTTTTTTTTTCTTGAAAGAACTGGAAATTAAAGGCAACAGAGCTACTGAAGTCATTTTAGAGATGTTATCCCTTCTTTCCATATGTTTTGCTGTTAACCCTTCTTTCAATTTATTTTGCTGAACCCTTAACGAAAACATTTATTTTTAATGAATTTGTTCTCATTCAGGCAATATCCTCATGGATATTCTTAGAAGATTTTCATGAGGAAAGCCTGAATAATTGGGCCAGAAACTGTGAAGTTTGATTGTTTCAGAGAAGTCAGAGTCAAAACGATGCCAATCTCTGATCCCTTACTCAATTTGTAAGAGAATTTAGTTGGATTGCTTTTGATCTCCGACTCTTAATATCTACAATCTTCTTCTATATATCATTGGATATTTTTTCTGAGACTAAACTTTTTAAAAATGAAAATAGCTTTCCACAGAGATTATTAACATTTTCATAACCTGACAAAAGAGTATGAGATAGTTTTGTTTCTCTGGCTTTATGCAGAAAATAATTTTTAAAGATCATCGTAGCTTAAAACATAAAAGACTATGACTGGAATTCTTCCTCTTGCTTCAAAACCAAGAGACAGTTTTATGAAGATTTGTTTCTTTGCATACTGTGGATATTTCAGATTAACCAGGTGTGGCCGGTTACAGCTTGATGTGAACCCAAGCTGGTGTCAGAAGGATGCAGCGAACAGACTTCTCACCCTGTTTTGGGAACTCGTGGTTTGTGTAGAGTTGGCAGGGACGCTGGGAGGTCCCTAGTGCAATTTTCTGCTAAGAGCTGGATCGCCAGAGTTGAGATGAGGTTGCTCAAGGCCTTGTCCAAGGAGGGTGAGTATACAGCTTCTCTGGGCAAACCTCTTCCTGAACTTATTCATTCCCATAGGGAAATTTCTTTGCTACCAGTGAAAACCCTCCTGTTTCAGTGCATAAACCCTGTCTCCCATTCTTCTGCCTGTCACTTACATTATCAGCCTGGCTTCACCTGCACAGTAACCCTCTTATGGATTTGGGAAGGGGCCTTTAGGGCTTCCCCATATGTGCTTGACTCCTGCATCTTCCCCTCAAAGGGCCATGCTCTAGCCCCCAGATGTGCTGGTGGTCTTCCCATGGCCTTGTTCTAGTTTAAGAAGGCTTAGAACTGGGCAGAATGTTCTTGTATTATTAATTTAGATCATATTTTGAAGAACTCATGAATTAAGTATATTTAAAGAACTTAAAGGATGTAATATTTGACTCAGAAATACAGTGTTGGAAGCAAGGCTGTATATGACTCTTTCAGTTGTAAAGCTTATCAAGATAAGTCATTTTTTTCTCTGAAAATAAATGCTGTATCTCCTCTACTGCAGTATAAAACTATGTAGACTTTCATATTCTTGCTGATACTCTGGTCTTGGGAAAGAGAGTGACTGAAGCATGGAGGAGCTGAGTCTCCCATGTATAGCAATTTGGAGTGATGTAGCAATTTCCTTTAAAATTAACTTGGTATTGTTTATTTTATGTCTCTCTCTGCTACATGATGAAGTTTGAATGCTTGCAGATCACATCCTATGGAAACCAATAAGAATTAGAAAGATTCAATTACTTCATACTGTAAAAGCAGCAGCATTTTGGCTTTAATATAGCCGAAACGTAGAAGTCAGTGAAACCTCTGTGGAGCACCACACATAAAACTATTCAGTGAACAGAGTTCTGATTCTATAAAATAATATGATTTTGGGATGGTGTGTAATGAATCATTTCAGCACTGTTCAAGTGCATTAAACTGGCTGCTGAGACTTCTGAATAAACTATTTAAAATACACCCTTTCCTGGGTATCCACACAGCTGAAGCTGCTGCCCAGACTCATCTGCTATTTCAGTTATTGCCACATCATCTTCTTGGGCCTTGAGTAATGTATTCTTCCCATGAGCACATCCATCAAGCAGCTCAGTTCAGATCATTCTCCCAGTTTCTCACTTGGACAAAGCCTCCCTGGAAGGCATGAAGTGTTGGTTAGTGGCCTAATGCTGCACGATGGCACACACAGTTTAATGCTTACAGTGAGTTCTTCTCTGTTGATTTCAATGAGACTCAAAACAGATGCAAAGTTTTACTGTGTCTGACAAAATCCATCCTAGTACCTTTCCTTCCTCTGCTCACTAACCTCACAGATAATTTGACTCCCCGTAATTAGGCTTCCAAACCACCGACAACATTCTTTTCAAAATCTTTAATTATTTTTTCTTAATCAAATCTCAATCTCTTCTCGATTTACCAACCATCATAGACAGCTGGCTATATTTGAAGTTTTGTTCTCCATTAGCTCTGTGGTTCCTCTTGTTCTTTTCAGCCTTTCTTTCCTGTTACTGTTCCTTCTGAAGCTCACTAAGAGGTGATACTCATCCACCTTTTAGATGCCCAACAGGTGTTGACTAGTCATTTCAAGACATTTCTGCTTTCGCCCTCTACTTCTATCTCTGGATTTTCTTCCCTTAAGAACACAAGTTCAGGTGTATGTTCATGCTTGTGTAGACAAAAAGTAAAGCTTTAAGAGACTTTTCTGGTGTTTTGAACACATTTATTGTGAACAACACTATCACATTTGATTGGTGTGAACTACTGTGGTCATTGCCTGTGACTTACCTTTCTGTTTGTTAACAAAGCTATACCAAGAAAGAAGATTATTTCTATGCAAGTGATTTCTAAGCAAGAGTCTTCTATCCATCGTCATGTCACAATCATTATTCAGATACTTATGGCCAAATATCTTGCTTTCTGCAACACTGCATTCTGTGAATTTAAATGAAATTGTAGTCTGACATCTGTCTGGAACTCTGTTCTTGGACATTGGCTTTGATTATAATGCTCTTTTTCTTGCAAACTTCTACAGATTCTTCCGCATGATAGGAAGCATAAGATGGATGACTTCTCTTTGAAAGCATTTCCTGGCTACTGTATCTCATGCAATATTGGGAGTTTATTTCCCATCTCCAGAATGCCTCTATCACCCAAACACTGAATCTTTCATACAGCCCATCAAGCATGGAAAGAGCTATTGAAAAAATATTAATAAAATAAAAATAATATTTATTTAAAGTTGTCATAGCTGTGATTCCTACAACAGTCTTGAAAATGCCACTTGTGTTGAGCTGTCTGCCTATTACAGACCACTGGTGGTCTGCAGATGTTTCCCATCATCTGTCTTGACAAAAGCCATGCCCTCTGTTTACAAGGTCAAGGTACTTCACCTGGAGATACTTTCCAATAGGTATTTCTTTTCCAGATCTGGGAGACCATCAAAAGAGCCCAGAATAGAGAACAGTGGCATGCTGTTCTGCCTAAAGAGCTGGAGAGATGCCTGAGTCCTGCATCCCCTGAAACCCTGTGCTACCCTCGGGGAGACCTCAGTCGCCTTCAATTGCAGCAGGCCACCTGTCTGAAAGTCCCCTTATACCTTTATTCATTTCTGACACATCCAGGTCTGGAGTTGAACTAGCTGGAAAGTGCAGATATCAGCACTTACACAAAAGACTCCCAGGCTGATCTCCAGAGATGAGATTCATACTCAAAGCCCCAAGGCTGCAGGTTCATAGAACTGAAAATAGGAAACAATGGTTCCTGAAGCTGTCTTTACAGTGTGGTTAACACCTCTGTTTGATTTCTCCTTCTTCTGCATCAAAAGATGGTAACTGCATAACATAAAGGTGCTACTACTGCATAAAGTCTTAGTCTCAGCTATCTCTGGCATACCCAGACTAGGTATACTCATCCTGAAGAACTGTTTACCTCTAAATATCCTCCACTAAGGTAAATTATGGCCTCTGTTGTAGCAAGATCTATCTATCTATCTATCTATCTATCTATCTATCTATCTATCTATCTATCTATCTATCCATCCATCCATCCATCCATCCATATCTTCTTTGGACAGTTTCAGTGTGTAAGTATGGCCCAGGGCCCCATCTAGCCTGGCCTTCAATGCCTTCAGGGATGGGGCATCCACAACTTCTCTGGAAACCCTGTGCTAGCACTTCACCACCCTCAGAGTAAAAAAGTTAAAAGTAGAGTAAAAAGTAGACTGAAGAAAACAATAGGCCACAAATCACATATATACAAGCCTTATTTCTTGCACTTTTCTTTAGCAACCACTTTGAATCCACTCAGACACCTCTGACACTGAACTGGAAGGACCTTGGCTGACCTAATTTTTAGGTATGGATGAGTTAGCTGGAGATTCTGGCTCTGCAGAGTAGCAGAATGGGACCTCATACACTGAAATCTCCAATAACAGTTATGGTAAATAAAGATTTGTCACCAGACGTTATTATTCTATATCGTGGTCACAGAATCAATAAGGTTGGATAAAACCACTAATATCATCTAGTCCAACTGTTAGCCCATCACTGCCATGCCCACTAACCCATGTCATTCAGCACAACATCTTGTTTCTTGAACACCTCCAGGAATGGTGACTCTACCACCTCCCTGGGCAGCCCATTCCAATGAGTTACCACTCTTTCTGAGTCAAAATTTTTCTTCATATCCAACCAGAGCCTTCTCTGGTGCATCTTGAAGCCAATCCCTCTTGTCCTATCACTGTTACCTGGGAGAAGAGGCCAACCGCCACCTCCTTTCAGGGAGTTGTAGAGTGATAAGATCTCCCCTGAGCCTTCTCTTCTCCAGACTGGACAATTCCAGTTCCCTCAGCTGCTCCTCATAAGACTTGTGCTCCAGACCCCTCACAGCTTAGTTGCCCTTCTCTTCTGCTTCAGAGCTGCAATCTTGTAGTGATGGGCCCAAAAGTGAACACAGTACTCGAGGAGCCTTACCAGTGCTAAGTACAGAGGGACAATCACCTCCCTGCTCCTGATGGCAGTTTCTAATACCAGATGGAATGTCATTTGTCTTCTTAGCTGCCTGGGCACACTGCTGGCTCATGCTCTGCTTAGCATCGATCAATATTCCCCAATCATTCTCCTGTGCATAACTTTCCAGCCACTCTGCCACAAGCCTGTAGCATTGCCTGGGTTGTTGTTGTTGTGGCCAAAGTGCAGGGCATGGCACTTGGTCCTGTTGAAGCTCACACAATTGGCCTCAGCCCATCAATCCAGCCTGTCCAGATCTCTCTGTAGGCCCTTCCTACCCCAAGGCAGGTTGACATTCCTCCCAACTTGGTGTCATCTGCAAACTTACTGAGGGTGCACTCAATGTTCTCATCCAGTTTAGTCCAAGGTCATCAGTGCGGATGTAAAACAGGACAGGCCCCCAGCAATGATCACCACTCTATGGGTCTGGCCATCATCCAGTTCTTTACCCAGCAAAGAGTGTACCACTGCAAACCAGGTGCAAATCATACAACTTGTAAAAATCGTCATCATTCATTCTCACAGTTACACAAGTGTAACACTGCTGTTGAGCCACAGGTGAGCACAAAGGAAGGCAGCCCAGGGGTTACAGCACTGGAAAACTCAGGACTGAGTTTTGACTCTGTCCTATCCCTGCCTTGTGGTTCCAGGCAAGTGACTCAGATTCCTTGTAACTCACTCTGCTGCCCAAGAGTACTGATGCTTCTCTGCTTTAGGATATTGTTATACTGATTATTATACTGATAAATACAGGTGGAAGTTCTGAGGTCTAAGGGCAGTGTGGTAAGGTAGATCACCCAAGGTGTGGAGGAGAGGCCTGCCCAGGTCCAGCAGCTGTCAGTGAAGTGGATGAGGCGAGGAGATGACAAATCCTCTTGGACAGGGCTAAGTGTGCCTGAGAGCTCTGGGGTGCTCTCCTGTTCCATCCTCACTTGGCACTGCTGCCTGGTTCCAGCTTCACCAGGGAATCAGAGTTTGCCAAGTGGAGATGTGGGGAGGAATGGCTAAAAGTCACTCTGTGCACGTATATCTGAGGACTTCAAGAATGATCTTCCCAGAACAGTGGCTCCTCAGGGGAGAGCCTTGGGAGCTTGAGAGATACGATTTTAGAAGCTGAGAGGAAAGAAAAGCAGTGAAATCAAATGGCTTAAGGTCTTAAAAACAGGGCTGAAAGAGAAAGATTTAATTACCGAATGCCGCGGGAAGAAAAGAAAGAAGGAACGAAGTAAGCGTGCTATAGGCACGCCAGGAGGCTTTGCAGGAGGCAGCGGCGCGCCGAGCTGAGCCCGAGCCCCGGGGGTCGCGGGGCGGGCGGCGCTAGGGCCCGGGCGGGCGGAGGCGGGGGCGC
>JAPSGF010000011.1:16323197-16383587 GCA_035772895.1 Perdix hodgsoniae | reverse complement strand
GGGGGGCGGCCCCCGCCGAGCGGCTGCGGGCGGCCGGGGGGAGCGGGCGGCGCGGCCGCCGGGAGGAGGCGAAGGAGGAGCGGGGGGAACGCGGACGTCGCCCGCATGCGGCCGGGAGCTCCCTCCCCCCCGACTCGGGCCGGGCGCGGGGGGCAGCGCCGCGGAGCCGAGTAGCTCTGCGGCCCCGCCGACGGGGCGGGCTGGTTGCGGGGCCGCGCCGCGGAAGGTAGGGGAGGCGGCTCCGGCCCCGCCGTGCTGCGACCTGAGCGCGTGTGGGCGGGGTGCGCCCCTGCGCCTGGATAAATAGCGGCTGGCGAAGCTGACAGCCCGGCCCGGGGCGCGCGGGTCCGGAGGCTGCGCTCGCGGTAGCGCCGGGGAGAAAAAGTTGGGGCTGTCGGTGACTCCGCTCGGAAGCCCCGCTCCCGCCCGCAGCCCGGACCGAGCTTTTTTTTTTTTTTTTTTGTATCTTTTCTTCGTTTTGATTTTCCCAGCCGGGGAAAGGGGAGGACAGGAGAGCCGCGCGGAGCTCGAGCCGCGCTTTCCCCCGCTCCCCCCGCGCAGCGCAGGGGCGATGCTGGAAGGCGCCGCGAGTTCGCCGCGCGCGTTCAGGGCAGCGGGAGGCGCGTGAGCTCCCGCAGCGGCCGCTGCCCCCTCCGCCCGCCCCGCGCGCCGCCGCCGGAGGAGGCTGCCCGCCCGCCCCAGCGGCCCAGGATGCGGTTTCGCCTCTTCTCCTTTGCCTTGATCGTCCTGAACTGTATGGATTACGGCCACTGCCAAGCCGGCCGCTGGAGACGCGGCAAGAGAGGTGAGTGAGGAGGAGCCGCGGGGGCCGCCGTGCCCGCCCCCTGCCCGAGGCAGGTGAGCCGACCCCGGGCCGGCAGCTCCGCCGACCGCGAGTGCCGAGTCCTGCGGCCGCCCCCTCCGCCCCCCCCCCCCCCGGTGCCGCCGCGCGGCTCCGCAGCAGTTCGCAGCGAGCGGGGTCGCGGGGCGCTCTCTTCGGGCTGAACGCTGGGGCTGCCCTCCGTCCGCCCCGACGGCCGGTCCCGGCACGGCGGAGCCTCGGGCAGTGATTTGCAGAGGTTTCGCTTTGTTGAGTGGTGAAGTTGTGCTCAAAGCGCGCAGAGCCCTTTGAGAAACGGGGAGAAGCGGTGCGTTGGGATCGGGTCTGTTTTGCTGAGATGCTGCTGCGGGGATTGCGGAGTTGGGAGCGGAGCGGTGTGTCTGTACAGCACCCGTGTGGCCGCAGCGGTTACTGCAGCTCTTCTCAGCTGTCAGCCGCCTGAGGGCTGCTTCCCTCTTTGCTTCCTTCTTTCTATCTTTTATTTTATTTTATTTTTTATTTTCTGTAGGACGAATCACCTTCAGTGTAAAATGTTTCTATCCTCCGCGTGTTCTCAATCGCATTGCCGTTCGTTTCCCCATTCTTTTCACAGCCGTTCCCCCCATTCCCGAAGCTAACGGTAAATCAGGTGGCTCCAGCACTGAGACAGGCACTGGGATTTCAGGACAAATTTCACCGAAGGGTTATTTGAGTGGGGAGGGAGCGAACATCTACAACGTAAAGCCGGTGCAGATAGCAGTGAAACCTGCAGAAGGAGAAGAGCTTGTGCCTCCCTGCAGCCTGAGAGTAGGCACAAATAAAACTGTACAGCAGTTTAGTTTTGATGGTTCTTCAACAGATGGTTTCCAGAGTTTAACTTCAGTGTGTGGCTAAAACGACAGCAGTCCTTGAAAGTGACCAGCCTATCTGTGCTAACAAAGGCGATACTGTGTCTTTAATTAAATGTGGAACTACTTAGAGTGCTGACGAGACAGCGGAGGGTGATAGCGGTATTTCTGCTTTACAACAGAGCTTAAGGGCTGCATTGTAGGAGCGCGAAATGAATAGGCATGGAGCTCGAGTGGTGTGAATTGTCCTCTGACCAAAACCTAAGCTGGTTTTAATTGATCTTATGTTCGACGATTGATCTCAGGGCGATTGTTGGGCGTGCTGAACAATTGGCTTTTCCAAGGAGATTGATTTAAATTAGTTTTTAGTTTAGTTATTGGATAAATAAGGTCGGTATTGACAGTTGGCTTACTGGCACTGTTTTGTGCCATCACCTAAGGGTTCTGTTTTGTGCTTCGAAGAATGCAGCCTTTTCCAGTTAATAAGGCTGAAGAAGTAAGCGCAGCCAGTTCTGAGCACTGAAAGCAAAAGCTAAGAATGCATTCAATACTATAATAGACGCTTGCCATGACACATGCAGTCTGAAGTAATGCTTTCGTACAGGATTCAAAATTCCAATAATTTCACAATTTTTCCATATCCCATCTGCAAATAATCAGGCATTCACTGTGGGGTACTGGCAGTTAACGTTTCTTTGGCATTCTGTTTTGTCTGTTACATGATCTCAGATGCTCCATAATATCATTTTCTTAATGAAATGAAAATTTTGGCATCGTTTCAGTCTCCTGTGTGGTAGAAATCAATTGCATTCAGTCTGGAATCAGGGCAAAAATCATGTGGAGCTGACTTTTTTTTTTTTCCTAAAAAGCAGCTGAATTGTGTATGGTGAATGTTAAATATATGTATATGGCTGCATATTTGTGTGTGTGTGTGTGTGTGTGTGTGTGTTTGTAACTACTGTGGGATACTCCAGTAAACAAGAATTTAGTTAATTCCAGTGGACGTTTCCAGACTCCTGTATTCCCCTTCTTTCAGCCCTTTCTCATACCAAGGAATCATGCAACACTGCAGTAGAAGTGGAATGAAGTACTAATGCTTAGAATGCGGCTCCTTTCTGGCATTGGGTTTTGCTCTATTAGTGAGTGCCCCTGCTTTAAAAGTTGTGCTTTGTATGTATCACAGTCAGCAGATGCTGTGGATGCCACTGCTCCTCTTCGTTACTCTGGCAGCTCATTAGAATTCTACTCTGCCTGGTTCAAGCAGACCAGAGCCCTTACTTCTCTGGAAACACTCTAGCACCTCCTCACCTTAGAAGTCTTGAGCCTAAGGAGATAGATATGATGATTTGCCTTTCTAACAGCATCTGTTCTAAAATGTATTTAAGGGTATGTAGCTTAAAGGTCAGTAGTCCAACCTCATAGCTAGCTGATTTAATACTGAGACACCTCTCCCTTTTTCATTTTGTTGTATAATTGATTTTTAACTTCCTCTGAATACCTTCTACTTGTTCATTTCAATCTTGGATTTCTTTCTCTATATTACTCAGCATAAAGTGAGTGACTCCATGTCTTAGGACTTCACTGAACATGGCGGTGTGTGTGCGAGACCAACCATTTTTTCCTTCTCTTTGAGAAGTGAGGAGAACAACTTTCCTGAGCTTCAGATCCAAATGGTAGTATGTAGAAACGAAGACTGTTAGCCATGCTTACCAGGAGGAGTAATGGTATTCTGCGAAAGCATTGAATGAGAAGAGTTTGGTTTCTTTGGAAATGACTGCCGAAAAATTAGTTGCTGAAGTCAATGTCATAGCAATGATTGCATGGATAGGGAGACTTTTCTGTAGTAAGAGAGACTAAGTGGAGTTGATAAGATTACTGCTGGCCTGGTGAAGAGATGCAAATGGGACACGTTTGCACGAGGAAACTGGAGTTTATCTACATCCAGAACTCCAGGAAAAGCCGTGTACAAAACCTGTCTTTATTCAGTTTATGAGACTTCATATTCAAAGAGTGTGATAAAGGCTACTGTATGTACTCATCTGTCAAATGTTCTCATTCCATATTGGATAAAGGCTGTGTCACTGCAAGTGCACGAATGGTGAGCAACAGCAGAGATGGCAAAATATCTGCAGGTAGAAATAGGAGGAGGGCCTGGGAATGGAAAGTTCCCTGTGTCCAAGTGGCTCAGTAGAGCTCTGAGTGTGGTGTTTGTAGGAGTATATGCATATATGGAGGAATGTAGTCACTGGAATCTGATTGAATCTGCTAAAATATGTATCACTCCAGCACCCACTGCCAGGGAGAGACTGCCCCACCTGGAAGGGTCAGATCCCATGACTTCTGTCATGTCAGGGATAGGTACATGGAGCTGGAGTGTTAACACTTTAGTTCCAGTACGCTACATGATGTGTTTATGTGGAATACCGAAAACCAAAAAAACGTAAAACCATAACACTTATGCAAGATGGAGATCTTGACCACACATAAGTTATTAATTTACATGGATTTACAGCTAGAGGGAAACTTACTGAGATATAGGGGTTTCGGAATTAGCTTTATTAATTACATAATTACCTGAGAAGGGGATAATATCAGAGCCTTTCTCATTTGTATCTCTGGTCAGGCTATAGGAAAGATTGAGCACTCAGTTATTAGGGAAAAGGAATTAAGGAGAAATGCATTGATTAAGGCATATACCACATCTGCTTTGCAAGAACTGTACCAACTCCAAAGAGCAGTAACTGCCTTCAACAACAGCAGCAGTCATAAAGACAGAACAGGGAACACCTTTTGGTTGTCCGTCAGTATCCGGGCTTTTTGTCTGTTCTTACTTCTCTTTGAACTTGAAACATGTGTTGCATTTGGAGGACTGTGAACTTTTTGCTGGTGGGTTAAAGCTTAAAATCCTTCCAGGAAGCTGTACTTTGAACTCTGTGTTTTCCTCAGGTGTTACATAAGTGCTTGTAACAATTTGTAAAAGACATGTTAACACTTGCTGGAGTTATTCCCCAGGTACTTGTGATCAGCAGTAAAGCTCTGGAGGGTCGCTTCTGTTCCTCAACCCTTTACTACTTGGAGTAGTCAGTTATAAAACACTCTGTGTATACACATCCTATTACATCAGCAGCAATATCCTAACAATGAATCCGCTGAAAAGTCAAACTTAAAAAAAAAAATAATAAAAAAAAAATTGGCTACTTACACCCTATTGTCTGGTACTACTGACACTAAAATGTCAGCAGAAACCAAAACTTGTATGAATGAAGGAATAATGAGCTAGCTAATGGCACAGTGTTGCTGAGGATAATCAGCGCTCAAGTGGATTGTGAAAGTTTGTGAAGGGGAGCTCGAAATGCAAAGAGTGGTTCAGTTTGAAAACGAGCTCCAAAGTCCAGGACAGTGATTCAGTTGCCTGATGTAGATTTCTAGTACGGCTTGTGATATTTAAGCCACCCTTTTGGGCCTGGCAGGTTTGATGGGGATGTACATGACCTTCTGGAGCAACATTTGGAGGATCCCCATAGAGCAGGTCACATGCATCTGACACCCTGAGGTGTCTTTATGGTGGAAGATGAAAATGGAGAGCATGACCCAGCACATGCTGTATGCACACATGCTTCCCACTCCTGTTTGCATCCATTAGCTTCCATTAGTGATCACTTGGGATGAGTATACTAAGCTATATGAGTATCTGGTCAGGCATAGTATCTCTGTCCTTTTACTCTTCTATATTAAAACCTGTAGGAAGATTTGCAGAACAGTTCAACTGTGATGAAGGGTATTTTTGACTTATTTGAATGCTTTCCAATGTTTGGGAATATGTTTTCCAAGGCTTAGCTGAAATCTGTTGCTAGAGCAGGTCAAAATGCATGGCAAATACTCAAAAGTGAGGGTGCTTAGTGATTAGGGAAACTAAGGTGATAGAAATAATAATGCTGTTTCACAATGAAGTCTATCATCTGCAGTATACAAGGATATGCAGTTCCTATGATAAAATAATACCATGCTAATGTACTTGACATAAGTCATAAATCAGTAAAAATTTTAACATTATTTAAAAGACAGGACGTGGAAGAGGTGTTCACTATCAAAATTCAAGGCAAGAAAGAAAAACAATGGTCTTCCTTTTTATTATTATTTCCCTTTCTACTTCTAAGAGCCTGACTATCCCACAAAACAACAACAAAACAACAACAAAAAAACAAAAACAAAAACAAAAAAAAACACAAAAGACCCAACCAAACAAACAAAAAAAAAAACAACCATACCTTAGCTATTGGATTTTTTTTATTATTATTATTTTAATTTTTGATAGATTAGAGAGTACTGTCAAGTCAAACCTGCAGATCATCATGTTGCAAATTTTTCCCAGTGGAATGTACATCAAACTCAGAAACTTATAGCTGAGTTGCAATACCCCTTTACAAAATGCATCTTTGATTATAAACTGTAGGAATGGAATTTACTTGACTGCACAAATTATCTTTAACATGAATATCATACATTTCTTTTATAATTGATGGAACTGTGGTCAGTGTGGTCCATGGAGCTTTTGGTACTTCATTTAATCCATCCTGTTGTAGATGCCTCCCTTTGACCAGGCTCCAGAAATATTAACAAACTCAATAAATGTTAAATAAGATTACTTACTTGCCTCTGAGTATAGTATATCTGAAGTATAGTTGAGATATGTACATCTTTGTTGTTAGTCTCTGAAACAAGCTGAAAGCAATGGCAAATGAGAAGGAAACCCCCACATCCAGCTTTCTTATGTTTTCTACACAAATTATGTTGGTGTAGCTCTTTTAAAGTAATAGATATAGTCCCATGAAAGCTGTGCTTTCTTTTTTATTGGAGAGGCTTGATAAACAAGAGGCTTGTTTAGTTTTAGACATTTTTAATATACGTGTGTCGCTCTGAAAGTAGTACCTCCTATTCATTTTCATGGAGACTACAACAGTTGCAAAGAGCACAATAACGGCATTTGATAGAGCAAATTCTCATCTACAAAGTACTATTTTTCAATATAGTCACCATCATTAGCAGATGGACTGTTCTAGACTCTCTTCATTTTATGGTGTGACAGCTGTGCATGGCCATCTGGAATATGGCTTGTCTTTCATATTGCTGTTGCCATTGTTGGAATGCACCATCCACTGCCTCACTGTGCTTGCATCCACTGTTTGGTCTTGGTAAACATTTGGCAAGTACCAGTGAATGCCAGTGGGTGTCATTTTTTCTGCATGGAGGATTTCAGTTCTACCTCTTTGCTACATAGGCACTTCCATGTCAGATGCTGTTTTGTCAGACTGCCTTTTTGCTGCCACCCTTTACACGATGACAACAACATGTAATTGAATACTGATGGGAAGATACAGCCTCTGCTGCCGTACCACCGACATCTGCCTCTGATGTTGTGGGCCAACATAACAAAATAGGAGGCATTACTTTTGGAGCAGCTCTTGTATGATACTAAATTAAATCACTTTTTATTTTTTCCCTCGAGCTTTTTTTTTCTTTTTTCTCCACTGCAAAGCTTTGTTAGGGCACAGTTTGAGAACCTTCTGGTATTTGTTTAACACTCCAAGTGTTTGCTAATCATTTTCTTAGTGAAAAGCATGACTTCATACATGTTAGCTATTGATAATGCAAAAATGTAACCGCTTGATCCTTTCATCACAGGCTGCTTTAGACACTAAAAGTAGGTACTGCCATAATGTGTATAATCATTGTCTGTGCAGTGCTTGTGTAGTAGATGCAATACCTTGGGAAGTATTATTTGGGTGCTGCAAGGTCACCTTATGCATGCAAAATAAATTTACTGCTTTTTGAATAGTGTTGTTGGCTTTATAGCCTGTTAAATCTCCTAAGAATTTTGTTTTAGAGTGTGGAAAGGATTTGCAACAACTCTTTGATACCCGGATCCTGACTAATCTATCTCACTAAGCGAAGTATCAGGTGAATCTGCTCCCGAGGGCCATTGGGCAGGTGTACAGTTTGGATTGTGCATCTGCTTTTGTCTACACGATGGCTTTGTTCAGCCAACTCCATACATTAAAGCCATTTGTTGACTAGGGTTTATTTTTGTATCTCTTGAACTTCATATATCTGCGGGCAACAGGTCAACTTGCCTGCACTGAGAATCAGGTGATAGAGCTATGTTTCTCTAAATCTGATCCAGCTGTCACTTGGTTTACCATGAGGTGAACAGTTCTGTTCATTTTCACTAATACTTTTGAAAAACTCTGAGGACAAATGAAGTTGAAACAGTTTGAGGTATTGGTTCCCAAAAAGGCACTGTAGTCAGCAGTGTGTCAAGCACGGATGAGGCAAGAATGAGAGTCTGATTGACAGGCACTTGGATTAATGGTATCTTTCCAATATAGTTTCCATATGGAGATAGGGAAGGGGGAATTACAACAAACTGGTGTTTGGAGATATTTTATGCCAAAAGCTTAGTTGATGTGAAGGTCAGTGTTCTGTCTATGGAGTAGAAACAACACTGTAGGTCATTACAAGTGCTTTTTTCTGCAGATTTCCTCATCCTATGAGACTACAAGGGTTTGAGACATTGTGTGCTTTTATTTGGCCCGTTTCAGCACCTTGGTTTCAAAACCAAGCACAACTCTTAGCTTTGTATTGTCAGTGTTCCCTGGAGCAGGTGCATTTTGTGAATGTGTGCACTTTGTCCTTATGTCAGTACTGAAGTACTCATGAATGCAAGATTAAAATTTGTTTCTGTAGCCTTGCACTGATCTCACTTCATTGTGGTGCAATTGTTTGTTTTTTGCCATTTCAAGTTTATTTTTGGATGATGGCCTGGAAAGATGTTGGTGATTACATTTCTTGGCCTTTCCTCTTGGAGTGTAAAAGCTGTAGGGTGTTAAGGAACATAAGGGAATAAAACGTTAATGTGAAGCATTAAGAAGGATCTTGTGAAAAAAGAAGGATCTTTTTCTTTCTTTTTTTTTCTTTTAAAGTTATCTTAAGAACTTTGATTATGTGATGGTAAAGGAATGGGAGGCTTTTAAGATCCCATCACTTAAGATGTGATGGAGTGTTAAAAAAACAAACAAACAAAAAAAAAAAAAACAACAAAAAAACATGTAGCTTGGCATTCAGTAATTAATTAATCATGGCCTCCATTAATTAATCAGTAAACAGTAGAGCCAAGTGCTCTATATATCTGTGAGATGTTGTCCTCTTATAAGTAAATGGAATTTATGCTATTTACTCTGACTTTTTGTTTGTTTTTATGGGATGGCATTTGAGTGGCTTTAGTGAGGAAAGTGCAATTAATTACAGCCAGTATTTAGAACAGGCATGCAATTCTGTAATTACTTTTCAGAACAAACACTCATAATTGCATTATGACCACTGTTTGATGAGGGTACCAGCAAATATGTGTGGTTCATATAGATTCAAAATGTTTTGCAAGTCTTTCTAGTAAGATTTACAGTTAGTAAATAATAACGTTTTGCTCTCTAGGATTTTCAAAATATAAATCTAAAAATAATCCAGAGCCTATGGTTTGGGGATTATGAGTCTCAAATTCACCTTGCAGAAACTTTTGTCTGTTTTGTTGTTGGTGGAGGATAGGGTTGGGATTTTTTTGGGTGAATCATCAAGATTTTCTTCATCTTGATGAAAAACAAACACAAATGTGGATGTAACAAGGCAGAGTGAGGGCTCTAAAAGATGAATGATGTTTGGGATATCAGCAGTTGGGTATTGGCATTGAGAGGTTGCATGAAAGCTATTCCCCAAGCAGACTGGATCCAGCAGTGAATCTGTGCTTATGTATTGGGTAAAACTTGTACACATTTACTCCACAAAGGGAAAACAGCTTTTGTGTGAGAGAATTGCAGTGGTGTAATAAACTTCCTGATGCGGGTAAGTTCTTTTTTTTTTTTTTTTTTTTTCCTGGAGTTGAAATGCTGGCTGAAATATGTTACAAATATATGTACTAATGTATGGTCTCTGCAGCCGTATGGTTGCCACCTTTGAAATACAAAAAAAAAAACAAAAAAAACAAAAAAAACCAACAAAAAAAAAAACCCAAAAAACCACCATCCACCCAACCCCAGATCGGCCACATCAGAGACGGCTGTAGTGCATGCACACATCATCTGCACATGTATTGCAGCCCAGATAACAGCCGGTGTGTCTGCACTGGGATTTGCCAGGCAGGTTGGAAACCTCAGAAGCAATGACTATGATTGGCAAAAGTAGATATCACTGACTTGCTCAATTCTTTTTCCAATTGCTGCAGATTTTTTGATTGCTGTGTTTTTATTATAAACCTGCTAACCTTCCTGTTGAATGAACTGGCAAGCCTGTAGCTAAGCCTCTATTAATGGTAACTAAAGATTAATAATCTTCTGTTACCTGCAGTGAGTTGGCATTTAAGGATCCCAGCCGAGGTGAGGTCTGCTAGTACTGACATTGCTTAGCTGACAGCCAAGGAAGAAACTGAATCAAAGTCACCAGAGCAAAGTCTGGCCTGGATTTCCCTCCACTAGCGGGAATGATCTTTGGCCTTTCGTTACAGCATGCTCAAACCCGCTTTATGTCCAGTTTTACACAGTAAGTGCTAATAACATAATGGACATCAGTTCAGTTTTGACTTATCAAGACGAACTGTAACTCAGCAGGAGGCTGTGATGCAGCCAAGGGGCCTTAAGTTGTGTTTACAACGCAACAAGATAGCAGCCCCCTGTTTTAGTTTGTTCCAAGCTATTGTCTATTATTGCAAAATGCTTACTTATGGCCTCTGACTTGAGATGCTTCACCTTTGCAAGGGGTGGGAAACCAAACAATGTTTTGTAGGGTGTTTGCAATTCCATGAGGCTGGGTAAATAAACATATTTTAATACCTTCATCAGGAGCATTTGCAAGGGATGGTTTTACCTCTATGCTTGGTTCTCCAAAATCATCAGTCTGATCTCCCCTGCTTGGAACCCTTTCTTGTCAGGAAAGCTGACCTGAGGAGGCATGCTGCCATTTGCAGATTTCCCATGCATAAAACTTTTGTTAACACATGTATGCATCAAAGCCAGTGGTAACAGAAAATAATTTCCTGCTTTATGTAAATGTGAAGCAGCATATTGGTGTGGGGGGAAAAAATGACGTTATGGCAATATGGGAATTAATAATTAAAACGTGCAGTTGAAAAGGTGCTTCTAAACAGGTGCTTTGGATTCCAGCTGTGTCTTTCACAGCAGTAGTGAGGTCTGCAGGACTGCAGTGACTTCACTGATGCTGAGATGCCAGTGGCCACAGAATTTTAAGTGCTCATCATAACTGTTTTATTCAGTCTCAGGTATTACTGGACGTCACTGGTGCCCCCCCCAGAGGAGGAATTGAATTTTAGGAAACATGGAGAAGAGGAGGCTTGGGGATCTCATCAGCACATCTTGGGAGGGTGCCAGGAGAACAAAGCCAGGCTTCTTTCAGTGGTTCCAGTGCCAGGACAGGAGGCAGTGGGTGTGAACTGGGGCACAGGGGCTCCCTCTGAGGCTGTAGGTCTCTTCCTTGGGGATGTTCAGAAGCCACCTGGCCATGGGCCTGGGTCCCCTGCTCAGGGTGTCCCTGCTGGAGCAGGGGTGAGCCGGAGGGGAACAGGGAGCCCTGCCAGCCTCAGCTGTTCTGGAATTCTGGGACAGGCAATTTTGTAACATGTCATATACCTAGCTTGTGCCTGCTTGGCTTTGGTAATCACTAGCTGTGAAGAGGAAATGTAGAGCGCCCAGTCCCTTTAGGAATCTCTGAGGTACATGATCTAAATTATCTGCAGTAATAACCTTAGCTGCATTGAGGGACTTAGTTTGGACTTAATATTGTTAAGGTTACTGGGCAGTGCAGAGGAGTTTCCTTGTGTTGAGTGGTGATACAGGAGTTCTGAGTTCAGTCATTTTCTCTTCAGCAAGACTCTCAGGCTCACAGAAGTCATGAAATATCACTTGCTCTGCCCCAACTTCCCTTCTTGTCCCTATGTAAAAAACAAAAACAAAAAAAAACCAATCAAACAAAGAAAACTAACTAATATTGTTGCAGAGGAAATGAAAAATGAAATGTAGGAGGCAAAACCAAACAAGATGAATGCATGAATTTATCTGGGTGATTTGGGCCGTTTCAAGTTATTAGGCAACACAAAATTGGGTTCTCTATCATACCAATTTTACATCATAGGGGTTCTTTGCTCCTCAACATTTTTCTTTCAGGAGTTAAGGTTTTCCAAATACCAGAGGCTGGCTTGTGAATGAAGTGATTGAGATACTAGAACTAACTTTGGTCTCACTCATTTTTATCTGCAGGTGATGCCAAACTGACTTTGGTAGAATGCATACAAACAAACAAAGTGGTGCTTGTTCTGGTAAATATTGCACTGTCATGCAGTAATGTATTGTCAGATTATACAGGAGGGCCAAATGTCATTTCTCTTAAATAATAACTGTAGTATATTTTTTCTAATACTGTATCTGAAAACTCAAAACTTTTTCATTCCATTTTGTTCTTTCCATCAGACTCCTGGAAAAAGTCCTGCTGCTTCCAAGTTCTAGTTTCTGTAACTTTAGCAGTGGCATAAATACATGTAGGGTTTTTCAGCTTTTGGAAGAGGGTTGAAATGTGACTCTATTAAACCTGAATCTGAAGACTGACTTGGTTCATATTGTTTTCTCTTAATAGCTTTCCAAGCAGCCGTTAAGTGAAACTACTGCATATTGAGCCGGGTGTAATATGAGGCTCATTGGGTAAAATAACATTAGTCTGTGCTACTTAAACACACTCTGAAAGGCTTAAGGAGGAGAGGAAGGAAAATATTTGAAGAGATCAACTGGGATGTGGTGGAATACAAGTAATGTCACCTGAGAAGGATTAGAATTCGCCAAAGCTTGACCTGAATGAAGACCTCCATTTAGGGCTTGTGTTCCTACTAGATGAGCTGCAGTAGTTTTTCCATGCAGGGCTTTCTACCAGCAGTCATAGTGAAAGAGCCCAGTGATTTACTTGGCTTCTGTGTCTCAGTAGCAGTGGAGCTTTTTTTCTTTAGTAAATAAAAAAAATCCCAGTTTAACATTTTTTCTTATTAGCTGCAGCTGGCTTTTTCTAATTACTAAAGTCTTAAGGGAATGTAGCTGAGAAAAATATTACCATTTTCCTCAATGGCAGCTCATTGTATGTACTGTAACTGATAGGCAGCTGCATATCCTATTCACATCCTTAGATGCAGAGAGCCTCAAAAATTGTGTACTGACACCTCAGAATCCAGGAGAAGACTACGGAGGAGCTGATAGCAATGGCATTTTCTGTTGTGATTTTTTTTTTTTTTTAATTTCATTATGAAGGGTTAACTAACCCAGCAGCTCCATACTCTTACTAGCATGCCTGCTGTGATGGTCTCTTTGAAAACTACTTATTCTTAGATACCTAGTGCCTCTGAAGTAACAAGTAGCAGTGAGGTGGGCTAGGGCTAGAAGTAGGCAAAACAATTACTCCTGTGTCATGTCAGTAGGTGGATGTTCACCCCATTCACCCCTATGGGTCATTACAACCAGTCTTGGAGGTTTGAGAATTGCAGAAGTGTTAAGTGGAAAATCCCTTCATATGGAAGTCAACATGATTTATGCTTGCTAGCATCATAGATGTTCAGAGAAAATATTTTACCTTATGCTTCTTGGTTTGGGCTTGGGCATGACAGGTTGGGAGTACTTGTGTGGAGAGGAATTTGCATTTACCAGCAGGAGGTTCTTTACACCTTTCTTTGAAGCAATATTGACTGCTGCTGCAGGGAGTAACACTTTTGCTCTGTGCATCAATTTCCATGAGAAATTTTTGTTATTTTTTTCTCTTTCCACGGAATAGCAAGATCCATGCCAATGGTATTTGGTTCTGGATTTCTGTGAGGTTCAGCTTTGTGTGCACCTTTCAGGGCTTGGTTTTCCTGAAACACATGGTAAGCCACAGTTAAGCCTAGAAGAAAAGTAATGAAAAAAGGCACGCAGTGAAAAGCAGCACTATGGAGGAATATGGCATGTCTCTCCAGAGGCTTGTATGGGAATGATTTAATGTCAGAACTAGTTAGTATTATCCTTCTCTCTCATTTATGTCTCATTGCTAACTTCTGAAACTTTGGCAAGCACTACTCGTTTTGTTTAGCCACAAACATCGCTGACTTGTTTTTTCATCAGTGCTTCTTACTGTGGTAATTCATTTCTTGATTTTTGTCATTCATGCTTAGTTTGTAACAGAAACTCTATATCTGCTCTCTCCATGAAGTACACATACAAAGATCCCCATGATATTCTACTGTATGGAGTAATTTCTGTTTTGTTTATGTATTTTAGACAAGGAGAAGCCTGATTAGCTGAATGTTTAATAGCGTTCAAATACGTCCTAGAGCTTTGCATTTGCTGTTTGATGTTCCATTTTATAGCTTTACTTAAATGCTCTGCAGGGATTGTGGTTTAGTGGTGGGAGCATGAAATTTGAATCCAAGGTGCCTGTTTCTCTTACCAACAGAGCTGGTCAGTATGTTTTAAACGTCAGATTCTTCTATCCCACCACCCCCATAATGCATTTTCTCATGTATGCAAAGAGTTTTTTTCCTTTTCCCCCTTCCTTTTCTCCCCCTCTTGCCTTTTTTAAATAAATGTTGAAGATTCATGGCTTAAACAGGAATTGCAAGTGCCTCCATTTCTCTGGTGCATAGGGCAGTGTTTTATCACACTGCATTTTAAATTGTATCAGTGATTTGTGTGACTGAGGGGTCCTAGAGTGTTAATCTCCAGGCATATATACAGTTCTTATGAGGGATGATAAGCGCATAAATGAGTTTCCTGCCTCCTCAGGTTCACTGATGGAGCAAACATCTGCATGTAGAACATTGCATCCATGCCAGTGGTCTAAGAGATTTAGAAATGGTTTGTTCTGGCTGACGTGAAGTCTGTGTTCTCTGCAGATTTTTTCATGGCAAGATGTGTCCGAGAGACTTTAAATGCTTTTTTTTTTTCCCTGACATATTTTACTAATTTTCAGACACAAAGGATGGAGCTCTTCATATGCAAGTAGTTATTTGCAGTAGACTGATTAATTGCAGTGTGAAAGATTTATATATGCGTAGAGCCCAAGTATATCTTATATCATACCTAAGAAGGATAATTACATGATAAAGACTTTGGAAATGGCAGGAAACTTGGGGCACCTCAGACTTCAGCTTTTAAGTTATTTCAAAGAGGCCTGCTTTTAGAGAACACCTTTCTGTGTTGTTGTTTTTTTTTTTTTTTTTTTATGGTAACTTACCTGAAAATAGAAGCATAACTTTAACACTTAAGGCATTTTTGAAATAACGTAATGTAAATTTCTTACATTAAGAATGAAAAATGTATATGGCATATTTGTCTTTACCTCTTCAGGCTGCCGCTGTCTTCCCTTTAATTCTGAAATCCTTTATTATTCACAATATAAACATCATCTGTGGAATGTGAGCCAAGTAACTTTTAGCTTTTTATGAACACATGACTTGTCTGTTTTTAAGACTTTATTCACATTCCCACAGAACTATAAAAAAAAAAATAATCAGTAGCTTCTTGCCAAAAAGTAAACTTAATTTCTACCCGAAATGTCCAGAATGCTGAACATGCAGGGTACACAGGTAAATCGAACATGCTTTTTTTTTTAATTGAGGAAATTCTATAGCCATAAAGTGGTGATATTTCTAGGCTGCTGTGATATAAGTGGATATGAAAAGCAGAAGCTGTTTTTCTTCTTTTTTTTCAGAATGTTATTCCTACTAGATGAGGAGTTAAAAGCTGTATGTATCTGAACAGCAAATGAGCTCCATCTGTTCTAGTTCAAGATCTCAAAATCTGGTCCATCATTTTTGTTTGATGTCTCAAACTCTGATGCCTTCAGTTGACAATAGGGAGGATGACAGATTTGGTGGATGTTTTGAATATGCTAAATTAGTGCAAGCAGGATGTAAATACAGTGCAGTGGGGATTGAATTAAAGTCAGGTACTGCAATGAACCTTGTATTTGTGTAGTATGCAAATAGTGAGAGTTTGAGATATCTTTTTCCACATCTTACTAAAACTTGGATACATACATGTATGGTAACATCTGCATATTTGTAGAGTAATATCTTTCAAGTTTCGTGTTTCTCTACCATGTTTAGCAACACTGTTTGTTTTTTTTACCTTCTTCCTATTAAAATGGATTACTTTGCTACTCATCCCCTCAGTTACATGCAGCTTTGACATAACTTTTAGTATTTATTTATCCATACCATGTGACATCATGTGGAAAGCCATAATGCTGTGGGGAGCCAGACAAGGGCTGATCTCTGCTCAGAAATTAGCTGGGTGCTGGTCAGTAGGTGGTGAGTAATTGTATTGTGGATGTATGTGTGTGTATGTATTATGTATGGTATTGTTGTCACCTTTTTCTTTCCATTTTCTTTTCTGTCTTAGTAAATAGCTTTTATTTCAACCCACAGGTTCTATTTTGTTTCCAGTTCTCTCCCTCTTCCTATCTCCTTCATCACTGGGGATGAGAGAACAGCTGTGTGGTGCTGAGCTGCTGCCAGGTTAAATAACAGCACTATTAAATTAATGATACATCCTCCATTGACCCGAGTGAAATGAGAATATCATCATTGGTCAAAAGTGTTTTGTGAAGAGCCCTGGCTGGGAACACACTTCTCATGAGTTTTAGTAGGACTATGTTCCTTTGCTTGTTTGCACAGTACTTTCTGTGTCTTCTGTAGATTGTGATGTGGCCTTAGATATCTTAGAAGTAGCTGAGGTGAACTAGAATCATGGAATCATAGAATGGCCTGGGTTGAAAAGGACCACAATGATCATCTAGTTTCATGCCCCCTGCTGTCTTCAGGGTCATCAACCACCAGACCAGGCTGCCCAGAGCCACATCCAGCCTGGCCTTGAATGCCTTCAGGGATGGGGCATCCACAGCATCCTTGGGCAACCTGTTCCAGTGTGTCACCACCCTCTGTGTGCAAAACGTCCTCCTAGTATCTAACATAAACGTCCCCTGTCTCAGTTTAAAATTATTCCCCCTTGTCCTATCGCTATCCACCCTCATAAACAGTCATTCCCCCTCCTGTTTATATGCTCATTTCAGGTATTGGAAGGCCACAATGGGATCTTCCTGGAGTCTTCTCCAAGCTAAACAATCCCAGTTCCCTCAACCTTTCTTCATAGGAGAGGTGCTCCAGCCCTCTAATCATTGTAGTGGCCCTTCTCTGGACCTCCTCCAAGAGCTCCATGTCCTTCCTGTACTGGGGGCCCCAGGCCTGGATGCAGTACTGCAGATGGGGCCTCACAGGAGCTGAGTGGAGGGGAACAATCACCTCAAAACAAGCTGCTTCCAGAAGAGGTAGGGTTGTTCCTAATAAAAGAAATAGAAAAAAAAGGAATAGGACTTCCTTCACATTTCTGAATTTTTATTTACTCGGCATAGTTTTAGCGTGTGAAATATTATGGGAATGAATGCGATTTAGAAAAACTCTTTTGTTAGCATCGTTTCCAGTTTGGCAATAAATAAACTGTGCCCTGTCCAGCCTCTCAGTAGATAACTACTTCATATTTTATTAGAACAATTTGGCTCCTGACATGAACTGTAGTCCCATTAATCCTGTAATATAGTGCATAGAATTGGAAAAACACAGGATGTAAACATGTTCTTCATTATGCACTTTAACACAAAACAGATATATAGAGCTCATTCTAGAACATGGTAGTCAGAATGTACTAAGCAAATAGCAAATTGTTGACTAGACTCATCTGCTATTAGTTTATTTTGGGGTTAGGAGCAAAAGGCTTAAGAAATCTCAATCGTTTCACGTTACATCTTGATGCCTATCATATCTTGCTGGACATTGCTTAAATAGATAGGACCAGTGGTTCTATTGTCTTCATTGAATCCTAAATCAAGGCAACTTAAAGGTTTCAGTAAGACTTACAAAAGAAAGACTCAGTAATGAGAATGGTTATGTTTGATAGTGATGTTGTATAATCATAAACAAAAATCTACTCAATGGAGCAGTAAATCCAGGCTCTTCTTTTCTTCTGCAAACTTTTAATTTGGGACATTATTATCCTTCCCAAGTTTAATCTGAGAGTTCCTTGGATTGTTCAGAAGTAGAAAAGAATAAATTCCTTTTAATACTCTAGCATCTATTGTATAATATATGACATTACATATATATATATATATATATTATATAATATATGACTTCTGAGAGGTCATAATCACAGTGGTCTCAGTAGCATTATGGCATTATGTTGAGTGAATTCGTTGGTACTGTTTAGTAGGAAATGGACTGGAACAACCTCTACAAGTAAATGGCTACACAGATGTGCTTCAAAAGATACGGACTTTTAAAGTTGGAAATCGGATTAACAACCTGAGTTGCTGGTTTCTTAAAGATAGGTACTTAGTTGTGTAATTGTCTCTAAGACTGATGAATATCAGTTGATGTGAAGTCAGTGGTTGCGCTCCAGACTGGAAACTATACTGCAGTCTGGTTGAAGGTTGAAGAACTTTGAATATAGTTATCATATTGTCATGCAAAATTTGCCTCTATCAAGCTGGTAGGTTACTGCTTCAAATTGGTTAACAGCAAAATATTGATAAATTAAATTCTTATGTGATGTTTCAAAATTAAATTACAGAAATGGATCCACAATATACTTCCAAGTTTGATATTGCTTACTGAAAGCTATATTTTTTGGTGAGTATTGGCTTCCAGGGTAGATGGACTTCCAATTAATTTGTGTATGTAAAAGGACAGTTCCTTTAAAAATGGATTTGGAGACATTCTTTTGGGAGCACTTAATTATAATGCTGCAAAATTCTGATATTGCATTAGAGTGCTGCCATATTACCTCTTTTCCTGTCCTTACAGGATAGGATAGCAGAACTTTCAGGCACAGTGTTTCAGAATATGATTTCCATGACACTGGTAGCTGAGTAGGAGCTGTCAGTACTAGTTGAGATGGAGTGTAAAAGAATCTGTAGCCTTACTATTGTCCCTTTCCAAAGTCTTAGATCTTTCCTATTAGGAATGAAACTACTGTGCTTCCACAGCACAGATATGGTTATTTGGGAAAACAATCAAAGGATGCAATGGATCTGGTGGGGAAAAAAATAAGGAGGTGTTTTCCAGAGGTGGAGGAGGCTAGACAGAAAAATGGGGAAGGGAAACAAAGCTAAACCTTTTCATGAATACCACTCAACTTTAATTAGAAGTATAACTAAATAAAAGGGCAAATAATTGCTAAACGGGACATCAGTGTAGTAGCTTACAAGCAGTTGCGGGAAACAGCATCTAATGAATTGATAAGGGATTTGGGGGTGCAGCTTTTATTGGGTTTGGCCAGAATGTGTTGTGTCTCTTTGGAATGAGACTTCATGGAAATACACTAGCAGCCAGCGCACAGATTCAGAAAACATTCTTGTATTTGAAGTGGTTTAGCAAAATTCATTTATCTATTAAATCAAGAACTGTGTTTAGGCTGCAGAACCCGATGGCCTGAATAATGTGCACTGGGCTCCTAGCAGTCATATGTAAACTGTCTAATCGCTCTCAGCTGTGTTAAAACAAATAGTCAGAAACTTAATATCTACCAGCATTGGTACCTGTATCTGTTACAGTAGCAGACATTCCTCTGTTTTTTAAAAGGGGGAAAAAAAAAAAGACAAGATCCCCCCCAGGAAAAAAAAAAGTTGTTTAGATTTCTTTAAATTCCTTTTTGCTGCTACTGTAAAACTGCTTTTTAGAGCTTGGCTGCCTTTTGTCCATGTTCCATTGTTTTCTTTGAACGAAAGCCAGTCCTTTTTTTTGGCAAGTACTTTGCCATCTGAACAACTGTCAGTAGAGGGAGATGCATTTGTGTGTTAAGACAGTGATGACTTTAACGGGTTGCTAATGCAGTGGAGGATGCTCCTGAAGCATTCCTGGATATTTAGTTCCTTCTTGTGAACCCTTCATTTTGAGTCCCAAGGCGCTATAAAGAGGGCAGGTCTGTCTTGTCTGCTGCGTTGGTTTTCACATGGGTTAAAAGACCAGAAAACTCTTTTGCAATAATATTTGGTGTTACTCAGTGCACATTTTGCGTAGGTCTGAATGTGTGTGCGGGTTGCAAAAGCAAGGAAAAAAATTGCACCCTGTGTTATGCAGAAAGATTTTCTGTTTTTGTAATGTTATTTGATATATTGGAATTTTCCAGATCTCAAATTGAGAAACCCAAGTCTGCTGAAATGTATTACAAGACCTGGGAGAGCAGTCAGAAGGTAGTATTGTGGTGGGCAGACAATATAGCTGTGCACTACTTTTAAAAACAGAAAGGACATTTTTATGTGAAAAATCATAAATACTTTGCTTCAAGTTGTAATGAGATCTCTTGAAAACTCTCATTGCATACACTTTGATTTTAATTCAAATGTTAAACTACTGTCTGTTATGAGAAATCCTTTTTTCGTCAACAGAGGCATTTGAGCAGATGCAGCAACTTTTGTATTCTATAGTTAGCCTATTAATTAGCTGGTGATTGCTCAGCAAAGAATCCTACAAATCAAGAATACAGTAACTCATCTGAGATATTTGCTGTATGTAATAGTTTCATTGTTAAGTCTTGGGTATATGATTACTGCATGTCTTATTCAATGTTTTATAACTGCAGAAAGGAGATAAAGTAAAAGAGGTGGCTTTCAAACAAAAGTTATTTTCTTGGATTCAGATGGAGTTGATCTTTCTCTTTCCCATTCAACAAGGATAAAATTGAAAAGGAGAAAGCTGCACTAGTGCTGGTGATGGCATCTGATTGATTAAACATTTAAATGGGAACCTTATGTTCATTTAACTCTGTCCTCAGCTTTGTAATATTTAGTTATGTGTTAAGTCTTGACTGCTTCCATGTTCCAGCATATGATCACCTCCACTGGATCTGCTCCTGAGCTGAATGTAAATTAGTGATGAGTTCAGTTGAGACCAGGACTGACTGCTCAACCATTAGACAAGACCCATGTGTATTTGCATCTACATGACACTTCAAAGGCTGAGGTCAGACCAAAGAGGACAGTCTTATATGGCTTGTCCTCTCTTCTGTTTTCAGTATATCCATATCTAGTGGACAGTGTATCTTTGCAAACTGTTAGACTTGGTAGAACTCCTTGCAAAAACTCATAATTTCTCCTGCTCAGTGTTACTACATTAAATTGAATGTGATGGTAATATGGACTTCAAACTTAAAGCTTTCATGTAGACAAGGGAGTTAGTTCCTTTACTTTGGTTTATCCCTTTGAAAATCTTTCTCCTTTGCTACTTGATAAATTTATTAGCACCAACATTTTCTGCATCTTAGCTGCATCTACAAGCAGTAGAATTCTGAGTAAAGATAAATAACCCTTCCTGTCTTGCTTTCTTTTAGTTTTGTCTGTGAAGATTTTGACCCAAAATCCATACATGCATAGGGAAGTGTGCAATGCAATACAGATGTATTTTTCCAGATATCTCTTAAACCTTACATTCTTTGTATTTGTTACTTGGTAGGATGCTTTACAAGCTAGTCCCTTGAATCTTGAGTGTGGACCCCTGCCTCTACCTCTTGGGCTCTTGTAATGTAGCTCTGATCTTGAAGGTATGCACTAGGAATTTTGAATTTGTATAGAATGTACATAACACAAATAGAACTGGGGCCCAATTGCTTTAATCTGGAAGTCCAAAAGAGCACAGTGAAGAAAGGAGAGTGGGAAAAGACAAAGCAGACATGAGTGTGCTCAATGTGGCACTGAGAGGAAGTAGCAGGAGAAGGCAGTTCTTACTAGGGAAGGAGGATCAGTTGAATTGATTGTTTTCATGTGTTGCTAAGATTATTTTGCAAATATTTGTTTATAAAATTAAATATAAGTTTCTTACTAGGAAGGAATATTGTGGTTGAACATGGTTATGCATTTGTGACAGCAGAGAGCAATGTATACATTCTGGGGGGGGGGGGAAAGACAAGACTGTTCAAAATACAGATTTATAGGGGAAGCACCTCTTCACTGACTTGTAACAGCAGCTAAATTGTGTTCCTGCCTTAATTAGTGTCAAAGTTATTTGGTTCTCATCATATTAATCTTTGTTACAGTTAGCTGAAATACTGTTCAAGTGTTAGGTGCTGATGAGAAAGTCTGTGCATCTTATAAATTGCATGCAATATGTGGAGTTCTTATTAATTGGTGGTGGAAGTTACAATCCATATTTTAAATAAGTAGCATAATACAGCCATTCAGAATTATACCACAAAAAAGAGAGGGTTTTAATGGATTCCATATGTATGCTTTTAGAACTGGTTGAGTAAAACTTTTGCTATACCACATAATGGTAAACCATCAGTGCTATAATGTCTTTAGGGTCTTTTAAGAACCTTCTTTATAGACACTTTTTTGACAAAGATTAATTCATTGATGGATTCAAGCCAACAGTATTACAGTTTATGCTGTTACAATAAGCAGGCATCAGTGTTGGTTGCATTGTCCCTTTAAATTCCTGAAAACTGAAATGTAATAGCCCTGCTCTCTGTGGGGAAAAACACATTCTGAACAACAAGCACTACTTCAATGCATTGCTTGAATTTTACAACAATTGTTTCAGAGCTTATTTTTGTTTATCCTTTTTCAGAATAAAGACTACAAAGACTAGATGTATGTGGGAAGGCATAGATATAGGATGTGGTATTCCTGTCTCAGTGACTTTTTTGTTTTATATGGAAAAGTTCATCTCTACTTCTTTCAAGTTTTTTTTTTTTATGGCTGAGCTCTATTAATTGCTAAGAAACTAATGCTGAATGCTAAGAAACTGCTGCTAGTTGGTCAGTAGCTAACTTAAGGCCATTCTATGTTAATTGCCTGACTGCCTGCTCCTTCCTCCAAGTAGTGCTTACACCTGGGAGTATTTCATAACCCACTGAACCTGGCTTACAGAGGCAGAGTCGCACTTATGGTGCTGCCTGGCCTAGCAGTCTGTAGTAAATACCAGATCACTGGGTTTAGTATCAGGATTCCTGTGGGTAGCATGTTAAAAGACCTGCAGTGATCTCTCCTTCACCTCTTGCCTTTAGACATGGGCTGTCTCAGTGAGACGCTGGTCTGAGACTGGGCTTCTCTTCACTTGTAAGTGTACCACTAATGAGACAAGCATGTCTTGGTAGAAAATAAAGGTCATAACTTTATTATAAAGGGCTCAGATAGGAATATAATATTCCAGTTTTTTGTTATGTGTCTTAAAATGGTTTATTTATTTCAGAACAGTGCATGTTTGTGTGAGGTTTTTAAATCTGTGTAAGCATACTGATGAAGCTCTTGTTAAATTCTATTTTGCTAAGTTTTATGGCTAAAACTTTACAAAATGTGTACACGAGTGGACTTCTTGCTTCGAGAAAATCTAGGAAGTTTCAACCAATTGCTTTAATTCAGTATTTTTTTTCCAGATTGGGTTAATTGCATGAACTGCCTAGACTAACTCTAAGCTGTATTTAGAGCAATTAGTCTTTCAGGCTGAAGCCCGGTGGTCAGATCCCTCTTCCCACTTCCATCTCCACGTGAATATCGATCCTTCATCTCCTGGCCATTGCCTGTGGCTGTGTGCAGTGACTTGACCTTGGCTGGTGGCCAGATGGCCACCCGGATGCTCACTCAATCCTCCTCCTCCACAGAACAGGAGGGGGAAATAAGATGAAAAAACTTATGAGTCGAGATACCAAACTAAATGCTCTTTTGCTGTACAGAAATAACAGCAATAAAATCTACTTTTAGTTCCTGGAGAGGTAAAGAAGGCATATGGGCCATGCCCTTGAGAGTGCTACCTCATGACTGCAAAGTAAGATTGTTTCCTCAACAGTTAAGGAAATATCAATTTATTTTGATAAAGCAAAAGGTTTTTTTTTTTTTTTTTTTTTAATCCCAGGAATCCAGAGGCTTTATATAGAATCCCATTCTTCCACATCCTGAGTACTGGCAGTGCCAGTTTCTGGAGGCTCTGCTCTTGGATATCAGCACCTTTTTTTTTTTTTTTTTGAATGGCAACTGAGACTAATTAATCTACCAGGGTTAGTCTGTCCATGCATTTCAACAGAAAAACAGATCCTTGCTGGAAGGAAGGGAATGATATAGCTGTCAGTCAGAGAAGGAAAGGAGGGCCCTCATCTCTCAGTTTAAGACCTTGTTTCTGTATTCTTAAAAGTCTGATAATTAATTAGCTTAGTTGTTTGTCAGCCCACATTTAAAAAAGAGGTAGTTACTGTAGAAGGAAACATCCGTTTGTTATTTCAGATGTTGGGATTTAATATGTTCTCCCAGCTACCTTCTGCACATATGTAATACATTCTAGCTTTTTATAAGGCTGTTGGTTACAAATAGTTTTGAAATAACTACTATGTCTACCAGATCTAAAATTCCATAATAATTATTCATTATATCGCCATAATTTTTATTATACCAAAAGTGATTTCTTCCCAACTCCTCCCATAGCAGAATGATGCTGTAGAAGAGATTTAATTTGCCCTCATTAATCCAGGATTGCTCAACACAGCAGTACAGCTATGTCATCTTTGTTTTAAGAGAAACTGGATGGAGTGAGACAGCCACTCCATGAAACTTCAGTAATTGGATTCATATTTAAGCAATGTGTGGGCAAGAAAACCCCTTCAGCTTCCTAGCTTAATTCTTTTTATTATCTGCATGTAATCTGAGTAGGTTTTAACTAGAAGTTCTCTAAGAATTAGGCTAGCTGGCTTTATAGCTATAATTTAGGCATAGTTATACATACCTCCAACAATTCACCACTTCCTGTTACATATTCAGAATGAGGCTGTTGGGACAGTAATTTGTTTCTGAGAACAAATTTTGGCTCTTTCTTTTAAATTCAAATTTAATATTTATCTCCCAAATTTTAACAATATTTCTGGAGCTTAGGACTATATATGTCTTATTTTTCTCTCAAGTTTTATAAAGACTACTGGACAAAGTCTGATTTTAACTTAATTTTAATGTGGTGCATGCTACTGTAACATCCAACTGCTTAAATGTCTTTTAGGCTTTAAAATCAGTCCCTTAAACTTCTTTAGTTCCAGAGTATCTGATTTAGGTACTTGTATGACACAATATGCTTTCACTTTATTTTAAGAAGTGAACACACAAGATACTACTTTTTTTTTATTATCTGATCCTTATGCATTTGAACTTGGGCTTCTGTGACAAAGACACAGTTGTTTGTCTGCTGATTGAATTTAACAAGAAGCTGGTGTTCTCAGTGCCTCATTTCCTATAGCATAACCATACAGTAATGCTAAATGCACGTAAGTACAAAAAAGCATTAAACCCCAGAAAATCCCCTTAAATCTCAAAGCTGGAAATTCAACCACTGAGAGGTAATTGTACTGAAATTTAAGCCAAAAGTAATTTTCTTATGTGGTTAGGGAGTTTTAAATATAATAAACTGTGATAAAAGGATTCTTTAGAGGCAACCTGAAGGTGATGGTATGAATTCATATGTATTGAGTGATCGTAGTTTCCATCTGAATGTGCAGGAAAAATGATATCTTCAAGCCTCTTGTAAAATAATAGGCAAGATAACCCTTGTATTACTGCAAATTCTAAATTACTTCTCTTAGATATTTGTCTTTGGAGCAGTTGCCTACAAAACAAGTACTACTGGGAAATATCTGTCTGCCTACCCTTCAAAGTTTAGCCTCCTTACATCATGTAAGTTATTTGAGGAATCAGAATATGAGAATGTCATAGAGTAAGAGTTCAGTGGGATCCATTTTATGTAATTTTAGCAATCTGAAGGTTAGATTCCATCTGATCTAGCCACGAGTCAGTGAAACATGCCCCTCAGCAGGGAATTTTGGCCCACTTAGCTTAGGTTCTTCTGTAGTGGATGATGAGTGTCTTTGGAGGGCAATTAATTTTATCCTAAAGGGCTGACTTGTGAGTGAATCATTAAGATTTTTAATTTGTCTTATTGGAAATTGGGAAAGGACCTTTACAGGTTGTACAATGTCAAGGCCTTTTCTACTTTACATACTGTCCTGCCTTCTTTATTCCTGTGTTTTCAAGACTCTTGTCTTCACAAAAGCGGATCGGAGCCCAAACATCCTATAAATCTTTTGTGCAGAAAGCTAGCACAGTTCCTGTGGATGATATCCTTGTTCTCACAACTGTAAACGTGTAGCAGTTTTAAAATCAAAATGCTTAGGAATAAAGCAGTGTGCTTCCTCCTGACTCTGTTAGGCTACCCTGAAAGCTGAAGCTTTTTCAGCAACAGTGCTTCTGAAGAGTCCTTCCAAAGTAGTTAGAATTCCATGATTGCCTTGAAAGCATGTTAGGATGTCCTGCCAAGCTCCTGGATCTTCATATGTTCACTTGCACAACAATTATTTCCCTTTGTTTCCTATCTGGTTCTGCATAGTTACCATCCTGGGTTTGAAGGGAGGTGAATTTTTGGCATGAGTGCTTTACTGGTTTCTGACTTTAATTTAATTCCTTTTAATTCCTAGATACTTGTCCTCTGCATTATAGTTTCTGATCTCTATCACTGATACTTTTTTTGTTGTTATACATTTATTTTAGAGTCTGCAGAGTGTGCTGTAATTTGTTCTGTGTATTGTCACAAATGTTCATTTGCTAACTTTGAGAGCAAAGAAGAAATGTACTATGAAGGAAAAAGTTTGTATGTGTTTTTTCCTACATCAGTAATCAACACAAAACACAGTGTGGAAAACACTGTTTCAACAGACTCTCGGAACTGAGACATAGGTAAACTTTATAGTTTCAGTGGGACTCAGGGGACTATGCATTTTCTGCCAATACTAAAAGGACTTGAAAATGTGTTGAAATCTTATGTGTATTATATCTGTTTTGTCTGTGTAGACAAATGCTTCTGTGTGGCCCCTATTTTCCTTGATGGTCTCTACAGCTGACCTTGGAGGTGGGTTTTACGTCTCTGGTGTTGATCAAAAGGACTTTGTAAAGTGCATCTTAAAAGTGCTTTAAGGGTTGGTTGGCCTCACGTTTCAAGGGTTGGAAGGATTTATTCAAAATATGTTCAACAAATTCATTTTTTTTTATGTAAGGAGTTAGAATAGTGTCTTGAGTAGTGTCTCTCCTAATTCCTTCAAGAAAAAAAAGAGATTTCTATTATGCTATTTATGTCTTAAATAGAAATAATAATTCCCACTGTATGGTCTAATTATTTTTACTCAACTATTTTTTTTAATTTTATTTTTTAATAACAAATATGCAGCCATCCAGGCCCATGGCTGCAGAGATTGCCTGAGCCTTTTGCTGGCATTGTGAAATTTCTAGATATTTATAAACACTTACCAGGTCCTCTCTCAGTCATCTTTTCCCCAGGCTGAACAGACCCAAGTTGCTCAGCCTTTCCTCATACAGGAAATGCTCCAGGCCATTTATCTTTGTGGCCTTCTACTGGATTCCTTCTAGCAGATCCCTGTCTTCTTTGAACTGGGGAGTCCATATAAATTTGGCCTCTGGCCAGGGCAGAGTAGAGGGTAATTATTGCCTCTCTTGTCCTGCTGGCAAAAAAGAAGAGATGGGTATTAGTTATCCTCCTTGCAGGGATCTCAATACCCAATATACCGAGCAGACCCTCTGAGAGAAGTCTGCTGCCTCTTTTGGGGTTGGATGCAGGATGTTGCCTTCTCCCTTCAATCTGGAGAAGAGCAGGATCTGGAGACCCTATAGAGGCCTTTTAATACCTAAAGGGGGCCTATAAAAAAGGAGGGGATGGACTCTTCAGTAGGGTCTATTGTGACAGGATGAGGGGAAATATTTCAAACTGTAAATGGGAAGATTTTGACTGAACAGAAGGGACAGAAGGAAAGTGGTTTTATGCCTTTTTTTTTTTTTTTTTTTTTTTTTAACAATAGGGGATGGTGAGTTACTGGAATATGTTGCCCAGAGAGGTGATTGATGTCCTATCCTTGGAGACATTCAAGGTCAGGCTGGAGCCGGCTCTGAACCTGGAATGTTCTGTTCTGGGTGTAAAGATGGGGGATCTCACAGGATCATTCTTTAAACTGTTCCATGTTTGTATGCAGATGCTCTTCTGTGGCTTGTAAAAATAACTTTTTTTTTTTTTTTTCCCCCACTTGTATGTCAGAGTTTTACTTGTGTGTACTTTCTGGATATGGTCTGATGCTGACAGACCAGATTAGCAAAAATCAGTCTCTTCTCCCATGTATACATGCCTAATGTTGCTGAAGACACTTAAATACCAAGCCAAGGTGCTTGGCTGTGCTTTTTTTCATGTTAGGATGCATTTCTATTTATTTGTTTTGACACATGATACCTAGATTACCTGTCTTCAGAAGCAATGGCCAGATGGATGTGAGACTAATCCTCAGTACAAACAGTTCAAAGTCTAAACAGGTACAGTAATTTCTAGAATCTTCAAACTATTTTTCTGCTAAAATCATTTATCCACCATTCTTCCTATTCTAAGAAATGTGGGTGTTTTTATCATCTCTATTTGAGAGGAGGAAAATAGGGAAAGAAGTTAAGTGATTTGAGGAATTATAATAGGAGGTCATGTATCTACATTTTGTCTTTTCTGTAATCTTACTGAGTTCCACTCTCTTCACATTTTAAAGACCGTTTCTCTGATAGCAAACAAGCTGTTAAGCTATGGTGTGTGTATATATTTATAAACATATCTAGTAATTTGAAGTTCTGCTTCCCCTCTAAAAGAAGTTTGGGACCCTAGCAGTAGGTGTAAAAGAATCTTATCCTTATCTCAGAAGAGCTAAATAGCTTTCCTTTCATGTCAGCATCATTAAATTCTCCTTCTAAGAATACCTATGTACCTAAGAATGGGGCAATCCAAAGCAGAGATACAGGTTGGGCAGAGAATGGTTTGAGAGCAGCCCTGAGGAGAAGGATTTGGGAGTGTTGATTGATGTTGATTGATGAAAGATTCAACATGAGCTGGTAATGTGTGCATGCAGCTCAGAAGGCCAACTTGGATTGCATGAAGAGAAGTGAAGGAGGTTGAGGGAGGTGATTCTGCTCTCATAAGACTCCATCTAGAGTACTGTGTCCAGCTCTGGAACCTTCAATACAATAAGGACATGGAGTTGTTGGAGCAGGTCCACAGGAGGGCCACAATGATGATCAGAGGGCTGGAGCACTTCTCCTTTGAGGACAGGCTAAGAGAGCTGGGACTCTTCAACCTGGAGAAGAGATGACTGCTGTGATGTCTCCTCAGTGCCTTCCAGTACCTGAAGAGGGCCTAAAGGAAAGCTGAGAAGTAACTTTTTACAAGAGCACATAGCAATAGGGCAAGGGAAAATGGTTTTAAACTGGAAGAGGGTAGATTTAGACTAGAAATTAGGAAGGAATTCTCTACTGTGAGGGTGATGAGACACTGGAACAGGTTGTCCAGTGAGTTTCTGTATACTCCCTCCCTGGAGATGTTTGACGCTGGGCTGGATGGGGCTTTGAGCAGCCTGATATAGAGGAAGGTGTCCCTGCCTAAAGCAGGGGGGTTGAAACTAAGTGATTTTTGTGGTCCTTTTCAATCCAAACCATTCTATGATTCTTTGTATGATACATGCAGAAATGGGCATTTGTAGAAAAATTTCCTGAGCTGCAGGATTCTTGAGGAAAGGCTGATGAATGGGCATATGTGTTAGGTTTTCCCAGCAGGAATCCAGTAATACCTTCGGTGTCTGGAAGAGCTGAGTGATTCCTTGCCTTCCCAGATGAGTGCAGGACAGCAGGAATCTCATTCACATGGATGAAACACCTCCATGACTTCAAGCCCTGCTAAGAGTGACCTGTTTTCTGGCCTGACCGTTCCTACTGCTAAGTGAGAGGAAAGGTTTGGGATTAGCATGTTTGCAGATCATAGTTACAGCCTTTCTGGTCTGTTTCCTCAAATATACTTTTTTTGTTCTCTTATGTATGTAGACTTTATTTGTAACATACTGCAGGATGTCTGGTGGTGAGGTTTTTATGTAGACTAAAGGTAATCTGGTCACCACTGTGTGCTGAAAAAGATAACAGTTTTTTGGGTTTCTTCTTGGGAGACAGTAGCAGCAGAAGCTCAGGACAACCTTAAGCTTTGTTGAAGCCCAACTTCTTGTCCTTCTTGTTAGCTTCTAGTTGGATCCTACCAGTTAGTTTATCCCAGCAGCATACAGAACTGGCAGTTGTCAATCTGGAGGTGAGAGTGGAACTGCAAACTGCTGGAGAACAGAAGAAATATGGAGCATCTTTAGTGTTGCCTGGAGTCTCATAGCATGCAGATTTTATCTGAAAATTAGCTATCAGTTCTGCATTTGTAATTGAGATAAATAGGAGTTAAATATCAGTCATCATTGTGAAATAGAGTGCTAATGAACTCCTTTGCCAGCTTTACTTTGGTCTTTTTCTTTCCTTTCTTCTGACAGCTTTGTTCATCATCCACTTCTCTGCACACCACCACCCTCTCCAAGAACCTTTTCTTGAAGACTGAGGACTTGGCTTAGCACTGGATGCAGATATGCATACACACACGGGCACAAACAAATGTGACATCTGATAGTTGCAGAAAGTGTGATTTCCTGTTACAGTGGGGGTAGGAGTGGGGAGGTGGGGGTGGGAGTGGCACATCTTAAAAGCAAACAGCAAAAAGGCAATCCTCAAAATAAAATACCTATAATTTAAATAATAAAATCAACTAAATGCTGGTACATGTGCCAGTGGTTCAGTACAGAATCCAAATTTGTAATTTACAGCCTTTCTGACAACCAGACTTGGACTGTAGACAGGGGATGGATAGCAGAAGAATATAGCAGGATTGGCTTTAAGCATCTTAGTATTAGTACTCAAAATGAAGTGTCATTTTACTGTCAACTAGGAAAAAAAGATAGGGAACTGAGCCACTGCATTAAAAGTTCCTTTGCTGAAATGTAACTTAGGTTTCCCCTGTGGTTGTTAATATGCATCTTGTACATTAAAGAACCAAAGTAAGGAGCTCACATTAAATTCTTCCTAGCCTGAAGTGAGATTGCTTGCTCTTTCCTCTGATAAAAGGAGTGGAATAATGTGAAAATGATGGAAATATGATGGACTCATTTTCCTCTTTGAACCTTTTCTTGTGTTCAAATCCTCTTAAACGTGTTTGTTTGTTTTTTCCTTCATGAAATGTTCTCACTTGCTTATCCTTCCACAAACTTATTGGAATACCTTCTGTGTACCCTTGATCATCCTAAATGCCCTCAGACCAGCCTACTTTGTAGTCCCCTGAGGTTGGAAGACATGCCACTGAACTGATATAGTTAGATTCTTGGGATGTAGATATTTTAGCATCTCTGCTCCTGATTGAGATAGATGCTCTTCATTCTTCACTCCTTCTCTAATAGGGGAATGTAGGCCCATGCATGCTAGATTGTTTCACAGGAGCTGCCGGAGGACCCAACAAGATGGTAATTTGGTTGGAACTTTCACTTGCAAGGAAAGGAGAAGGATGAACTGATGGTGGTATGACCAAGTTTTCTCATGGTCCAGTTTAGGGCCTTAGAATTCTGTCACTGTTGGCACATGTACCAGGATCACAGCTGTGAGGATGACGGTGTTCATTGTTAAATAGAAAGGGAAAAAGTTGACCACAGTTATCTGGATGAACCCATAAATGCACTCATTATCAAGCAAGGCACTTCTTGCTCCCCAGCCAGTTATTTATGGTGAAGAAATCCCCTCTTGAAAAGGAACAACATTTGAAACTGCCATGTATTTATCAGAAACTCCTTCTGAGCCTCCCAATAGTTTTGCAGACTTCTAAGAGAAGGTAAACAGAGCATAACTTGGACTGAAAGAGCTATGACAAGCCATTCTTTCTCTCCTAATCACCACATGCTCCAAAATGCCCCCCCCCTGCTTCCACCAATAAACAAGTATTGTTCTGTATTCCTTTTCTCTTGTGTTTTTGAACATGATAAACTGTTACTCTTGTGTGCCTACAAAAAAATTTTATTTAGATGTCTGCTTTCCTAAAAATAGCAAATGCATGAAGCGTTCCAAGCAGCTAACCGCAGCTTCCTGAGGTAGCAATTGCTATAGCACAACTTCTAGCTCTAAGCTAGTTTTATAAGTGATTTAATATTGTAGATTCTACACCCAGTTTTACAGCATTGCTTTTCTTTGTGCTGTTTGTTCATATTCATTTAACAATTATCGAGTGCAAAGCACGTTAGTTGACTGACATAACAGAACATCTCTACTTTGTTGTATGTGTGCCCAGTCTACTGCTTGACAACTCTTTTTATCCTGTGTGTTGTCTACTAGACTGCTGTGCTCAAAATACTATCTGCATATTTGGTCATATATTTTATTGCTTAGTGTATACTGAAAGTGCACTTCATTTTGCACAGTACATTTAAGAATGAAAGAAAACGTGTGCTTCAGACTTAGCACTTTGACTCTTTGTTCAAGCTGTTGTTCTGGTGTCTGAAGCCTGCTTACTCAAACTCTGGTAAAAAGGGACCTGGCTGGGATTCAGTTGCCAAATATGCTCTGAAAAGGCATCGTAAATGATAAATAATGATTTCAAGTCTGGGAGAAATCCAAGCATGATATATATTATGTTCCAAAGTTAATTTGGCAAAATGCAGTGGGAGGAGCAGAATGGAGAGAGTGAAGTGATCATTTAGCATTATCAAAGTACTTAATTTTCTTGACAAAGTTCTTAATATTTTAAAGCATTTCCATTTTTTTGGAAAGAAAACATGCACTCTCTAATTACTGGTAATAAAACGAAGTAAAGGATTTAAGACCTATGAATGTTACAGTTGGAGGAAACTATAATTAAGGCTGGCAAGACTGTTTCCCTAAGGAAACAGGGAGTTCAGACAGCTTTTAAAAAGAGATGGTAATTATTTTTCCCACTGAACTTCTGTGTATTGATAAATGTGTTCTCCAGTCCCTAAGCAGTAAAGCATATCCCAAGTAACTTCTTAATTTGTGTCTCTCAATGTGTTACTTTAGTTTCAAGATGATTTATCTAGAAATAACTTCAGCTTTTTCTGTCTGAATAGGAGTCTTCTATATTCATACCTTACGTTATCTGCTGGCAAACAGAAGTGATGTAGAACAAAGTGAAGTTTGGATATGTTTAAAAAGTAAGCTGGCTGTGAAAGACTGCAATACATATTCCATTCAGGATTAACAGTTACCAGTTTAAACATGGAGGTAGGGATTTGCATGCTCTCTCTTGCAGCCTGTGTGTCAGGGTCTGCTATCACTGGATAAGACAGCAGGGAGATTGTCAGCTGCAAAATAGATGTGGGTCTGTATAGGTGTTGCCAATCAGATGGTTGTTACATACAGCCAAGTCTGGACTGTATCGGAGTCACGGCAGAAATCAGCGTCACATTGATCTTGTGAACTTCCCTGGGTCAGTATTTCTTCTCCAGGAAAGATGCCTTGGGGGCTGCAGCTCCTAGTGCTCTCACTTGATCCCAGTGCTCTGGGGCTGGCAGGACTTGGTCTGCCCCAGCAGCTTCTTAGGTAGGCTGGGCCACATGACTGGTGGCCCATGGCTCCGGATGCTGGGGGCTCCTCCTTAGCTCACTGAACTCTACCGAAAAGGAATGAGTACATGGGAAGCGCTGGGGATGCCAGGTCTGTGTCTGCCATTTGCTCTGGAGGCGAAGTCATTCTTTTCTCAGGTGGGCAGTGCAGTGAGATCTTTGAGATCTTTATTCCTATGTTATTCTGCACTGGGGTGAAGACTGTTTTTTGAAACTGCAGAACAGGCTTCTGCAAAGCGAAGTTGGACTTTCCGTATGTCCCTGGAATCGAGGTCCATCTTCTGCCATTTTCTGGATTATTAGGTGTACTCAGGTAAGAGTTATACAGTTAGGGAACAGAATAATCAAAAATAAACCTGAAAAAAAACATGGAAAGTAATCATAGAACTAGTGGTGTTAAAATAAAAATTCACTCTATAGAATTTGTGTAATCAACTCCTTATTTTTCACGATGTTATTGAATTGACTGGTTGTGCTTTGAAGGGTCAAGCATTTGTGGTGCTTTTACTTTACTTTTGGTGAGCAGACTTCTTGGCTCTGCCTCTGACCAGTTCCTTGTGTGAGTTTGTGTAACCAGATCATTCTGCATGTGAGTGAGTTGATCTTGTCAGCTTCATCAGAAAATGCTTGGACCCCGTTAGAACAGAGTGTAGATAAATCGGTTGCTATAACTCTGTGGAGGGGAAATGCAGTGTATTCATGTGTCCTTGTTTATTGTTCCAGATATGAATGATGTAGTTTTTAAAAGCTAAATCACAATGAACATGTTTTGCAGTACTCGCACCAGGCGGGTCTGGGCATTGCACAATGTTTTCTTACAGGTCTATGGCACAATTGTGTTTTTATTTCTATCTTTAGAGATGGAGGAGACAGCTGTTCAGCAAGAACCATAGTGGACAGTGTGGAAAATGTGATTTTCACATGTAATTAATCCTATTAAAGCACATAAACTGTTAAAACACAAAGCGTGTAGCAGCTTTTAAATTAGAAGGTCAGTAATGTGGGGAAAGCTATTGCTCTCTTACTGTGCTGCACTCCTAGAAGTCAGGAAGTGTACAGTGATAGGTGCACGGGGCAGCTATCATAGGTCAGTCTGTGCAGAGCCAGGTCTAGGTGGATGATTTTGCTTTGGGTAGAGGTCTCTATTGTTATATTTTGTTGTGCTCTGGATAACATTCTGCAAATTATGCTCTCAATGGATATTTTAACACCTTATATCTATTTCCTAAATCTTCTGTAAAATTGGTCCTTTTCCTCTGGTTCACCACAGCATTAAGTAGCTCCAGCACACTCTTCCAATTTACGATGCCTCTCTGACTCGCCAGCTGGACTCCACGCATAGCCCTGGTGCTCCAGGAAGGAAGAGTTGGCATCAAGTGAGCCTGGGGTTAATGAAAGCCTGGAGTGGGAGGTTATAAAAATCAAATGGTTATAGTAGCTGTAAGAAGCTATACACTGAGTTTAATAGCTCCATGGGGAATGGTGATATATGAGGAGTCTAGGACGAGAGAATAGGCATATGAAGGTGCCTTTATACACATATATCACCTTTCCACTCTGCTCCCATTCCATCTTTGTGGAATATTCTATCTTTTTGCCAAAATCCAGTCTGCCTAGAGTGCGCTGAGTCATCTAACAGTTCCTACAGAAAGTTTGCAGAAAGGGGAAGCTGTTTCCAGGACCCAGTCTTTTCCTCTGGCTGCAATGAAATACATAAGTCTGATAATCCATGTGATTATCTCTTGAATATTTCATGATGGTTCTGTCATCTGCTCTATCTTTTATCTTGGTCAGGCGATTATTTGGATTTATTTATTTATTTCTGTTCAGGCAGATGTAATACAAGTTTCTAAAAGGAAAACAGCCACAAATTTAATACTGCCTCGTATGCACGTGTGTCCTGAGTTCAGGGCTGATGCTTCTGTTCAAATGGAAACAAGGAGTAGCTGGAGACAGGTCTCCTCTAAGGGACTGATGCAATCCCAAACTTATCACCCCAGCTCACTGCAGTGGGCAGTGAGGAGGCAGCAGGGCTGAGTCAGGAGCTCACAGCTTGGGCTATTGTTCTGTCTGCAGTGCTTGATGCTCCTCTCCCTTTCTGGAGATGATGCCATGTCCTTGAGCTCTTAATCAGCTGGGCCCCTGTCCCATGACCTGCAGTAAGAGGGCTGTGATGTTACTTTATAATGAACATCAAAGCCTAGGCAATAGCGGATGCTAAAATTAAGAGCTGCTTCATGTTCAGCATCATGCTGTATCTGAATGATTGTAATATTAGTTGCTGAAAAATGAATGCTTAGGCAACAGTTAATAGTGCTACACTGAGATGTATTTAATATAATTTAGATAAAGAAAAATATGAAGTTATCTTAAAAATAAAAACATTTTATATGAAATGAAACTTTCAGTCTAGGACTACCTGGCATGTATTCCCTATCATTCTTGCTTCAGAATTTTAACAAAGTGCTTGCTTGCCTTGTTGGCTTTGTAAAGTTAGTGTTTGCATAAAAAAAATGCTTCAGATTCCAGCATGTATGTTTTAAGAATAATGAAATAAATTGGCATTGGCAATGTAAATTCTGCCTTTATATACATCTTTTTTTAATCATGAAGGCAGTGGTTTTCAACTGATTTAACAAAGTATTGTGACTCTGAAATCTCTGAGGGAGACAGAAAACCTTCCATGTTATGATTTAATTAGTTGGGTTTTTTTGGACTGGCTTTGGCAGGGAATATTTATGCATGTGTATATGTGTGCATGTACACACTCAATACGTGCAGCTCGGAACCTAAGAAAAGCACTTGAGGCACAAGTGTGGAACACCACAATGTTTTTGCAACCCACGTTTTGGAGGAGAGCAGCACTTGCAGAATATCATAATTGCATCATCTATTCAATTTTTGTTGAAGCTATGTTACTTAAGGTTAGGATATCCTGTTCTCTTGTATATTTTACAATGTCATGAAAAAGCATACAAAAAATCCCACTCTCACACTTTTTTTTTTTTTTTAAAGAAGCCAACAAAGAAAACAAATCACCCCACCAAGGAAACAAAAACATCTCCAAACCAAACGATAGGGATTGCTCGAGTAACTCATGATTTCAGATGAAGAAGTGAAGTATTTAAATATCAATTTAAATAGCAGTATGAATAATGACATTTCTTGGAGGCAAAACCAAATGTCATTGACTTAAAAAAAAAAAAATTATCTCAGTTGGTAGAGTTCAAAATGTGCTTTTATTTCTCAGCTGCAGCTTTGTGTTAAAGAATATTCCCTAAACTCCGTAGTATGTCTGAGATGAAAATGAGATACACATTAAATTTTTTCATTCTTCCTTTGAAATACCACTGCGAAGAAAACACATCACAGGTGTATAAGCTTATTTTTAGTTCTAGTATTAGAGCTCAGACCTACCCACGCCAATGCTTTTTACAGTTATACAGTTCTTATTACAGTTTATGGTTATGTGAATGTCTTGGAATATATATATATATATATATATATATATTTGGTCCTTGTAATATATACAGGACTTTGGACAAGTCTTATCTATGAGATTCTATTTATTACCGCTAATTTTTAGGATACTTTTGTTAAGTGACAGTATGTCTAGCTTTTACTTTACTCAGAAGCTGCTTTTCTGGCTCTCTGGGGCCTTTCCTAATAGTCATATTCTGAAAGAGCTTCTGCTTGTCTTTACAAAAATCTCATCTGTTTCCAGTGGGAAAATATGTTCTGAGTAATTACTTCAAGTCAAAAATGTAATAATGAGAGCTGTAATCATTGTATGAAATAGCTGGCTGACTTAAAGACAGTAGTTGCACTAAGGCTGTACCTCAAAGTCCTCCCTCACTGGAAACCAATGAACAGGTATTTATCACTTTGAAAACAGCACATGGAGAGTGGTCCTGGAGTGGTTCTGGCTCCTCTGGAATTATTTGGAAAGTAAGGCAGTGTCAAACATAGAAACCTGTTTGGATATCAAAGTATCAATTTGGCTGCAAGGTTACAGGCACCTCATTTGAAAATACTAGTCTGATTATTATTTTTTTTTCAGTGGCTTACACAGCATTTACCAGTGGTCTCTAGGTTGAAGTGTTTTGAGAACTAAATGAGGGGAGAACTTAAGAGAAATCTTCTCTTTGTGAAATATTCCAGGAATGAAGAACTTTTTCATCCCAAGCCCCCTCTCCCCCTTCCTTTTTAATGGATTTAAAATCAATTTTAAGAATGAGGCAACAAAATTCAGTGTTAAAGCAAAGTTGCTTGCTGTACTGGTTTTGGCTGGGATAGAGCCAAGCTATGAAAACAACTGTGACTGAATTACAACTTCAACCTATGTGTTTTATCCTAAGCTGAGGGTTTCCTTAAGTAGTTCATTCTTCCTTTCAGACATACAGCCCTTATAATAAAAGTGAATGATAATAAATACCTTTTTAGACTACATAAAGGTATCAATAAGACTGGAACTTGGAAGAAAACATTTCATTTCTCAAGGGACCAAACTGTGATATGAACTGCAGCAATAACTGAGGAGCCACAGAGCACTTAAGGCCCGATACCTTAACTGAAAGAGAATTGTCCAGACAGTCCTAACAAGTAAACCACACCACATGTTGCATGTCTCTGTTGATTTGATGGAAGAAAATTCCTTTCTGAGTGTAATCTGATAACTAGCTTGATTCTGAGTATGGGGGACATACACAAACCAGACACAAGTGTTGATCTAGCATGCTATTTCCCCTAGTCATGGCCAGTCTGATTACTCAGAGGAAGAATAATAATTTTCCCTTGTTCTTGGTAACTATGTCTGCCTGCATGTAAGTAATCTTTACAGATTACTCATTGAGCCCTGAAATATGAGGCCATGTAGGATTTATAACTACTACTCTAACAAGTATGAATCTATCAAAGGCAGTCCAGACATTTGTGTCCTTCATGGGATAAGGAAGTCCACTCACTGACCATAGCTACAACAGATAGCAAGAAATGAAACCCAGTGATAACGGGGCACTTGTAGAACTGAATAATTTGTTCTGGGGACCCGGTGCCCACACTTTCACAAATTTCAGGGTTTTATGTTGGGCTGCCTCTGATCTGGTCCTGTGGACTGAGTGATGCTTCTTGTTGAAGTGTGTTAGTTGCACACTTGGAGCATGAGTTTCAGTTCAGGTTAATTTGAAGGAAAGATAGCTCCAAGACTGCTCTGAGTTGTGGAACAAAGCTCAGTTTATAGTGTATAAGCATTCTGCTGACCCAAACTGACAAACACACAGTTCTCATATTCTGAAGTGTTTGCTTGACATCTCTAGGGTCAAGGACCCTATTGCAGAATGAAAATGCATGTATTGCAGAATGAAAATGCATGCATGAAAACGCATGAAAGCATATATATCTTCTGAAGTCTCTTCATCCCTGTTAAGACAAGGTCTCAAAGCCAGTCCAAGGCTTTTTGCATTCCATTCTCCCATTGCCTCCATCCTACAAGTAACGTGTTCCATTTTGCAAGGTGGGTGTCTTCAGTTTTATTTTGAGCCTACCTACGTTTTCCAGTCATCATCAGCAAGATATACTCTTTCCCTTCCCTCACCTGAATAGCTCATATTTACTTCACTGCATTTGTTGGATTGTATTTAGTCTTGAACTGAATCTGTACCAAGGATGAGTCCTTCTGGTAATAGCCCATGAGCTTTTGTCACCTGAAGACAATGCTATATTCACTGAGACTCTTTTGGGTTAGCATTGATTTGTCTCTGATGTCAGTGTACACTTTGAGATGTGTTTGTAAGCTGGGATTTAAAATCAAAATGCTGTGTCATACTAAGATAACCTGAAGAAATGCAATTATACCTTGCCAATAGTTTTCTTTCCTTCCATATTCAAAGAGAGTACCTGTTTGATCCCAACCCAAACTTGTATACATATGCATACAGTTTATATATGGATATATTCTCAGTCTCTTTTTATGATGCTGCAGCACTTTCTTAAAAACTTTTTTTTTTTTCTTCTGAAATTGATGGTGGGTGAATTATTTGTTTGGTACATAGTTGCCTTCTAAGCTGGGCTAAGTTGGGCTTTCCTGTTTTCCAACACTTAGTTGTGGGAAAAAAAAATAAATAAATAATAATGATTGAATAGCAGCGATAGTTGATTATTTCTTCTCTTTGGCAAATGGTGTTGCATAACTTTGTTTAGTAGGGATGGTAAACTTTGGATTAGAGCTATGTTATCACACTGGGTGGATACATCCTGCTTGATTCCAAACATGAGGTGTAAATGTTAGGGTTGTTTTTTTTTTTCTTTCCGTCTGTTATATAAGTGTTATAAATATGGTTTATTATTCTCGTCTCTATTCACTGTCAAATTTGGGGGTTTTGAGAATGTAAAGGGGTGGGGTTGAGATTTTTCTTCTTACCATTATTTTTTTTAACCCTTTGAGTCTTTGTCAGTTATCTCAAATTTTGTTTGCTGTCTGTCTTATTTTTCCATTCTTTGAGGCTGTGCTTTAATGTTACTTCCGCATGTTTGTTTGTTTGTTTTTAGAGGGGAGAGAGTACATGTAGAGCTGTAGCTCATTTATTCATCCAGCAGAAGATCTTCAAACAATTCCCAGTTTTAACTTTTCCCGGCACCTAATTTTTGTTTTCTGACAGTTATGCCAATATGTAATTTAAACTTTACGAATCTGGCCTTTGGAAAGTTTACAGTAGTCTCATTTGTGGCTTATGCTATATATTGCTTGGGCAGTGGAAACATAGCCAGACCGAAACTCACACATATGTGCTAATTTTTCATCAGCAGTTACCCATTTATTATCTTAATTTATATATAATCTAATTTTGAATTCCTCTAAAGCAAGTCTATTGAAACAGTACTCTTTAGAAACCAAACAACTAAAAAAATTCCCCAAATTTTACTGAAGATGCTCTAAATTATTGTTGTTATTTTTAATTCTTAATCAGGCATCTCATCAGATTTTTCCAATGCCAAAATTTTCTGGGATGCAGTTTTTCTTTTTGATAACTAATGAGTAAGGAAAAGTTTATCCCGTTCTCTTCAGAGGGCTGAAGGACCACCAGTATCAACTCTGCTTTTGGGAGTGAGAGTTTTATAGGCCTTGGAGTTGCTTCTGTGCGTGTAACATTAAAAGGTAATTTTTGGCATTTGAACATACAGCTCTTTCTCCTTAGTCTTGGTAATACAAAATCCATATCTGCATTCAAGTTGTCGTGTTTGGTGTGTTGATAATGAAGCTTGTGCTCTGGTGACCAAACCACCACAGGGCAGGTGGCTCATCATTGCAGGAGGTCTTCTGCAGTAGGTAGAGAGTTGCTACCTGTCCTTCTGCAATGTTGTTTCTGCCTTTTTGAAAGAGAGATATCTATAATGGAAATCTTTGGGTCTTTTGGCCAGTGGTAGGTGTCGTGCTTTTCTGAACTTCATCTGGTTGGAGCTGAATCATATTACTAAATATAGGCCTTTTCCTTCTGTGAACTTTTGAATTTTTTTTCTCTTAAGATGGTTCGCTTTATATGGAGAAGGTTACTTACAGCTGTGAAGATACCTTTTAGGTTCTCTTATTACAGTGCATTTCCAAACTGCTTTGCTTCTGTTTCCTTCCTTGATACCTGTTGACTGTCTCTGGAATCTCCTGTAAAATAGAATACATCTATATACCTAGAAAACCTTCCATGTCCCCATGTGCCCTGTTGCCCATTCCTCCTCTCTCAGAACTATGCAGGTCATAGCTCAGGTTATCTCTTTTCTCAAGCAAGAAGTCCAATCTGTGACTTCAGGCGCGCAGGTCATAGGATCACAGAATAAGTCAGGCTTAAGGAGACCATGGAAGGTTGCCTCTGTCAGGCTTGGACAGTTTGCAGTTCTGCTCGAATAAAGTCATATAGAAGCTTTGGTAGGAACTGCCTTTTGCCCTCATAAGGAACTATACAGCATTCCTTCTGTGAAACATACAAGATTTTGAATATAATCTTGCATGAATTTTAAAGGTTCCTACATAGGTTATGGCTGAGGCCATTAAAACTTCCAGACTACTCACAGCTATCTAAATCTTAGATTTCTTCATCCTTAGTGAGTATGAGTTTCTGTACTTTTCAGTTTAATAATATTCATAAATAAATAGACAGGCAAAAGGCTACATTTGCATTCTGTCAAATATTTCAGAAATTCAATGTTTATAAAGCACTCACCGTTGTGTTCATTGCTGTATAAGCTGGAGAAGTAGGGCATGTTCTTTGCTATTACAAATTTACAATCCACAGTCAATATTTATTTGTTTGGCATTTCCTTTACATGCCAGTTCCTGTTTCACAATAAAAATGTGATAGTAAACAGTAGTTGAGCACATGGTCATTAGTTTAAGATGCCTAATCTAGCAGTGAAAATAGTTATATAATCTTCGTATCTTTTAATTTCTACTGGAATTGCTATATACCATATCCAGCTTTGGGAGTCCAGATTTGATATCTGTCTCATAAAAATTGATTGAATTTGATCTTCCAGGAAAAGAAATGCTTAAGCTGTTTCTCTCTATCTTTCCCCCCTCTGCTCCTCAATCTCTCCTACCTTTTTAGGAATTGGTCAGTGAAAGTATGAAATGGGAAAATGAAATGTCATGCATGTACATGAAGTCTTTTTATATGTCACTGTACTTTCTGTGTTAAGCTGAGTGTTCTGGATCTTCACCTCTTTAGATTTAATGCTTCCAATAATGTTTTGTCTTCAGCGGTTTGGGTGGATCTGGATTTGGAGCTGTGTTTTTGTTGGAGTGCCTCTACTTTGGATCCCTGCAGCTTTCAGTGCTTGGAAAAGTTATAACTTACAATAGAAGACAAAGTAAACACACCATCAAAGAGGAAAAACTTAAATCTCTGTTTATTCACCTGCATGCTAGAGATGAATCTTATTCACAGCAACTAGTTGAAATATTCTAGATATTAAAAGGCTTGGCCAAAAATGAATTTATTTAAATGCTTATGACTGTGTTCCAGTAGAATTTGTGTTCCAGATGTTGGTTTGCAGAAACAGTATGCTGGGTGAAGTTTGAAAGTAATGTCAGATAATAGTGCAGAATATATAGATGGAGAAAATGCATTCATGGACAATTTTGTAATTAAGAAATAGGCTGTGGCAGCCTGTGCATTTCTAGATCACTATGGCATGGGAACTTTAAATAGAAAGAGTGGCGAGCAAGTGGTTTTTCAAGACCTGACAGGTAGAATTACGCCTTGTGATCTCCCGCTGATGTGACCTCCTCACCTGTATGGCGAATGAGTGTTTATTGGTTTATCTTTTTGATATCTGCTTTAACAATTAAAACAAAAATTTGGTCCAAGGTATAGTAAGTCGCTGGAAGAAATAAAGTATTTCTTCTGTTTCTGAAGTAGAACTGTCTATGTTTGAGACTTGTTCTTGCTTCCAAATGTAGTTTATTTTCAGTGGAAGATAAATCAACTTGGCATTCAAAATAAACAGTCCCACCACCCTCTTCCTACATATGAGTCCTAGGAAGGACCTCCTGGACCTCATTCATAGATGAAATAAAATCATCATAGAATCATAGAATGGCCTGGGTTGAAAAGGACCACAATGATCATGTAGTTTCAACCTCCCTGCTATGTGCAGGGTCACCAACCACCAGACCAGGCTGCCCAGAGCCACATCCAGCCTGGCCTTGAATTCCTCCAGGGATGGGGCATCCACAACCTCTCTGGGCGACCTGCTGCAGTGCATCACAAACATCTGAGTGAAAAACTTCCTCCTAATATCCAACCTAAATCTTTCCTGTCTTACTTTAAAACCATTCCCCCTCGTCCTGTCTGCTATCAACCCATGTAAACAGTTGTTCCCCCTCCTGTTTATATGCTCCCTTCAAGTACTGGAAGATAGAAGAACACAAGTGAAAATAGAAAGATGAAAGTGGATGTTTTAGCTTAGGAATGTGAATTTTTAAATTAAACTATGAATTTTAAAAGCAAGGCTAGGAGGACGTATAAATTGATTTACAGTTCCTTGTTATCTCTGTAGGAGTTTTAGATGGGCCAGTGCAGGTGCAGGCTGTGGCTGACCAAAGTTGCCTGGCTGAGACAGAGAAACTGTGGATATCCATCCCTGGAATGTTCAACTGCCAGATTGGAATGGGTTTTGGTGCAGTGGGAGGTGTTTCTGCCTATGGCAGGAGGGTTGGAACAAGATGATCTTTAAGGTCCATTCCGACTCAAACCATTCTATGATTCTATATAGCATTAATTTAGTGAGATTTTCACCAAAATTACTGAAATGAAATGTCAAATTATTCCAGGTGTTTAAGGATCGGTATCTTGAGAATGATCACTGGGTGATATTCAGAATAACTGCAGAATGCACTGGGGAACGTAATGGCTGCTTCCTACAGAGAGCAGTGTGGTACTTGGGAAGCAGTATCTTCGTGGTGCAACAAACAAACAAACAAAACAAACAACAACAACAAAAACACACACAAAAAAAAACTGAAAAAAAAACCCAAACCCTTACATAATACATAAATATTTCAAGTGAGTAGTATCTAGGAATAGTAGAGAAGCTGTATCACTTCTGTATTTGGCACTGGTACAATCACTTTTCCATTGCTGTGTTCTTTTTTGGTGTCCCTAAGTCTGTTGATAAAATGGTCAGGGATTGATCAAAGGACTGGATACTTTGCCTTGCGGTGAGACATTCTGGAATCTTGCTCTGTTTATCTTATCCACGAGAAGGCTAAGAGTTGACTTGATCAGAGTGTCTGCATTGGGGAAAAAAACATTGAAAAACTGTTAACAATCTGGCAGACAAAGATATAAAAAGGTCCAGTGGTTGCTATTTGAAGTTCAGAATTCCATTGCAGGTTTTCAACAGTGAGAATGATTAGCCCCTATGATATCTTAACAAAGGTTGTGGTGGTTTCCTTACCACTGACAATTTTAAAATCAAGACTGAATGGTTTCTTAAATGATATGTTTTAGTAAAGCACAAGTTTTCTGGCTTCTTTGTACAGGGCATTGGAGTAATTGATCACAAAAATGCCCCTTGACCTTGAATATCTTAATTCTTTTAAATTAAGACAATAGTTAAGGGCCTAGCTAGTCATTTTTTGTTTTGTTTTTCATCCAAAACTTGTGTTTACATAGCTCAAGTGAAAAATATGCCTTTTTCTTGGCCAGCTCTTTTTCATAGCCCATTAGATGATTTTCAACTATTATGACTTTGCAGTTTTATAGAGTTGGTACTATAGCTGGTATGCTATAGGATATTGGTGCATCTATATGGCTGTATTAGTTATTCAGCTCTTACGTACCTTGAACTCATATGCCAAACAGGAGTGAAGTTTATTTTCTTGAACTGGAGAGAGACGTATGGGATAACTTTTATAGCATTAATTGAACTTCAGGTTATGAAATCTACTCTTTCTGCAATAAGTGCGGCTTGCAACAGTCTTTTGGTTGATTCTCTCCTCCAAGTTCCATCTGTGCACCTCATGTTTTGCTTTCAGTGATAAGTGTCTCGGAGACATTCTTGCTAGATCTGAGCTAGAATCCAATTACCAGGATTTGTGGAGCTGCAGTCACAGTCATTAAGCTGACCAGTGTACCAATAATCCCAGTTTCTGAATTCAGAGAACTTGAAAGTCCAGTAACACAATGAACGGGCAGTGAGCAATGTTAGTATTGTAATGAGCATGGTGTCCTGACCCTTGAAAGAAATTATGTTAAGGTGATGTTATTTTCTTCTGCTTCTTCTATTTCCAATTGATTTTGTACCCGTTTATCCATTTTTACAGCTGTATAAAAATATCATGTTCTTGGGGTGAAGTGAACACAAGATTCTGAAGAGACTTGTAACTACTCGCAAGTGAATGTACAAGAAAGAAACAAATTGGTAGCAGTTATTGTGGTGTGGGCTGCAAGACATTAAAATCAATAGGAAATTAAATGCTGCTAGTTCTTTTGCAACTTGTCTTATTGTGGGGAACAGACTAGACTCATTTTGCACCATTGGTTCTCTTGTGATTTCAGATAGTCATAACAGTTCACTTTAAGCCATATTGCTGAAGTGGTTTTAATACTTTTGATCCAGACAGGAGTTAAAGTAATTAGCTGGCATTTGATTTTACTTGATATGGATCCAAACCATGAAACTTTGAACACCCCTAGAGTTCAGAAGTGTTTCATTCAGTGTTTGGGTATTATTCTGTGTTCTCAAGTAACCTTTTCTAACTTGGCGTATTTTATCCCAGATTTAAAATAATAATAATAAAAAACCCCAACAACATAGGGAATCAAGTCTGTAAATGATTTGTATTTAAATACAGAGATGCTCTAGAATGTAGCTGTAGAAGCAGCAAGCCGAAGGAATAAGAAGGACGCTGCCTGTGTGTGCTTGTGTTTATGTGCAGCGTTCACACCTGACTACATATCTGTGTGGCTGTACAAAACGTTGCTCCTGCTGCAAGGAGCTTACAATGTTAACAGACAGCCAGGGCAATCATGTGCTTTGAGACCCAGAGGATGGTGCTAACTTAGAGCATGTGTGCATTTTTGGTTTTATGATGTGATGACAGCAGCATTCTGACACTGGTTAACATTTGTGGGCCTTGTGGAAGGAGTGAGTTTTCATGAGGGATTTGGATAGAGAAAACCTGCCTGCTTGGCACACAGAGTCGAGGAGGGTGTTCCAGGCAGAGTTGAATTAGGGATGTGAGAACTGAGAGAGTAGTGTGATGTTTTACATTGTATGTGACGCAACTGGTAACTCGGAATGTAGCTGACTATGTTTTGTAAGCTTCTTATTTTTTTTCTTACAGTCTAATACAGAAGGGGAAAAATATGTTATGAAGAAATTCAAAAGGAAACATATAGATCTTATTGCTGAACATAGATACACTTACTTCCTCTTTCAATTATCTGAGAATCGAGGAAGCTGTATACCATAAGATGTATATATTGTGTTAAGAGATGAGATGGAAAAATAAGGCTTTCCAAGGGGTGAGGGATTTGTAGAACTTGATTGTAGCTTGTGTGTATAGGGGCAAAGAGCTAAAGTTAAGTTGATATCTTCAAGATGGCATACTTATGTGATGCTGGAAACAGTGCTGGAATACTTGATTTGTTGAAGTATGTGCTCAGTATCCAAGTAATTTAGCAGTGGAGCATAACGTGATTTTTCCTGCTTAGGGACAAGTTGAACTGAAAGAAAGGTTGCAGAAGCTGTTTGTCTGCTTCCCATGAAGTTCTGCTAAGAATGAATGATGACAATGTAGAAGAAAGGCAGTTCTGTGACATACACTTCACAATAACTTACTGTATACAAAATACTTTCAAGCTGTTCAGTTGCCCGAAGCAGCACAGTCAGAAATTTTCACATACTCTCATAAAGTTTACTCTGTGTTATAACATACAAATAATTTTCTGTCCATATATTCTTTTCCCTTACCATTCTCTAACCTTTAATTGTCTTTTTTGCCTACTATGGTGAAGAAAGAGAGAAAAATACCTGATACATTTTCAGGTTTTTATTGTAACTTAGTAAATAGGAGAGCAAGAAGGAAACTCATCATTGTGTGACCATCATGATCTCCCTGTTATCCAAATTCAATGCGTCAATAATCATCCATTTAAGTAGAAAGGTATGCACTTCATCTATAACACCTCTCTTATAAGGATTTCAGAGCAGTTTAGAGGTTTTAATGCTGCAACTCACAACAGTGTTCTGAGAAAAAAGAACACAGTGGAGAAATTGCAAATTTGTTTAGGATGTTCATGAGATAAAAAGGCCAGTTGAAATGTGAGTCTGGGGAACCTATATGCAACTTAAAATTTTGGGATAAATGTACACTACTTACAGAATCACTCTTTCATATATTCTTTCATATATTCTGTGTTACCTGAAGCTGTGAAGGATTTACCCTTCATCTCCTAAGTAAGGTAACACAAGATAGCTGAGGACCATTTTATGCTGTTACCTCTTTGTCATATGAGAGTCTGTTGGGACAGAGCTATGGCTGAAGACCAAGGAAGTCAGCATAATTTAACTCGCCTTGTCGATCAAAGGGTTGACAAAAAAACATCTTAACAGAAATGGGGAAAAAAGAAAGTAACACACGGACAGTCATAGATAAAGGAAAGCTGGGCAGTGGAGTTGTGTTCTGTGGCCAAGATGTCAAAATTTGAGAAAGTTCAAAGAGAGTAGAGAGTACGACCTACATGGATCCTACAAACATATCTGTTCTGATGTCATCCATGCTCCTCAAGCCACACTATTGAGAATTGCAGCCTTTAGCTTTATCCATCCTGTTGTGCAATTGGCCTTGTGTTCCTCCTTCTCCTTGGGGGGGTTGCACTAAGTCGTAATCATACATAAGCTTCTCTCTGTTCAGTCTCTGAAATAATGTAAAGATTGTACTGTGTGACTGGATAGTGTTTTTTATGAAAAATGTTAGATGTTGGGTGGTGTGGCTGTATGAGGCACTGCTCATGAAAGTCCTACTTCTAGTATAAAGGGTGGGTCCTGCTTGTGGCTGCCAGAAAAAGGTGTGAAGACTGTGGGAAAGCAAGACAGTCTTCCTGCTGCCTACCTGGAGGGTTCTCCAGTGCAAACTGTTGCTGGAGACATGCATGGGTTATGCTGTGGAAGGAGTTAGTTCATTCCAGAAGAGAGCATAGGGCTGGAGCAACAGTTGCAAAGGTGGATGGGCAAGGCTGAAGTTGCCTTGTTTGATACCAGTATTGTGCGGCTGCTCCAGAGGGACAGAGAGGAAAAAATGTCCTTGATTTGAGCTAGAAACATCATGGTGGATATGAGATCCTGACCCCTACTGTTTCAAACTCCAGAAAGATCTCTGAGTGGTGGTGAATAACTGAAAGCATTAGTAAGTTTACTTTTGTTTTATTCTATTTAATTATTTTTCTTAAAGAACAGGACTCTGTGAACCTTGGATGAGTTTGAGGTACAGATTTGCTGAGGGTGAGATTCAAGGAAACAAAAACGGGACTCAGGGGTCTCACCATGTGTTAAAGCAACAATTGCTTTGGAGTATACAGTCTTGTGTTTGATGTGGTTACAGAAAGACAGTCCCTGTGACAGAGAGAGAAGGGATGCACTCAGGCCCAGCTCGTTGCCTGTTTCCTTCTTGTGCATCTTCAAAGAATGAGGGTATTTGCAAGATGAAGTTGTCTTGGAGAGAGTGGATGCAACAGGATGCATGCACAGGTTCATGGATTGAAGGTGGTTGGTCTTGTAGTATGTGCCTTTGCCATGGGTGCATGGGTGTGAGAATTTAGTAGTATGTATACCAGAAAGGATACTATTCCCATCAAGAAAATCTTAGAACATGAGCCTGGTCTCAGAGAACTCCAGCCTTCACAACGTGTCGCACTGGCTGAACAGCTTCCCACCACTCACTTGGCTACTCGTTCCACCCGCCACACACCCAGAGTGTTCTGCACAGGATAGGAGCTGAACACTGCCATACTGAGCTGCTGCCATACTGAGCTGGGAGAAGTGTGTTGGGGGGGGGAAGGATGGAGCAGCCACAGAACAAGAATGTGGTGTGCAGATGTGCGAAGGTGAGAGTAAAGCTTATCAGCTACTGGTTCCAGAGGGTGGTGGGCTTTTTCCTTTCTTCTTTTCCCAGCTCGGCTGGTGAAGTCAGCCATTATACAACAGCTTTTATACATCCACATAAGATAAAGTTATTGGAGTACTATGTTAGGGCATAGATAGACTGGAATACTTTAAAACACAGCAATTAAACGTAGTCTGCTCTTTGGACCAGCTGCTGTCAAAATGACCCCTATTCAAATGCTCTTGACATCTCAAAGACATTTCCCTTTTCATGTATAATATTTCTCTTTTGTTTCTAGTAAACTAGATGTAAACAGGCAGACTTCTGTGAAGTCCTGTGACCAACTCAATATCTAAAAAAGATCTATTATTATGTTATTCTTGTTTCAGGAATGACTTGAGCCTTCAGAACTCCACTAACCTGCTGTGCTGACTCAGCACCTAAGAAGGAGCTGACTGTGTAGGGCAGGGACTGTTCCCCAACTCTGGAGGAAGGCAGAACAGTAAAGGCTCATAAGGGCGTAGAAGGATGCAGCCAGGGTTTGTTGCACTATCACTCAAGTCATAAAAAAGAGAGTATATTTAGTAGAAAACATAACAGCTAGTGACCTAAAATGGTGATTAGATGCAAATGCCTTTCTTTTGAGATGCCTGTGTATGTTGTATTCAATTAATTTTGGGTAGAACCTCATAGAAAATTAACTTACAGATTCTCTTTCTTTTTTTGAGATAATGGTCTTTATTTTACAAAGATCTAGAAGTGACTTCAGGAAGGTGCTGCAGTAATACCTGAGAGATGTGTACACAGCAGGTGTTGTACCTGTTCTGTAGTTTGCTACACTTAATACTGCCATGTTCACAAGTTAGAAGTTGCATCTGTGTTGGTAATGGCTTTCCTTGGAAATACCATTCCAGATGCATATATTATGGTGCCAATATTATTATATTTTGCTGCTGTTTTGTACTTAAATGCTCAGCTTCAAATTAGAACTGAGCATACGAGTTTTGTTTATGTTTTGCTTGTGAATTTTATGTATCTTGGTCTCTGCTTGTTTATACCTTTATTTAAAATGTATCAAGTTCATTAAATTGCTGTACATTCTTGTTAAAAATACAGAGATTATATTTCTTTTTATCTGCTTCCCAGTGCAGGTGCTTGACAGTGAGTACACTTGCAGAACCTCCTTTTCAAACCTCCTTGTAGTCATGCAGTAGAGAACATTTTACAGGAAAGAGGACCTCTGGCCAAAATAATTTCCAAATGATCTTAAAGTGTAATCTTTCTTCTTATTATTTTGTAGCTAGCTATGGATCAAATCCGATTTGCAAAGGCTGTTTGTCTTGTTCAAAGGATAATGGATGCATCAGATGCCAGCATAAGTTGTTCTTCTTCCTGCGAAGAGAAGGAATGAGACAGTATGGTGAATGCCTGCATTCCTGCCCATCAGGATATTATGGACTCCGAACGCCAGATATGAACAGATGTTCAAGTGAGTTGCGTGGGTTTTTTGTTTGTTCTGTCAATGTTTTTGAAAGCTCACATGCAGTTTTTATTGGGAAGCCATAATTCACACTCTGTTTTTAAGGTGATATGTTATGGAACATAATATTTTTATAGAAGTCGTGATCTTCGTAAAAACTTACTTGCTAATGTCCAAGCTCAAACCAAGATCGGTTATGTTCAGCAAATTAAATAGTTGTTGTGTTAGCCTAGCTGTTGTTATTGCTTCTTTAATTTTAATTAAAATTAAGGTTAGGAAGGGGTTATGATTTAAGCAGCTATTTTTGGTTTAAAAAAAAAAAATCCCTTTATATGAAAATAAGAAAAGATTAAGCAAATATTTAACAATGCTTCGTGTAGATACAAGCCCAGTATATGCTCTGGGATATGGGTGGGCTTCTCATCAAGCTTTTGTTCCGACACGATTTTCAGGTGACCAGACACCTCGCAACATACATGTTTTAATATGTAAGTGTTGCTGTTTTAATAAAACAGATGTACTATTAAGAACAAACAAACAACCTTTCACTGTTAGTGCTGCATTTTATTTGGAAATTTACAACCTGCTAATGTGCAACAAGATTCCTTGTTTGCGTGTTTGTGCCTAGCAGTACGGCTGTTAAGGCCTATGAGTGCTCTGGTATATCTGCACGTTATTTCACCGCTATCTGGCACTTGTGCCTATTTGTATCGATTTTTCCATATGCTCATATGTGGACGATTACCCATATGGATTATTAATCATTGCTACCACCCCTAATTCATAGTTTTTTCATGTGTCATAGTCTGACCAGAATTAGGTCACCGAACTGAAGAACCTGAAGTGAGAAACAGCTTTTCTTTGCTTGCTGAAGTAATCAGACGTTCGTTAAATGTAGGGCACTCTCCCGTGGGTCCTGCAGCATGTCACAGGGATGCACTGTGTTGTGAGGAAGTGGGTGCTGTCCTTCAGATCGCACATAATCTTGACAGGCCTATGAGGTCATTCTGTGGCACTTTTGGCTGGAATAAGAGCATTAACTGCAGTGCTCTGGCCACATTCCAGCCCTTGTAATGACATCTCGCCTGTTTCTCCCCGTTCCCTGTGCGGATGTAGTGGATATGGTATTCTTTGCTTTGTGATAGGTAGTGCTGTTGAGTGCTGCCTAATCTGTACCAGGTGGCTAGGTTTTGATGAAGAATTCAATGAGAGCAGAATAGCATTTATTCACCCCTTCTGTAAAACAATTTAGGAGTTTGGCCTTAATTTTCATTGCATGATTGTGAATTCAGCAACTTGTCTGCTTTCAGCCTTTTGGGAGGGGGCTGTAAAAGCTGGGCGACATGAAAATGTTTTTGAATATTATTACATCTTTGGGAAATAGATGAATGTATTTATGTTAGCCCGTACTGTGTTTGTGAGATAGGAAACACTGTCTGTGCTGATAGCTGTTCTTTGCTTTCTTTCAAGCAAACAAACTGTCCCCAAAAACCCCAAAGCTTACAGAAGGTGAACTGTGAATTCAATACCACTTATTCTACATTTTTACCACTTACAGAAAGTGGCCTTTTTTCCTGAATTACAGGAGTGGTTTTGAAAAGCACAAATGTGAGGCTGTGTCCAATCTATATTGGCATGTGTTGAGTGCTGGATATTTAACTCACCCTCATGCCTTTGACAGTCTCTCCCTCTGAGAATAATTATACAGTTGAATTTACAGACCAGTGCTGGTTCCCCTCCAATGATTTTTGAGCTGTGTATTTTTATTTTGGTGTGATCGCCAACTGGTGTATTTATAAATCATATCTGCATTTTTGCTCTTGGTTTGGTGATCTTGCATGGTACACACGTTGCGTTGTGGACATGGACATTTTGTGGATTCAAGCTGAGATAAAATAAACATTCCTCAAAAATAGAATAGGTTTCTTCCTATTTGATGTCAGATACTTTTAGTTACAGCTTGTTACAGACTATTGCTCAGATAGCATTATCTCAGCTAAAAATAATAAAAGTTCTGGCTCCATTAAAATCTGTCTGCGAGTTACAAGGCTTGAATTACTTAGGTTGAAATGATTTCTGCCCTATTAATGCCTTTACAGGCACAAACGCTGTTTAACGTTTTATTACTGGAACACTTGCCCATTTTTGTTCAAGAAGCTATAGAACATATTTTTATGGAAAATGTTGACATGATTTTAAAAGCCAAACATAGTTAGTGCCAAACGTAACACAATAAATACTACAGCCAAGTGCAACAGCTCCAAAATTATGGAAATTTTGAATTTCATGGCTGATTTTCTTTTTCTACATGTAAGCAGTATGTGTCTCTTGAATTTGCTGAATGGTTCTAGACTGTTTTTCTAGTAACAGTGAATCATGTACTTTCTAAATTGGTTTTCCCTAGAAATCGATGTAGTGCTTCCTGCTGGGACTTATTTTCATCTGGAACACTGAAGTCAAAACACTTGAGCATGAAATTGAAAAGTGTTGGTTGGGTCTTTCCTCCATAAGAGTGCCCAAGAAAAGTGCTACACTTCATTAATTTTCCAAGAAATATTAATAATTAATAACTTTGAAGCTAGGAGAAAAAAAAATCTTCTGAGAAAAACAAAACAATAAATCCGAATAAAAGAATAGAATGAACTCTGTCAACCCAGTGGTTGTCTGAACTTTGGTTTAATTAATCTCTCAAGCCTATCTTGACTCTTTCAACCTGGTCAGTGTCCATGGTAAGCTTTTTGGGGGAAGACATGGTAACAATTTAGAAATCAGTTCCCTTCAGCTTGAGTTGGCAACTCCATTTGTTTATGTTCACCTTCTTTCCTCGTGGGAGGACCAGGCATTTCTAAAATTGTCACTAGCTGTTCTATGTGCCTTCAGTGAAAACAAGATAAAGAGAAGCTTTTAATAACTAGTTTGTTATCCATTATTTATGAAACACATGAAGTTAATTCACTGTAAAGAAAGGTAATGATTTATTCTAAGCTTTCTTACAAAATAGCAAGGCATCATTAATATGTAATGGTTTAATTATTGATTAGGTGATATAGCAGAACATACAAAGCTCAGAGGCTGTTTATTTAATTACTTATTTACAGTTACAGTACAGGCATCAGAGGCATCAGACTTCTTTTTTTTTTTTTCCTATTTATTCCACTACTTTTTCCTCGTTCAAACGCTTCTGGATAAGTATCGGTCGTGTTCCTAATTTTTTTTTCTTTTTTTAAATTTTTGACCTTATTTTGTATTTTTCACCATTCTGGCAACAAAAAAATCTTAATAGTGCTTTGAATTAAAGATTTCTTAAAGCTGTAATCAATTTAGATTTAATATAACAGTTGTATATTTGTAAAATACTAATTGAAACCACTGTGGTTTGGCAATTGTTTAAATGATCTCAACTAATAATAAATTGAGATTAGAACATAATAGAAATATATTAAGTGTTTAGTAAGTGAATTTATTAAAATAGTAATAATAATCCTCATTATGGTATTTTATAAGCAGCATTTTATATTGCAAGCACTGATCTCTATGAAACGATAGACCTGGGGTAAACTTCAGTAATGATTACTGGCAAGTGGCTGCATTTTTTGTTCTCCAGATTCATGTTCATCCACTGCTGAAAGCTGCAGCTTGAAAACAATTTCTAGTTTTAATCTAAATCCTTCAGCTACTGAAGCCTCTTCTGCTTAGGAGTCTGTTAGCACCTTTGTAGTCTGAAGCTCTTTTGCTTGTGATTTTACTCCTCTATTTCCTTAAAGCCAATTGATGCTTTGGTCTCTGTTTTTTCATAGAATCACAGAATTGTTTGAGTTGGAAGGGACCCTTAAAGGTCAACTAGTCCATCTCCCCTGCAATGGACAGAGATTTATACAGCGAGATGGTTTGCTCAGGTCTTGACTGTGTCCAGGGATAGGCATAAACCACATCTCTGGGCAACCTGTTCCAGTGATTGCAAAAAACTTATTCCTATATTCAGCCTAAATCTCCCCTAATCTATCAATCACTCAGCTAATTCTCCATCCTCTACAAGAACTGCTCATATCAGAGCTTACTTTAGCTCTGGCCATATCTTCTGCTCTTAACAGCCCCGTCTGTCCCCCACGTGCCTTTATCTTCTGTCTTCAAGGTGAATTATGAAACCCATGGCAGGGGGGTTGGAGCTAGATGATCTTTATAGATCCTGCTAAGCCATTCAAGGATTCTATGAAATGTGTAGTCCAGCTGTATTTTTGAAATGTCTCCTAGCTCAGGAAATTCTGCATGGGAATCAGTGTAGGAGGTGGTATGGAGTGCCAAGGGGTGCTAACAGCCTGTCAGGATAGCAGCCTGGGGGGTGAGAGTGGAGCACCAGGGCTGCAGAAGAAAGGTGAGAGTAGGAGTAGAAACATTTTATGCTTCAATTTGATTTTCAAAGGTATTATGTTTCCTTACAATTCAACTTATTCTGGCATCTTAAATGCTTGCTGTAGATGTATTGTGGAAGGACAGTGTTTGTTTTAATAACATCATACTTTCTTTAACTGCAGTAAAGTCCTTAGTATTCACAGGGGTGCTTTTTTTCCTTAATCATACCAAACGTGTGTACCTGGGTCAAAATTTAGTTTATATTTTGAATTCCCAGGCTTTTGATTTTTTTTTTCTCCTTAAAATATGAGCTTGTCAATTGTTAAATGCTTATTATAACGGAAGAATTAGTAGAATTGTCTTACCATGACTGTCAGGAAGTCAACACAGGCCAGGGAAACCTTTTTATGACTGTAGTTCATTGGACCTGACTTGTAATCCAGGCCTCTTCCCTCCAGAGTTCTTTAATTTACCATTTATGTAGTGCCCTATAAATATTGGAAACTTTATCCACCTCAATTAGATATATGTTTGAAATGATATATGCAATATCAGTACTCACATCAATATAAATGAGATAAAGCCTAAATCAAATATTTTATTGTTGACTAGCTAAATACCCTTTTTCTTGAACGGGTTAGTTTCTCTAATATTGATTGATATATGCTTCATAACTATTACATAAAATAATAATATAATTGAAACAGTTAAGAAGAAAATTATTTCTGAAGTGCCATGGGGTGCTTTGCTTACTGAACATTAAGTAGAAGGATAGTTTGGTTTCTAAGTTTTGTCCACAACGAATTTTTTTGCTACTCTGTTTCAGTAAGCAAAGTCTAAGTCGTTTTACATTTCTGTTTTAGGAGTCTTTTCTGACAGCGCCTCTTTTGAGGGAGATATTCTCTTCCTCCAGAGGACAAAAAGATTTTTGATGCTTTGCTGCTTGCATTGGTTGAGGTGGGAGCACAGTACTAGTTCATGCAGGGAGTGATGGTGGTGCTTCTTTCTTGAGTATTTTCTGTAGCTGTTCTCAAGCATGGAAAGACTTTGACATATCATAATCTATATTTGTGCTGTACTGAAAAGTCACTTACTCAAGTTCTTATTCTTCTCTCAGGCTAAATTAACAGATTTCACAGTATCAATAGACTTTCTACCAGTCAGTATATATTCCACAAATCAAGCTTTCACAGCTCTCTTGAAGGGATACATCTCTGTTTAGTTTAGTTTAATCTAATCGCTGAAGGCACTTCAGCAGCGCGCTTCAACTTAATTTCAGCCCATCTTAGCTTCACCAAAGTAGCGACTTCTTTTCCACCCTTTCCCCTGAGAGGTGAAGTCATGGAGCTGTGTATTTACAACCATTCCTGTGACAGTTTGTGATTGAAAATAGGCTTGTAGAAAGTCAGTTTTTCTGACTGCTTCTTTTCTCACTTGTCATTCTGCAAATGTATATTTATCATGACATATTGTATCTTTTCAGGGGGTTTTAATATTGTTTTTGTCCATTAGGGTGATTATAGTGGGCTGTGGTCTATCTGATGGCATAAAAAAAGTTAGTTTGAAATTGCTCTTGCTGCAGCAATTAGGACCTTTGCCATGGATTTCAGTGAAGTCAGAATCTTGTAGCATTTACATACAGCTCTAGTGGGAATATGGTGTAACACTTTAAAAAGTATCATCTGTTTAGAAATGGAGTGTGCTAATCAGACATAGCACAGATATCTCTGGGTCCCTCTAAGTGCACTTTGAAGTCTGGACATATAAAGATGGTAGCAGAGGAAGATGTCTGGTCTTTACGTGGTTTTATGGGTATTTTATACCTTTCAGTTGGTAGGACAGAAACAATAATGTGACTTCCCTTTGAGTGCCAAGATAGAAAGATTAGGAAGAAAAGAGAAAACTATGCTAGATGAGATACAGTGAGAGTGCAACAGTGAGTTTGGGAGATCCTGGCTATATAGTAGCAGGTTGTTAGTTAGAGTGGGATATAGGGAGACGTGATGGTGAGCAGGAGTAGAAAGGATTTGGGTCTGGCAGGAAGCAGACCCACTGAGAATTGAGTACAAGGGAAAGAAAAGGTAAGGATTCTAATGTGCAGACTTCTTGTTGCTAGCTGGATGGGAACAGCAGCAATGGAGCACCTTTTCTTCACTCAGGTTCTGAAGACAAAGTGTCCTAGATTCTTGTTGCCACTATACTAGCCTATAGTGACCATAATTTTCTGTTTATTTTAAAAAAATCAAAAATAAATTTGATAAAAATCAAAGCATTTTGGGGGTTGTAAATATCTGTTTCCTTCCTTTACAGAACTGCTTCTATGCAAAATCTTAATTATGCAATTAGATCCAAAGGTAGTAAGATGAATCCACACAATTGGTTTTGTCAAGAGTCTTCTCTTGATTAAAAACAAAAAAAGTCTCACATTCCAGTAGAAAAAAATTAACTAGTGAATTTAAAAGGCTTTAGAAAATTAAGGAGGATTCTACTTTTCTTCGCCATACTTAAACAGAAGATGCTAAGATGAAAAAGTTCAAATGGTTGAAAGCTATGGTGATCAGAAGGAAGCAGTTCAGCTCAGTAACTGTGAACAATATTTTCAGATTTTTATTCTGTTGTTCTGTGTAAAGGATAAAACCACTTTTTAAATGCTACTTTTCTTAATGACAAGGGCTGCCTTGAAAGTAGTGCCTCCTATTTATTTCCATGGGAGCTACAAGAGGTACAAAGAGCACAATTTAATACAGCAAATTCTCAGCTACAAAGCACCATTTTTAACATAGTCACTACCACTAGCTTTGGTTTTCTTGCCAGCAATGAACAAGAGCCTGCATGTTGCACTCATAAAAATCTGCCTGTGTGGGATGGTCCACTTTTTTTCAAGCTACTACAGCAGCATCATTGCTAGGAAGTTGAACAGATGGGAGTATGAAAGCACCAAATCTGAACTATACAGAGGGTGAGATAAGACAATCTAGCCAAGATTTGCAATGTGCTCTACGGGCTTCAAGCTGGCATGAGGCCTGGTGTTATCATCTCTGCAAGAGAAAGGTTGTGTTCTCCTCTGGCCTGATGCTGGAAGTTTGAGCCTTCAGCTTATTCAGTGTCATGACGTGGTGGTCAGAGTTGGTGGTTTGTCCAGGTTCCAGGGAAATCCAGAAGGATCATCCATTTCCTATCGCAAAAAACACTGCACATCACTTCATCTGCTTTTTCTTCAATGGTTAACTTGTATGATGTCACACTGTGGACTGCCAATTTGACTCTGGCTCACAGAGGTGACATCACGTCTCATCACTGGTAATGGCTGGATCCAGGGAAATGGTCACCTTCAGCCTTGTTTTGGTTCAATAGATCCTGACAAACATGCATACAGTATTCTGTCTGTTTCTGTGTGTGCATTTGCACACGTGCAGGGACCCACCTGGCAAAAAAGTTGTGATATTCCAACACTGCCACCATCATTTCCAATGCACTGAAGCCAATATTCAGCTTCCTGGTCATTATCCATTGATTTGTGTGGATGAGCTGATGAAGAATCTCTTCATTCTGTGGTGTGACAGCTATGCAGGGCCATCTGGAATGTGGCTTTTCTTTCATGTCACTGTTACTGCTGACACACACCACGTGCCACCTCACTGTGCTCACATCCAATTGTTTGATCTCCATATATTTGTTTCAGCAATCATTGATGATTGTCACTGAGTGCAGTTTTTTCAATTCCACACCTTGGCTTCATAGGCACTCTATGTCAGGCAAGATTTTGTCAGACTGCCCCTCTGCTGCCATCTGTCTCATGGCAACAACATGTAATGGGATGTTGCTGGGAAGGTTCAGAATCTACAGTCTTACCACCAACATCTTAGTTGATTGGAATTGTCCTGCAAGGCTTAGAGCTGCATGAGCATCTTTAATGGTTTGAAACATCACAAGTAGCACCTAATAATCTCACATTCCAGGAGTGGTTATCACCCTGGTGAATTAATAGCTCAATTTCAAAAATGTTCAGATTTCATTTTAGTGTTTTTCCCAAAACTGCATTTTATATGGATTAAATAATAGGTGTTTCATATTTGAAACTTTAACCATAGACCAAGAGCCCCTACTATATCTTCAAAATATAATTGTCATGGCAAAGGCTCTACTGTAACATGAAATAAAACTGGAAATGGAAAGCAAAGGAATAGATATAAATAGGAGGGGAATTTGAAGTTTTCGATGTTTAAATATAGGATATTCACACGGGTTACTAAATAGCAATTGTTTTATGTAGGGTATCTCCAGTATAAGGCGAGGCAGGATTTCGCTTGATAAGTGTGTTTATATGTTATCAGGAGGTGATGTTCTTTGTTTGATCACTCTTCCATCTCAAAGGGTTCAAATGGAATAGACTTTAAAGACATCACTCTCCAACATGATTTGAAAGCAATAGTTAAAGCACTATTCAGAAATATACTTGTGTCAATTGGATGTGAGGGAGGGTTTTATGATGCTAATTTTTCTTTTCATGTTGGTGTTCTGCACCTCATCATTGGAGTAACTGGTTTGGAAAAACCTTATGTCTTTTCTAACTGCCTTGCTGGGTATGCAAGAGGCAAATGTTTTTCCTAAATATTTAAACTCAGTGTATGTTTGATTCAAGCATTGCAATTAATAAAATATTTCCAGTGCATGTGGAGTGTAACAAACCAGATTTGCAATTAACTGTTGCAGTACATCTCCAGAGCAGCCTGCCTTATCATTTTCCCTTACAGACACATTCACTTAGGGAAGTGACTTTGAAGTATTTGTTGCATGAAAACTGATATTCTGTTCTTGGGAGGCTGGTGCAAACTTTGGGAGAAGGAAGTGGTAAATCTTGGGAATTTCCTAAAGGAAGACTGTGGGTAAGAAGGCAGATTTTGCTGCTGCTATGCACAGAAGTTCTAGGAATCCCTTTCAGAAATGCTGTACACTGGATTTGCTAGCAAATGGATTGTGTGATTGTCTCTACACAATTAAATGTGTATTTTTGGCAGTGGAAGACTTCAAAATTTGATTTGTGAGTCCTTTTTACACCAAAGGTGTGCCAACATTTTTTTATTATTATTTTTTTATTTTTTAATCCCCTCTATGTTGTCTGCCTAATTTCTTGTCCAGTATCATAAGAAATCTGATCTGGAAAGTTTCTATACAGAGCAATTTCTCACCACTCAGTTTAATTGTTATGGTGTGTCCCGTTACAGCCTGAAGTTTATGAATAAATATTAAAATCTGTTTCATAAAGATTGGCTAAATTTGCTGTGGAGGAGGTGGAATACCAATGCCTATTTCAGAAGTCCCTATGGTTATTTATTTATTTATTGCTTTAGAGAAGAATGAAAAATAAATGAATGACATGACTGACCGAAACATTTATTACATCATTACATGAAACGAGTAACAAATGCTTACTGCTGTAACTTCAGCTGAAGATAGGATACAATTAATGTAGTTTACATGAATTAAGAACATTTGCTTAAGGAGTGGATAAAAAATGATAAGCTCTAATGTGTTCAGTATTGTTTGAAATATAATGACTTTTACTTTTGAAAGTTTTTCCAGGCATTTATTCTATGTCTGTATGAGAGACTTCCGTAGCCTTCCATGGAAGTATTTCTGTTTTACAGGGCTGCATATTGTTGGTATGTTGTTCGTTACCAGTTTGCCATGTTTTA
>JAPSGF010000011.1:16216056-16322797 GCA_035772895.1 Perdix hodgsoniae | reverse complement strand
TGTTTTTTTTTCCCCCATTATTTTTATTGCTTTGTCTTTCAATCATTTAATAACGGTTATCTTTTATGCATGGACTTCAATGATAATAGAGGTACATCTAGAACAGTTCTATTTAATTATTTGTTTTTGCCTGATAGGAAATGCATGTGTGTAGATACAGAAATAAAATAAAGCTAAATAAATGTTTTCATGTATTATTTATAGGAGAAATAGTCCAGGAAAAATTTGCATCCTGCTTGCAATGATAAATAATAAATCAATTGCAACACATGTAGTGCATATCTAATTCCCAAAATAACCTGTTTGCCTTATGTTTATTAGTATTAATTAAACAGAAAATAATGTACATTTTTCCTCCAAAAAGATCATATCAGCTCAGAAGTCATTTAATTGGAATCTTTATCAACATTGTTTATTATACAATAGAATTAAAAGGTTGTATGGAACAAGTGATACAGTTAACTGGTTTCTCCTAAATAGTGGATAGATTTCAGGATGGCCGTATTTCTCAATACAATGCTTAAGATTTTGCTATTCTATTCCTTTATAAATCCTTTCAATTTGAAGCTTCCCCTAACTTAGCAGCATTTTTGTTCCTTATGATCATTTTGCTTCAGGATGCAGAATAGAAAACTGCGACTCCTGCTTCAGCAGAGACTTTTGCACCAAATGCAAAGCTGGCTTCTACTCCCACAGAGGCCGCTGTTTCAGAGGTTGCCCACCTGGATTCACTGCCTTGGAAGAACTCATGGAGTGTGTGGGTGAGTCTTCCAGCCCAGTAGTGCTGCTGAAGCCACTTTTTTTATTTTCATTTTTATTTTTTTTACCAGGTGGCCAGGTTTGATTGCTGATGACACTGCTTTTAAGCTAATACATAATAATTCCTCTACAGTGCCTGAAAGGAGGTTGTAGTGAGGTGGGAGTTGGCCTTTCCTCCCAGGTAGCAATGAAAGGACAAGAGGTAATGGCTTCAAGTAGCACCATGGGAAGTTTGGGTTGGGTTAAGGAAAAATTTATTCTCAGAAGGAGTGGTGAAGTATTGGGGCAGGCTGCCCAGGGAGGCGGGGGAGTCACCAACCCTGGAGATGCTTAAGAAAAGGGTAGATGTGGCACTGAGTGACATGGTCTAGTGATATGGTAGTGATGGGCTGATGGTTGGACTAAGTGATCTTAGTGGTCTTTCCAACCTTGATGATTCTATGATTCCTATCAAGAAATATTAACTAAAGGATTGTGTCTGGATCTCTTTCTCCATAGTAATATATATACTTCTTCCAAACTTTGAAAGAATACACTGTTGGGAATGCTGTTCAGTATCTGAAAGTTCTGTCCTGTAAATCATCTTGTATGTACATCTGTAACTCAGAATTTGTAAGATTTCAGAAAGGCCTCTTCTTGCTTAGAACTTGAATGCCTATTGAATTTGTACCTCCATAAGTTACCTTCTCCTTTTTTGTTTCATAGAGTCCAGAACTCAGGGGCAGGGCAGGTTGCATCATATGCCCTGTTCATGAAGCTCAGCAATATCTGGGCATCAGAGTCACTGTTAGTTTCTCTACAGCTCTCCCCTGTTCTTTTTTGCAAGTAACAGGGAAGCAAAGGAGTTGGATATAGCAGCCCATATGGGTTGCTCATTGTATCACACATATTGTACTGGGCATTCATTCTATAACCAACACTTCTCTGATGGTGAAGGGAGAAATCAAAAAAAAAAAAAAAAAAAAAAGCATACAAGTCCCATAAGCAGGAATTTGTATTTGTGTAGGTGGTCACATCACATGCAGGACAAATGTGAAAGATAGTGTGAACTGGAGGAGATTGAGCAGTAGAAACTCAAGTTGGTCTTCTATATTTTGACTCTCTTGATTGAGAACAGGGTAGATAATTCTTTGCAGGCTCTATAAAATCTGTAGCACTGAATTCAGACTTTTTTTCGAATGTAAAACTGAAAATGTGTTTTTTTAGTATAAATTTACTTTGTAACTCTGAGCTGGCTCTGGCAGCTTTGTGAGTCTCATAGCTTGGTGTTTTACCTTGAGGTGTGGGAGCTATCAGAACTGACTCCTCATTTCAGGAAAAGTTCTTTTGTTTCATGATGGAAAGGGCCTAGATATGTGAACTCGTGAATGTACACATCCAGGTTACAAATAAGTAGGATTTATCGAAAAAAAGTAAAAAAAACATTAAATCAATCTCAGGATTTTAGGAGGGCTTTGAGGCTGACATGAGGTCCATATGGGCGGATTGATAGTATAACTCATTTATGCTTGGGGTGGTGTAGACTGAAAAGATTCTCTCAGATTCTGTGAGATATTTTGTTTCTATGTTTTTGCCAGTAAATAGTGAATCTTTTAAGTAGTACATTCTAATTTAAGTGGTCCTTGCTGAATAAAAAATCTTAAAAAGAGGAGAGAACCAGAAGAATATCTAATAGGTTTTCTTTTGCTTTATCAGAAGGCTGTGAAGTTGGTCAGTGGAGTGAATGGGGAACTTGCAGCAGAAATAATAAAACGTGTGGATTTAAGTGGGGCCTGGAAACGAGAACAAGGCAAATAGTGAAGAAGCCAGCGAAAGACACGATACCATGCCCAACCATCGCAGAGTCCAGACGGTGTAAAATGGCTGTGAGGCATTGTCCAGGAGGTAAGCCTAGAGCATGCCACAAAAATCTTTATGAGCATTCCTTAACAGAAATCCTAGTTCTAACTTGAAAACAGAGCTATTTCATCTCATCTAAAGCAGAAATCCCATCTCTGCTCTGCCAGATGAGGCTGATAGGCGGTAGAGCTGCTGTGGACCTCATTTCTGCAGCAGGACTTCAGGGAGAGGCTCGGCATGGCAATGATTAGTCTCTCAGTGCACTGTGAAACTGTTTTCCTGGTGCGGTTTTTCAAAGAGGTATCTCATCAGAGGACTGGAACATGTTATAGCTCGAGCTGCAGCCTAAGAACTGTTGGGACTGAGGAATATCTAGTTGTGTTGCACATTGCAGGAAAGGTCATGAGTCTAAATGTTTCTGCAGGTGACACAGTGCTGGTGTTATGGGTATTTGAATTAAGTGAAGAAACTTACACATGGCATTGTTAGCTGGAACTATTAGCTAAAATGTTACTTATTCTGAATATCTTGTTTTGGCTGAGGCCAAACCATGCATTTCATTTCCACAACAAAAGGAGTAATGGTCAATTACAAGCTGGATCTGGTAAAAAATCACAAAACATTAGTGAACAAAAGGTGACTGATGTGATAGGTAAGCAGCAGTGTCACACTGCACTCTGAGTCTGACGTTTTATACAGACCTCTGAAAACACTCTGAGCTTATTGCAAGTAATTTTAAACATAACTAAATAAGAGATTGAGTGGAATTCTTAATCTGCATCAGAATGATCTATGGTATATGTGATATAAGGCCCACATCATCATCCTTTGAGTTATTTACATTTTTTAAGACTTTGTTCTTACATTCTGAGTTTATTGGTTAATTTTCTAATACATGTAAAATAAGATGGTAGTTTACATATTAAAAAAGGAAAAAAACCTTATGTTGCCCAGCAGAATAACTGTATTTGATATCAGTTCTGTCAGTGCAGAAGAGAAGTGATACGTCTTGAGATGAAAAAACCTACAAGAGGAACAACTTTGGAGAAAGGAAGAAAAAAAAATCAGTGCTGATTGTTCTGTCAAATTTTATTATCTGGAAATTTATGTCACAGACTGAAGATTTACCTTCTTACCTTCTTATTTTTATTGGATTTCAAGATAGAGGTAGATTTTCTTTAGAGTCAGGAAATCTACTGTCTGGTCTGCATCAAGATCTTTGTTCTTTTTCTCAGTACATATCAGAAGAGTTGTTTCAGAAAGTACAAATTGAGAGTGAAAGACTGGTTTCCCATAAATCCTAAAGTTTCTAGTCCTGTTCTGTCCTCCCACCACGTGGAATTCTCTGATTGTATTTTTGGAGATAAAAAATAAATACGTACAAAACCGCAGGTTTGCATTCTCCACGCTGAGAGCTGGTGATTGCTACTGTACCAAATGTCTTATCTCCTGCTTTGTTGTATGTTTCAATTATGATTTTCTACACAGTTGGTCTACAGTCATGTTTATCGTATTTCATTTAGTTAGCAGGCCGCCCTTCTAGTCATTCAAAATGCTTAGCTGCTTTCTCAATTGTGGTGAAGTATCAGGAGGCTAGTTATGGGGAAACTCAAGTCAAGTGGATTTTATACCGCTTCTGTGAAAGAAGAGATTCTGGGACTTGAAAAAATGCAACAATTTAGAAATTTCATAATTCTGATTTTTAACTGAGGAAATCAGAGAAAATGCAGTCAGTGGCACTCAGTGACCAAAGAACCATAATCCCTGGAAATATTTGTTGAGAAGCTACATTAAATCCTTTCATCCAAACCTTCTCAGTATATAGAATCTCATAGATTGTAATGGATTAAATTGAGCACAGGAAGTAAGGATGTTTTTGGTTGAACAGGGTCAAATAAAGTGCTTTTGGCATGTTTTCTATTTACGTACATTTTACTGTTACTATTTATGATCCATAATACAGAAAAACTTCTGAAACAGATTTTTCATTTTCAAAAGAAATGGAGTTAAATTCAGTTTTCCTATTAAATACTTAAGTTTCATATTTATCAGGGATTAAGATGTTATCCATCTGGCCATATGGCTGTAGAACAAATCTTGTTGATGAAGAATTCTTTATCGCTTTCCTATTATGTGCAGAGTTATAGAGATGCAAGCTGGAATGCAAGTGAAAGATGATTTCACTTCTTTCCTACTGAAGCCAGCAACATGTAAGAGGATACTCTCCTTGATTTCAAAGTAGATATGTTACTTTGCAATATTTTCTTATTGTCAGTACTAACTGATTTAACTGTTATTACCAGATGGGATTGTCACATTTGTATATCTGTTCACGTTATGTATGCTACCCTGTGGCTTGGGTGTGACATGACTCATACACCAAGAGGTTAGACTTCGAAAAAGATGGCTTGGATCATTCAGGACACCTCCCATCATGTTGGTCTCCTTCTGGTCAGTCCTTAGCTCAAAAAAAAGAAAAATAGATTATTTTTTTTAAAGAATAATTCAGTTACAGGGAATGGGGAAATTACCAATCAGAAGTATGGACAGATACACATTGCTATCTTAAAGGTTTTTCATGCTTAGTACAAGTACTCACTTTTTACCTCTCCTTTTAGCATGTTCCCCAAGTTCACGTAAGTAAATTACTTATTTTTCCTTCTTTTGTTTGTACCCGTCAAGTACTTGAAATACTCGTGTTTTGTATTAAGTATTAGAAAGATAAACAGCTTTCTACTTTTAATCTTCCATGACACTGCAGATCCTCAAGTTGTCTGATACACAAATACTACTCTACACAGAACTGTTATTTCCAGTAAGAATCACTGTGCCAATCAAGAATGCTTATTTTGGATATGAGGATGAGATGTCTGCTTTAATTTCCTAATGCTGAAAGGGAAAACATCACGAGGTGGGAGGGAGTTCTTTCCTCAACCCAGACATATAACTTAATGTACTTCACGCTGTTTGATTCAGTTTTGAAAGCTTAAATCTTCCAATTGCTGCAAAAGAATACACGACTTCTGGTGGAGCAACAGTGAAAACACCCAATCAGGATCTTTCCTTCTTTAAAACAACATATTTCCTCCAAGAGTGGATGTGTTAAGAATGATGCACTACAAAAGGTCAAAAATGTCCTTGTCATCCCCTCCTCCCCTGCCAAGCTTGATGCTAGCTACATTCAATTTCTTTTGAAATCAGTCAGAGGAAATTTGGGTTTCTCTTTGACTATAAAGAAAGCTTTATTTAGAAGAGGCTAATAAGATTTTTTTACTTGCACACCCAACTTAGTCATAGAATGATTGAATAATACTGGTTGGAAAGAACCTAGAGAGGTCACATATTCCAACCTACTGCTCAAGGAGACGATCACTTCCGTGCTGTCCTGTTTGTACAGTCAGTATACTGTTTGCCTTCTTTGCTGCCAGGGCATGTAGCTGGCTCACATTTAACTCAGTTTTAAGCAAGACACCTCAGGGCCTTCTCTTCACCAAGTCAATGCCCATCAGTTCTTTTTTTTCTTTCTTTTTTTTTTTTTTTTCCAAGAGCTGCTGCCTTGCCATGTGCAGAGCTCTGCACTTGTCTCTGTTGAATTTCATGAGAAATTTCATTTCTCCTTCAGGTACGATGAATCTCTCTTTTCTAAAAGAGAATTACAAAAGAGCTCAAAATAAATGCAGCACCAGAGTGAGTGATCTCTGTGATCAGAGAGATTATTAACAAACAAAAAAACCCCAACATCCTGTGCAGATATTTTTTATTTGTCTTTTTCCCTCCTGCCATTGGGATAGGAAAATTAGTGACTGGTTATTGGAGGAGTGTACTCCTCCATACTTTCATTTCAAAGCAGTAAAGAAAACTAAGGTATAATAATGCTGAAAGGTGAGTAGATATGATTGGATACATGCTGATGAATAACAAATCTATTAACTCCTGAAAAAAACAGTATGATATATTGATGTTTTAGCTGTAAGATAGGTATAGAAAGGTTAATGTAAATAGTATTTCTCATACAGTGTAATGTGTTGTTTAGTCATATAAATGAGGAAATACTTGGTTAAATTAATTTATGAAATCTTATTTTAAAATTTATCTTGCACACAAAGTGTTTAAGATTAATTTGTCTAGCAATCCTTAAAAAATTATATATATATCTACATATAAAAGAAGAATGTCACTTCTTAAATTTTGATGGGTGAAGTTCTGCGTTTTGTAAGAGTGAGCTCAACTGTTGTAGTAGTGGGTCCTTCAGGTTCAAGCTAAGATATTGTAACATGGTTACATAGGTGTTAATTTAGTTATTTAGTAATTATATGGAGAACATAAATATTACATTCATCTTCAGAGGAGAAGGCCTGGGGAACTAAGAGGTGGTCAGCCTTACCTCATTTCTTGGGAAGATCATATTATGTCTTCAAGATAATTGCTTCCAGGCAAATGAAGGACGAGAAACTGTTGTCAAACGTGGTGTCTTAAAGTGAGCATGGGTTTGAACCTGATTGACCTCTGAGATGAAACAGCTGCCCATATGGATGAGGGTATAACAAGGGCAAGGTTTCTGATAGCCTTCTATAACATCCTTGTTGTCAAATCAAGAGATAGGAAATGTTGCACCTTTATCATAACTTGTCCAACAAATGATAACTGAAGTGGTTTGGGAAATGGAGCATATTTTGCCCTAATAGAGGGCACCATTATAGAATCATAGAAAGTCATGAGTTGGAAGGGGTTCCTGAAGACACCTTTTTCAACTTGAATGATTCCAGGATTCTAGGACATTGTGCCCATCTCTTAACTACACACAGGGGGTGCTATTATAGTGATACCTAGGTTGGATTTGTTTGTTTATTTAGTGAATGGCTAATTTTGTTTTAAAAGTTGTAAGAGGCTTAGCTCTTTGACTTAACCCGAGCTAAAAAATGATTGTACCTTAATAAGGCTAGAAGTAAAATCTGCCTGAACAGACTGACCTTTAAAGGGTATTCTTCAAGGATTCTAATTTCTTTTTTAGTTTTTCAGTGCCCAATGAATGTCTTGTAATGGACTGCATATACTTGAATGCAGGATTTTAGTTTTATTCACCTTAATTGGACATTTTAGTCTGGCCATTCTGCATTGTTTTATCATGTTGCAGCAGGATAATTTTTCAACTTATTTTCAGAAGATTGTCAGTGAATTATTGAAGTGCCAGCTAACACACATTTTTCCCTATTCAGTATAAATTATTCTTCAGTCCTCCTTTTTAGTTAAAGTAAAGCAATAGGGAACTTTTTCCTTTGAAGGCTTTCATACTGTTTTTCCAATCATTAAAAAATTTTACATTCAATTTAGTTATTGTCATTTTTGTATTTTAGGTCAGTTAAATACTTTCAACATGTGTGTTTCCTTAAGTATAATGTATTTCAGAAGTAGCGTGAGTATCATCTGATGCAGCAGCTCTGATGGGAGTTATCTGTTTTTAATGAATAACTGAATAAATGGCAGTGTAAATCCTTGTAAATAACCAGAGTATGAGTTAGAGCCGTCCCATGGCAATTACACAGTTCAGGATTGTTTAAAACGTGAAAAGAGAGCCAGATGCTAATCCACATGGAAATACAAATACTGGAAACAGTTGTAGCTGATCCAAGTGCATAAATTGCATTTGTCCATAAAAGGTACCTGACAAATTTTATTGTCCATGCCTTTATGAAGTAACTCCTGTTGGTTTTGTGTCTTGCTCATTCTGAAACTACAATTCACCTGTACGTGGAAAACCCATATGCTTTCTCATTTCTCAGCCAGACAGTCCCTTTTTATGCAGTACAGTGTTTGCTGTTTGCAGTCACAGCAGAGAAACCTGCAAACATACACCTACCTGAGATTACTTTTTCCTCCCAAAGGATCAAGGAGTGAGGCACAGTTCTGTGCACATTCTCTCCCAGACCACAAGGCAGGGTGTAGCAGGTCTGGAGATGCATCTGCTCCAGGTGCGGTGTGTCTGCAAAGCATTCTGATCATTTTTAAGGATTTCTTAGGATTCACTAAGCCTTTCCTCACTCAGAAGTAAGTCTCTTCTAAAGTAAGAAACATGTTAGGTTATATACATATTATTCATTTTTGCAACATTGGTACAGGACCATATTCTGACAGCATATTTGGGTGACTCTGATATTCTTCATCAGTGCAGTTCATCATTCCAGCAGTGTTAACAGTGGCAGTGTTCAGGTATTGGAAATGTTATTCCATAAACAACAGCAACAGTGACTGGAATAATGAGACTTCATCAAAATACATGTGGTATTTACATATGCAATATTTAGATACTTTCTTCATCCTCACAATAGAGGATGCTCTTATGAAAATGCATGTGACTCTCAGTGTTGGGCCCTGCCCTGCAAGATTGGATTGGTATCTCTAACCAGCTGTGACAGAAATAAGATTCTTTGGATGCAGATGTGATTGCCAACAGTTATATTATCACTTTAAATAGTTAAAACTCTTCAGCTGAGCCACAGTTGTGTGCATACTCCCTGCACACTTCCAATGCAAAGTAAATTATCCAAGTATACATCACCTTCTGACTGGCTAGCAGGGTACGTGCAGCTAATTACAGCTCCTTGGCTGTTAAGCAAGGAGCTTATTATACTTCTGTAAGTTGATTGATTGTGATGGCCTGTCTGTACCCTTTGCGATAGCTTTCTTGTTCTGGAGAATCATTTTGAGTGTTGTACTCTGCTTGCTTGATAGCTAGTGGCAACCTAAGGTAACCCACAACACTGGCCTTGTGGGTTCAGTTTGAATTCGACAGAAATGGTTAGTTCCTATCCCATAGCCAGGCAGTTGAAACTTGGAGAGTGAAGAATCCAGCAAAAAAGATTGAGAGAGGAAAGAGTCTGAGAAAGGCTGACTCACATCAGGCACAGTGATATGCAGTTCAGAGGCTCTTAAACTGGTGTGCTGAGTAAGGGAGCTCCAGAAACTAAAACAGTTTAAAAATGTCAGTGTAATGCTATGCAAGAGCTGATTGCCTCTACTGAGAGACAGGATTTATTAGGTCTTGTATTGTGCTATGCAGATTTTTCAGGACATGAGGTAGTGTTTGTGATTAGGAACTGTTATTTTCTGTAGAGATGTAGTTCATGAATGCTAACCTGGGGGTCTCATTCTCTTGTACATCTCATTCCTGTCAAATAGTTATTACAGAGAGGCTTACAAAATTCTGGAAGGGATGTTCAATTTATAAATGCAACAGCTTCTATTGCTCTGCTGTAGGTCAGATTTAATTAAATTAGCTTGCACCAGCTGGCTTCAGGAGTCAAAGGGGAAGGCCAACAGGGAATAGGTGGAGAAGCAGTTTCCCCAGCTGCTCTCATGTGATCACCACCAAGGTTAAACCCCTGGAGTCAACTGCACTGTTTTTTAAGGATGTGCTGTGGAAATAATTTGTTGATTTCTTCTAGATAGGTCTGCATTCTTTACCTCTTATGAGATGCACAGAAGGAGCAAAATGGAGGCTGTGATTATGTATTTTAAGAGCTTTCTAGGATAATGTTTACCTCAGATTGGAAAGCTTGGACACCACTGGTTCCTGTAATGCTTTTTGCTTATTGCTTCAAAGGTGAATGAAGAAAACTTCTTGGAGGATTCAAGTTCTGGGTTCATTCTGAAACACTACAAAAGGGACTGCAGATAATGTTTAGAAGAGGAGTAGCTGTAACTAGCAGGGAGGGGAAACAACAGAAAGCAAGCAGTGTTAATAATGTAGGGGGCTTTCCTATTCTTTATTGATATTTCATGATTTCATTGTCTCTCATTAATTATTTGAGTAGGTTTAAATATTTTTTAAATGCAGCTGTAGATACAAATTAGTCTTAAATGACTAGTAACAAGTAAAATAGCATTGTGTACCACAGAGGTAGTTCAGAACTGTACCTGAGACAGTATAGCATTTTGCCCCAAATGATCAGGCATAGATGTGGTATTATGACAGAAACAATATGCAGTCAATATTTTTGGTCCCCAAAAGGTCTCCTTTATGCCTTGGCAATTGGTCTTCTCTCTTAAACTTATTTCTTTGGGGTGTCTAAACTGACATAACTGATTCTGAAGTTTCACAAAAGTAAAATATAAACTACCTGACACTCTATTACAATCTGCTATGTCCTTTACCATTTAATATGAGTGCATGTCAGTTGCTATTTATTTATATAGAGTGAATCAAATATAAGGAAACTGGATCTCAATTTAAGGCTGTGTTTATACTGCCTGTCACCTCTAAGAATAGCACTTCAGTGTTATGTTCTACACATCTATTGCTTGCAATACATGTGTGCAATGGTACAGTCTGCTGTTTGTTTGAGGTGTTATTTTCTTGTAGAAGCTGGTTAGCTTGGCTGCTCACATATTTGTCTGTTTCAAGCCTTTTAAACAAGTTACCATGTATTGGTTTTCTGTGAGCATGCCTTTACACTGAGCTCTTCAGTAACCAAGTCTTATTCCTTCTGAGAACCTGGAACAAAGTCAGACTGCTGGAGAGCAGAGGAGCGTACAGGTATCTAGCTGCAGAGAGCAGCAGCAGTAGGACACCTGCCAGAGCAGTTGCTTTATGTCATGTGAGATTTATTGAGAACTTTGTTTTAAGAAGTTCAAGCAGGGGACACGTCTTTCAAAAACCTATGTTTGAGTTGCACTATCACGTAACATAAAGATCACCAGTATGTCTAGTGATGTTAATATCCTATGATAGCACTGTCGCACATGTTATAATGAATTTCTGATGAAAATGACAGGCAGCTCTTAAATTATTCTGCTTACCTGTTGGATACAAACATGAACATCCTGAATGGGTTGCCAACTGTACCTGTGTGAGCACTTTCAGCATGGTAGAAAAAGGACTGTGAAAACAGTCAAACTTATTTTTCTTCCTTTGTTACTTTTAGAATGACACAAAATCTCACCTCTTGACAAGATGTGTATGCCAGGCAGCTTTGGTCAGATCTAATACAGTTGTCTTGAAGGTATATTTTTATTTAGCTTTAATGCTGTGGTATCTCCAATACAAAGAAATCTGCTCTATTTATCTGCTACTTAAGATGACAAATGCCTAGTAGTTTCTAAAACACAGCTAGTTAAACTACCACAAAGATGATTAAATTCCAGCATTGTATTTTCACTCTGAATTTGTGAATTAGGTTGTTACCTCCTGATTTGCCATCTGTTCCTTATAACATCTAAATTGGAAGAAATGACTTTCATGAGGCCTAGCAAAGAAACCCCCAATTTGGCAAAATACAAAGAATAAATTTTAAGCATTGCAAAAGACTGTGCAGGACAGACACGCTAGAAGTCAGTTTGCAACACTGCTGTATAGCACTAGGAATTGTATGTGTAATATAACTCTTTTGAGTGTATTTGTAAGAGAAGGGAAGACATTGTGTTTGGTAACTGATGGCTGAGGAATTTATGGGCCATAAAAACTCCACAGTTGAAAAAGATCTCCTGGGCAAGTCCTGTGCCAGGCTTCAAAGCACTTCTCTGGTTGGAAACTGGGATAGGTGGTGGGTTTCTAGCTAAAAAAAAAAAAAAAAAAAAAGGCACAGTGGTAAGATACAGGAGGATAACTCATGAAGCAAAAATGAAGTTGGTTTCAAAATCATAACAGACTGTGTCTTTTTTATAATATAAAATACTGACATTCTGATGAAATGTTCAGAACCAGTTTTTCATAATCACTGAAGGATCTCTACAGGATATAAGAATAGATGCTATCAGCTGTAATATGCAGCACTCACTCAGTACACGATTATTCTGCCACCAGACTTTTCCTAATCGGCTCAGCAATCCAGTGCCAGCTTGAGCGTAGGCTGTAATACCTCATTTGAGAGCAAGGGAAGCCAGTGGATCATGAGTCCTACACATATAAATGGAAAATTCCTCTGAAATAAGGTTCATTTTTCTTGCAGCTAAGGCAATGAAAAGGAGAACAGGGTTTTATATTTTTTGCAGAACTCAGTAGTAGGGATGCCCAAAGAAGAGCAGCATGTTTCATAAGAAGTTTTATAACATGCTGAATATTTCTTTCAGCTGGAGTGATTTTATTAGGTAATTGTTAAAATTTCAAACTCTAAAAAATATTGATTCATACATCCTTTCCAGAATAATGTTTTTGGGGTGGAGTATGTTGTGAAAGATTAGTATATTCATTCTCTTACTTTTCTTCCAACTATCAGAATTAGTTTTTGAGGGAATAAAACAAAACTTCATTTTTTTGAAGGGAAAGAAAACCCACCTCTTTTTTTACAGTGTCTTCAGCTAACTGTATTTCAGATGTGACTCCAGGTCACAAAGCAGTTGCAGCCTCTTTGTATGAGATACTCAAATGGAATAAATCAGTGTTGCTCTATAGATGAATATCTATTGATCTCTAACATCACAGATGAGTGAGAGCTTTTTCATGACAGAAGTCAAGAGAAGCTCCAGCAAATTTCCATTATTCTAAGATCAGTATAAAGCAAGAAGCACATGTGGCTGCTTTGTAATAATTAATTACTCCACAAAATAAATAGGCTTTCAGAATTCAGTAGCAAAAATAAAATATGAGCCAGAAAATAATTGCAGTCCTTCACATTTCACTGAGAAATCTGTACCTAAAAGAGAGATGTTTGTCTTGGAAAAAAGGTTAAAAAAAAATCAAACATAAAAAGATACACCTCTCTCAAATGGAAGAGTATAGGGTAAGTACAGCTGCTGGAGTCAGTTGTAGCTGAGTGCATTGCTATGTGCTCTTCAAAGCTGGCAGAAATATGTTGCAGAGGAACCTTTAGAAAGTTATTTTAGACATTGTTCATTGTCCTCATACAGGGCTATTAGAATAGGATGTGGATCCATTGGTAGGACTGTGTGTTACTACTTTTTATGTGAACAAAAATTTCAGCTAATTATGCAATTAATTATGTGAACCAGAGGACTATTCATTAAGTGGTAAAAACATCCTGACAATTCACTGGCATTTGAACTGTTCCGTCTAGCTTTTTTACCACTTAGACTACTTTTTCAAATAGCTTTGTTCTACGATATTACACAAAAGAATAAGGAAGGGCCTGTTTGCTGAGAATAGTGCCACATGGAACGTTTGTCCTTCTTCCAGAAAAGTAAATAGTTGACTTTAGAAGGATGCATTTTCTGGAAGCAAAACTCTGGTACTGTCAGCATTGCAATGCTTCAGCTGCCCAAAGGAAGATATGCTGTATCAGCAGTGAATCTACCGTAATCCGTACTCTCAGTTCCCATGGACTCTTGCAGAAACCCTGGTTGCTTCCTTAAACAGAATGCTTGGAACCATGGCAGTTCCCATGCATCCCTCTTGCAGTAACTGCTATACTTATTAGTTTCAGGGATTTCAGATGATTCAGGGAAGTAAATAAAATATTAACGAGGTCACTAATGAGAGTTTCTTTTCGTGCATGAGTTTTGTCACTAGTTGACTGATTTCTTAGAGCTCAGCTGCTGAAACCACTGCGTAATAACAGTTTTCTAGTCATTGTAGCTGCAGGAGAAAGTCTGAACACACAGACATTCTGAACGTTTCAGCACCAGAAATGAAATAAAAAGCACTGCAAAGTAATTATTGCTTTAAAATCTCGTGATTTTTAATCTTTACTCATGGCATTGAGACCGACTCATTATGTTTGACTCAACAGGGTTGTGAAGCTTGTACCTGACGAGCAACCCAAAAAGGTGCTGATTGGGAGTTTTTATTGTTCGCTATGTCTTATTTATTCCCATGAACGCTCTGATGTATTTCTGTATGAAAGCTTCTGGTATATGTTTTGTGAAGAACAGAATGTTGTCATGTAGGACTGAGGATATGGTGTATTTCTGAAGGGCTTCATTTCATTGTATTTAAGCAAAACCTAGTCAGCAGCAAAAAATAGTGTTATCAATGACAGAACACTTGAATGCAATAATCTGGCATGCTAATTTGAGAAGATTAGAAATTCGTATTTTCATTTCGGTTCTGAAAATGATATAACATAATACATCGTGTCCAAGCTAAATAGCTGATAATTTACTTCCTCAGTTCCTGTCAGCACTTTCATTTGTATTGAATTGGTATAATTGTGTGTCCTCAAAGAGATTGTGCTAAAACCAGTGATGAATAGTCAGGTTTTCCGAATGCTTTATGAAGCACAGCAATTTTCTGCTGCAGATAAAAAGTACTTCAGTCTTCAGTCATATTTACATTTTGCTAGTGAAAAGATGCAGTCTTTTTAAAATGTCTTATGTGCAGTCTTCAAGGTTGATTTAAGTTATCCTGTCACATCCGTGGTCATATAAATGTGGAGTTGAGCTGAGCAAACTTTAATAAAAAAAAAAAAACATATTTTTAAAAGCCAGTGAACAGCAATGGGGCACCATGGTACCTGTGCTGAGAGCCAGTATCTTCCAGTTGTTTAGCTGTCCAAAGTTAAATAAGGGGAAAGTATGGAGGTTTCAAGTTTAAACTGCTGTTCAGAAAATGAGGTGATAACAGCTACTGCTGCTCACCACATGATTTGGTGCAATAATTTTGAGAAAATTTGTTTACATTTGTCAGAAGCTGAATACTAAACAAGCTCCAATTCTCATTTTTGCCAGTGAACCTATTTTGCCTCTAGAAAAGAGTTCAGATTTACTCATGGTGATCTTATGCTTCTGAAGATAAGTGGAAGAAGTACGTACTTTGCTTACAATTGAAGTTCCTGCTGAATTTTAAAATAACAATCAGATCCGGATCTTCCCTCCTTGAATTTTCATATAGTGTTTATTGTGGCCTAGTTTTGTTTTGAAGAAAAAATAACAGACTTTTGAGTATTTTGAGTATTTTATCATATATATAACATCATTAACATTTGGAAACATTTTTGAGCTACTGTAGCACAAGAGCCAACATTAATTATTCTGCTTTTCAACCAAATTTTCATTTGGTTAATACATTTGGTCAGTGCATTTGGTAAGATGTGAAAACTTAGTTTTTGTACATGGTTAATTTTTTTCTAAATAGATTTGTCAGCTCTCATGTTTTTCATTTATATCTACAACTTAAATTACCATCAAAAACAAATGCTCCATTTCACAGAGATTGGGGCAATAGGTGTTTATATTTATAAAATGGAAATATTAATGTGTGTGTAGAAATAAAGGTATTTGTGAGTTTCCAAACTTGTAGCAGCTTCTAAATTAGGAGATCTTTAGCTCTTGGCATTTCTTTTAATACACAGTTCTTGTTCAGACTTCTGAAAACTCACCAAATTCAATAGTTCGGTTATAATTTCATTATTGAACATTTGCTGCTTGAAGAGCATTTTTTCAGAGGAGTGTGTGTGTGTTTAAACACTTGGCTTCTTTCAAAATGCTTTTTGAAATATACCAACTTCTAGTTGCTATTCCGAATCCCTCAGGTGTGAGTGTTGGTCTTTTTCTGTCTAAAGTAATTATATTATAGAGGTTGCTGTGGGATTTCTGCAGTCTTCTCCATACTGAAGTTCAAGATTGCAAACTCTTAGATTACAAGTAGATCATGTAGGAGAGGATTATTTGCTCAGAGGGCAATGAGGCACTGTCACAGGCTGACCAGAGAAACCGTGGGTGCCCCATCCATGGAGGTGTTCAAGGCCAGACTGGCTGGGGCCCTGGACAGCCTTAACTGGGGGTGGCAGCCCTGCCTGCAGCAGGGGGTTGGCACTGGAGGAGCTTTAAGCTCCATTCAAACCCAAGATATTTTACTATCACTTTTTTTTTTTTTTTTTAAGCAGTGGGCTAATTTACGAAATATTTCTGATTATATCACAGTTAAACTTCTTAGTCCACGTGGGACAAAATAATCTGGTGGTCACATATACTGAATGCTCCTCAAGCATGACTTTGGTTTAGGAATTGGGTTCAAATATGGCAACAAAACCTTTCACGCACTATTCTTGGAATTGCTTGACATCAGTGAAAAGTTGCTCAATTTGCTTTTAAGAATTTTAAAACATATTTTTATAAGAGTTAAAACAAGCAGTGGAGTAAGCGAGATAGAGAGGGACAGATTTCTTTATTGTGATACTTGCAAATTGTTTGGAATAACAATAGCACGGTATGTCTTTGAGTAGTCATGATATCAGCCCTTTGACTGATATCTATCTGCTACTTTGACTTCAAGAATATTTGTTTGTCTAGATTATGGCAAAAAGGCTACAGCATGTGTTAATGATCTTACTCGTAAAAGGAAAGATAAACATTGCACTATAAATGAACGTAAGAAACGTGTAGAATCTTTCTATGAAGCTATGCCATAAGAACAATCATTCTCTCAGTTTTTTGGTTTTTTTTTTTTTTTTGAGCTTCCAGTACTGGCTAAAAGTAGGAGTTGCAGAAGCATATGAAAATATTCAAATGGTGGTTAACGGATAGAGTTTTGTTTTCTATGATTATATTGTTATTGTACTGTGTATAACTGTTACTTGATATACAGCTATTTTTCTAAATGTCAAGATGTGGCTAAGTAAATAACCTTAAAAACTCCATCTCATGGTAACAACAGTGAGTTTCAGTGGAATAATACAGCTTGGAGAGGAGACAGAACTGCTGTGCACACTGTGCATTTTTGTTGGGAAATATCTACTACTTTCTTTCCTTTTCCCCCAGCTCCCTAACATAGCTCTCTCATCAACCTCCAAAAAGAGGTCTTTTTTTTTAACTTAAAAAAAAAAAAAAAGAAAAAGAAGCTTCAGAAAAAATGTCTGGTAATGGCTCCATTCAAATCTTACGCGTAATTTGTTCTGTGTTGAGATAAATTATGCTATTCATTGAATTCACTGATAGACTGATGGAGCTATACTGCATTTGGGATGCTTACACAGAGCCAGAGTAGCTAGCAAGTGCTTGTAAAGTTTCCTTGCATGGTGTGTGCTGCAAATGAGAGCTCCAGGTACATATGTCAAAGTGTAGTAGCTTTAACAGAAGCTGAACTTTTGGAGTTGCTGAGTTTAGTAGATGTACGTAGTGCTATCAGATTACTCCTCTCCCTTAAATTAATATAATTATTTCTTTTAAGAATAATATATTAAATGGATAATTATCCCATTTGAGGGATATTAAAAAATACAACATAAATTCACTCAAACTCTACATGCCATTCCCTCTGCCTTTAGTTGTGCCTAATGACTATCAGCATGCCTATCTTAGCATGTTTCAAAATTTTATGGAATCTCCTGTTTCTTTGCATGCTTTCTTCTTTCTTCCATCTTTACACAGTTCTCTCTTTTTAACAACATTCCTCCTACTTTTCCCGGTCTCTTTCTACAGCTATGGGATAACCTTGAAGATATTATTCTATATTTATTAGATACTGTACTGTTGGCATATTTCTACAGCATTTAACTAAGAACTGATGACCAACCTGTTTGTAGGCATATTTTGAATGCAAAAAAACAATTTGAAGAGATGGTCAGTAACAATTGTATTGTTATCTGTCTTTGAAATAAGATTGTCAGAACTAGGACGTTTGTGGCTTTATTACTCATTATGTGGTTCTCCATCAATAAGAGGAAAAATAAGTGATGTGCTGTGGTGTTATACAGTTTAGAACATGTTATGTTTCAGCTCACCTGCAGATGTTGCTCTACTGGGGAGAGGCAATAAATATGACTGGTTAAGTGATGGAAATCTCAACTCTCATCGGAAAATTGAGAGCAGTTGTTGGCATTTTTAAAGCATGCGGAGAACTGTGTAAAATAAAAATAAAAATAATTAAAAAAAATACTGACGATATAATAACAGAAACGAAATACCTGCAGCTCACTGGATGTATTTTAAGGTAGAATAACATCTCCTTGGCTGTCTATTACAGTAATAATAATAGGAAATATCTTAAGTAACTGTAGAACCTGGAAAGATTCTCTCAAAGTATCAGCATTGAAGCCTGAAATCCAGTAGCAACTTGTATGTTCTTTTCTAAATCACCTACATTTTAATCTTCTCTAAATAATATTTGCAACCAAAAGTTTGCAGTTTTGTTGGCTGTGGCAGGGTTGACAGGAAGAGTCTGTGCTCAAAAATCTTTTAAAAAATGTTTATTGAAACTACCATCATCTCTTTTGTGGAGCTTTTCCATGCAAAAAGTGCTGATGATTTGACTGAATTATACGTAAGGGCACATCTGCAACAATCTGTTACCATTTGCATTAGCACAATAGCTGGTTGAATAAGTGAGTGTCAGCACAGGATATTAACAGATGTCTTTCTCTTTTCTGACCCCATTTAAGCATAAACTAGAATAATTTTATTTCCTTTTCCAATGGTCATGAAGTACTTACTTCAGAATGCTGTCTGATGTTAACAATCTATAAAAGACGGGATCTTACACGTACAGATCTACAACAGGGAGAATAAGGCTTTGCCAACCATTCAGTCATTTTATCAGAAATTAGCATCTCCATATGCTTTTGTGTTTCATAACCAACATTCAGGATTACTTTTCAAATCTGTAAGTAACCAGAAGTCATAAACAAAAATATTTATGTATGCAGGGACACCCAGAGCAGGGGGCCCATGCCCATGGCCAGGCAGTTTCTGAGCATCCCCAAGGAAGAGATCCCACAGCCTCTGGGCAACTTGTGCCAGTGCTCCTGCACAGCAGTGCTGCCTGGTGCTCAGAGGGAGCCCCTGTGCTCCAGCTGGTGCCCATTGCCTCCTGTCCTGGCACTGGGCATTACTGGGAAGAGCCTGGCTGTGTCCTCTTGGCACATTTCCTTCAGATATCTATGGACATTGGAGATTCCCCTGAGCCTCTTCTGCAGTCTGATCAGTCCCAGCTCTCAGCCTCTCCTCCTGTTGTTGTAAGCTTAACTTGTAAGGCATTTAAATTAGCCTAAATAAATTAAATTTAAATAAACGAATTAAATTAATGTATTCAATTAAATTTATTAAATTTATTTAATCAAATGAATTAATTGATTTGATTTATTTAATTAAATTTATTTTAATAAATCATGCTCATGGTATACAGTGAAGCTGCAAGTTTTTCAGTGTCAGTTTCTTTACAAGTGGATTGTACTGTAGGTTGGCATGGAAGAAGAATTTGGTTCATATCCTGCAATATCAATATGGCCCGATGCAGGGGGCCATGAAATAAGTGTCTAGATTTTAGTGTGGGAGCACTGATATCTCTATATCAGTAGAGCTATAACTCTACTTTCTTCCTTTCTCTATTGGTCTCAGATGAGACTAAGATCTTTATTATTTGTGGTCTCTCATGCCACATACCTTACAGGTTCAGTGCGTGTCTTTTGCTTTTCCCTTGGTAAAACTAGGTTTCTTGTATTTTCATTGTCATGTAAATTTTGCTGTCTCTTCTGTACAAAAGAATTCAGGCATGATCAGCTATATCATAATGAGCTGAAAAAAAGACTGAAAAACTGAGCCAAAATACCATAGCTGCACGATGTTGATGAACTTAGCAAAGTGAGGATCATGGAGCAGTAAAAAAGAAAATGAGCAGCAGAAATACTGTGCAGCATTCACCTCCAATTGTTCTACCAGAAAGTGCATTCCCCACCTAAATTCTGTTTGCAGACTCTTCTGCAGAAAATAACTCAGTATGGCCACTTACATACCGGGCCTCATGCTTGATGATGAAATTTTTGGGGAAATAAATGGTTTATTTTTGTCTCACTCTTATACCATTACTAACACATGAGTTTTGGGCCGCTGCTACGGTAGTGGTTTGGTGGACCTTTGGTTGAGTCAGAGCAGCCACTTCTACATGTTCTTGCCACCAGCTGTCTGTCTCAGCCTGTGATGTTATGCATCTGTGCTTTTGAGGATTCATCAAATTTAGGGCGGGTGCATTGTTTAAGACTTCTGGCCAGCATGAAGTGAACAAAATTATTCTGTTTGCTCAGTTGTTTGAAAACTCAGTTGTGTTCTCAAGCAAAATTTTTGCACTTAAGGAGAAAATAAATCAGCTCTTCAAAAATGACCGTATTTTCATTGCCAGATGAAATTTCGGAGCAGAATCACTTACCAAAACAGCATTTTGGAAAAATGATGGGATTGGATCAGATAAGTTTTACATTATGTAAATTATGGATAAAAATCAATCCCATCTATTACCATTTAGTAAAAGAAAAGAACTGCCTTCCCACTTAGAAACATACTGCATTTGTTCAGTGTTAGTTTTAGCTTCTGTTCTTGGTCTGCTCATAGATCTGCAGTCCATTACAGTGGCGCCTGTTAGGGCAAATACAGTGAAAGTTGGGCCAGCTTTTCTATGATAAACGGTGCTTTCCAGTAATTCATACTAAATCATAAGAAAAAAAATCCCTCGTATTTGACACTTGGCATGGAAAGCCTTGTTTCACAAGGGTTTCACTTGTAGATTTATACAAATTAAAAAATAAATAAAATAGATCAATATCATTTATTACAATGAAAGTTTTTAAAAGTAAGGTATTATTTAAAGATCATAGACTTGTATTTGTTAGCAAAGAATAATATTATGATCATTTAACCTAAATAGATGTATTTCCTGAAATGAGTAACCACTTCACTGCTCATGTAACACAGATGACTGTTAAACATTTCTTTGTGTTTCTTCTCTTAAGTAGATCTGTGCAAAAAGTGGTCACAGTATTTTTAGAATACTAAAAATATTCAAATTTTCAAGATGTTTTGTTTTGAAAAGCCAATTTGTGTACCAACGAAACTTTAGCTGTAAAAAAATAACCTTTATGGTAGGATGTTGATTTTAAATCCTAATGGTATTTTAGAATTTAATTTTCACAATTTAATTAGTTACATTCAAATAACCACGTAAGTGCATTCTTAAGGTTCATTGTGGAGATATGAGAATTCATCTGCCTTGTAATTCTTAACTTTCTCATGCACCAAGATAGAAAAATTGCATGTTTTAAGAAGTAAGTTACTAATAATCTCCAAATAACAAACAGATGTGCACATATGACAAATAAAAGAGAGTATTCTCTACCTGGAATGTTTGTATGGTTCTGAAAGAAAAAAAAAATTGTAAGACTTGCAGTTTCTAACTAATAACCCACATAACGGTGGAAATGTTAGTTATTTGCATAGACAGGTAAACCAAGGAGGAATGCATATTTTTTTATTATGAGAATTTCTTTTTGATTGGATATTAGTATATGACCCTTTCCATTGAATTCAGGCCAGGGGAAAGTGCTATTATCTAAAGTTTATTTACACAGAAAATAACAAGAACAGGAAGCACATTAAAGCCAAACATGTATGTGAAAATGACTGGATGGTGTGAAGGAATCAGTTATCATTTGGCTACATGGAGGAAACTGGCAAGATGTTACATGTAATTAGAAAAATGGATTCCAGCAGATTTGAAAGGAGTATCCTGAAGTCAGCAAGTGAGAATTCAAAAATGTTCTCCACTCTCAATTAAAGAGAAGGAAAGTGACGTAAAACGTAGATTGTCTCAGTAGAAAAAATGAACAGTTGAGTGGATATTTGTAACTAACAGTAATTATGTCATAACCTAAAATGATTGAATTGTCACCCATTATTTATCTTGTAGTACAGGTTAAATTAACACATGGAACAAATTCTGATTAAGGCAGTGGCCAAGAAATGAGTGTTTGCTAACATGATGAAGTAGTTAGCATTCAGTAGAGATCAACTCTACTTCAGTGTGTGAAGCTGATGATCACTTAGCTGAGGTTGGTTCAAATAAGTACTTCTTCCCCACACTCGCACAGCAGTATTAACCCAGCCAAAGTATTCATTCAGATGTCTGATTTTAGATTGTTATATTTGAGTCTTGGGGCTTAGCACAAATGCATCCAAAGTCAGAACTGTAAAAACTGCTGTTGGAAAAGCAGCTGCTAATTTGAAGTTGGTCATGTCTTAAAAGTTACAGTTAATTTTTCTTTTAATCATCCCTTGATCTGCAAAGAACAGAAGGAATGTGCAGTCCGTGGGAGAATGACTTAGTTGTCGCAGGTTGGAAATCTGCATTGTGTTTTGGGAGAGCATTTAGACCTGTGCTGTCCTTGTGGTTGGCCACCAGTTAAGCAAGAATTATGCCTGTGCTACTGTGCCAGCTGAGCTCTGTGTCAGGATGGGCTCTCTATTACTGGCAGCCTAAATATCTACTGGTACCTCTGGCCCACAGAGAACTTTTAGCATCAGGCGTTTGGTTTCTAAGCCTAAAATAAATTTCATTTATGCGGTCTTTAAACTAACACTGTCACAAAATAATGAAGCAAAGATTCTTCGTCTATCAGATGTTTACCCTAAAAGTCTATGAGAGTGTGATGATGTGGAACAGGAATAGCATATACGTTGAAATTTTCATATGGTTAATTAAACCCATAGACTCGCTCTGTACATAGTAAGGTTTTATTGGTATTAGAATAAAGAATTTCTTTTTAGAAAAAAAAAAGAGACTGATAATTACTTCTCTCTGTGCTTCTAATCAACCGTCTTTGATGTACATCTGTTTTTTGCATACATCTGTAACTTCCAGTCAGGAAAAGCCTTTTATGGCAAGTGGCCTTTAAGCTACATGCTGAGTTTATTTCATATATTCCTTTTCTTTTTCTTAAGAAAGCATCCATGTTCCCCCCCCCCCCCCCCCCAGCTTTATCAGCGAATATATACTTAAAAATATTTTATGCAGGAAAAACCCCTCTAGTTTGCAGTTTAGTTTAGAATGATTTAAAACTGATGGAGGATATTAGAGTTCTGTCTTTCTTACAGATGTATATCGGAATAAGAAGAGAACCTAATCTGTCCACTCCATATGTATTATTAGATACCACGGTATACTGCTTCTTATCATGTGATGCCAAGGCTGCATCCAGCTGCTGTGGATGTGAGGGGGGAGGACAGCCCCCTGTGGTGCTGAGAGCATCTGTGGCAGCAGGCTGTCCTCACAGTACAGCAAGTCCTCCCCATGAAAGTCCATGTCTGTAATCTCTGGGATAAAAAGAATGTATTGTTGTGGTGTTTTTCTTTAAGTCAGGACTATATATATGTAAATAGATATATTTAAATATTGCATATTTAAATTCTGGTGAAATTTGTACTTATTATTCAGTCTAAATTTGTGAAACAGCTCATGGATAAATTTATTGTTAAGGGCTGACTTCAGTTAAGGCTGTTTCCAGAGTGAAGCTATGTCCAGTTTTGCATGTTTGCTCTATATCTGAATGCAGTACTGACATTTTGCAGGCATTCCTGGTCATACAGCTGCGCTGGGGAGGGATGAGAAGCACTCCCGGGCAGGCCTGAAGCATGCAGGGAGATGATTTGAGCAGTCCTACAGGCCCTATTTTGTACTTGTCTGGATTAGCACTTGGTGGTGAAGTTTGCATACGAAGCTGTGAGAGTGAATCAGCATTGCCAGGAGGTGGCACTGAGCTACAGCTGGAGCAAAAGTGTACTCAGCTGCTCCGGCTGTAGGTAGGAAGGGGATGTTTCATGCAGCCTCAGCAAAGCTGATTTCATTCTGGAAATACAGTCTATTCAGGCTTCTTATGGCTCTATCTGGGCATAAGTTCTAAAGGGAGCTTGGTATTTAAAGGGGGCTATATGAAAGAAGGGGACAGGCTCTAGCAGGGGCTGTTGTATTAGGACAAGAGGAAATGGTTTCAAACTAAAAGAGGAAAGATTTAGATTAGATATAATGAAGATATTTTTTACAATAAAGCCCTGTTCATTGCAGGGGAGTTGGACTCCATGGCCTTTAAGGGTCCCAACTCAAAGGATTCCATGATAAGCTTTTATGGAGAATAATTTCAGGTTCTGTGGCACTTCACTGAAAAGTCATGTTATTATCAATTATTTGCAGCTTCTGAGCTAAGATTCATTAGAAGCTCTAAGATGCTTACAGTTAAGACCAGCCCACTGAGGGCTGTTCTGTTTTTGTCATAACATCAGCAGATAACATTATGCATACAGGATTCATTTCAAGGTAAAATTTTTCCATGTGAGGACTCAGCCTGTGGAAAGTTTCTGTAAAATCAATTGATCTCCTTTTGGCTTAATATTTGCATTTGTAGAAACGAAGCAAACAAAAGCATCACAGAAGTCCCAGGTGGAAATAACTTCTGACTTTGTTCAAACTTGGGATGTTTATAGATCTATACTGTTTTCTTACCTTTACCACAATAAAATTAAACTAAGTGCTGGCAGAATGGCAAGGAGAAAGTGGTGATGGCCTTAATATGCTTCTGTAAGCGCTACTTGTTTCAGTCAATTGTATAAAATTTTTTATTGAAGAAAGAATGTGAGTATAATGGTAAGCAGCACTCTAGAAAATAATCCTTTCTTTGCTTCGTAATTGGTGAAATGCAATGTTATACAAGTTGATCGAACAAGTACAAACCTAGTATGCCTTTGGGAACTGCACATTAAAACTGTTTCTGAGAAGAAATCCTAACAGGAGTCCACTACAGTGTTACTGGAAAATTTTAAATTTTCCTCTTTTTTTTTTTTTTTGGCTGTGTAATTTCAGTAATAATGAAAAAGCACAGCAAATTAATTGTATCCTGGAGAACTGTAAGATCCAGTCAGAGGAAAATGTTTGAAATGTTGACTCTTTCTTTCACTGTGAAAATTTCTGAGCATATCAGATCGAATTTTCTGCATTAGGATGATTTTATACTATACTGTCATTAACCTCAAAGAAAAAAAGTGCCATGAGGGGGTGGGAAAGTTAGGTGGTCCCATGGTCTGTGTATGTCTATCTTTCAACAAAGCTTAAAAGAGATAATCTCAGTTTACCTCAGGTCCTTGGTGATTTGGTGACATTTCCTACTGTCCTCAGCCAGCTCATGTTCAAGCCACAATTGCCTGTTGGTCAAAAAGGGTCATCTAACAGCACTTCTCAGCAAGGCAGGGACAGTTCAAAGAGGTTGCTGCTGTTGCTGTTTTTGTTGTTGTTGGTAGTGGGGGTGCAAAGTTTGTCCTATGGCAAGAATTATGCAAACACTTGAACCATTCATTGCTCAAACACTCAGAAAAAAATCCAGGAGGAAAGCTGAGGAAAACTGGATTAGTTTTAAATCCATGCTGAATGTTTCTAGAATTTTAATGGCGAAATTTGAGGTGGCCTCTGCAGGCACTGTGCCAAAAACACTGATGTGCTGGGAGCTGGGGGTACAGCAAAGCCCTAGGCTCACGGTGCTTGAAAGTAAAAAATAGGCATTGTGGTACTTCTTCATAAAGCAGAATAAATGAGAATGCAAATATCCAGTGGCCTTAAGTTCTTTCTTTTGTGTTCTGGGCCTGGTCTGTCGGGCAACAGGAGAAGTCATTGTTTAATATTGTAATCTCAATATATCTCCTTTAAAACTAAAGTAGTAGTACTATTTACATGTTCTCTTGAACACAGACTAGTTATGTGAACACATGGTGCACCCGTTTAACACCAGTTCTGGGATAGGAAAGGAACTGTGCTTCCCTGGAGTGCTGAAAGTCACCCTTTAGTCCAGCTTTTTCAGTTGTTTTCTCCATGGCATGTTTGCAGCAAAAAATAATGGCATCAACATCCTGGGAAAGCTGTGCTGCCGTCTTTTGTTCCTAACGTTCCATGACCTTCCAACAAAGTCAACAAAGATGTTTCTGCGATTGTGACAATGGTTTGAGAATACTGGGCACAAACAAAAGTTTTAGCAAGATGATATGCCATATTGGATATTATACTTGTCTATTTTTGATATTTTTATATTTTTTGAATGACTGCACTGTATTTTATTATCTGTGACAAACTGATTTGTGACTATTGGGAAACAAAAAACAAAATAGACAAATAATAGAAAAAAAGATTTAGGTACAAAGGGCCCTTTTTTCAAGCTTCTGGTAGTGAAGAACCCTCTAGCAGCTGTATGATACAGAAGTAACTCATAGGCTGTTGTGAGAAAGTGACAATGTTTAGGCTGGCAATAGATCTACCCTGATACATTTAGGGATAAAGCTGTGTACCTCAGTACATCTCTTAAATCCAGTCTGGCCATGACTGATATTAGTGACTCGGTCTGTAGCAATTAATTAAATGTGCCGGGGGGTGCTGTGTCACAGAATCACAGAATCGTAGGGGTTGGAAGGGAACTCCAGAGATCATCGAGTCCAACCCCCCTGCCAAAGCAGGTTCCTTACTCCAGGTAAGTCACCTGAGTCAACTGGCAAAGGTTGGCACACATCTACGTTGCTCTGCTTGGAGCTCCCACACCGGGAACACAACTCTACGTGAGCAGTCCCTGACCTACACTGTCTCCTAAGCCATCCCTCAGGGGAGAGTGGCAACCAAGACAATTATTCCTTAACTGTAACTGTTGCCTATATAGATAGAATATATTTACGTGTGTATGCATGTTCTTAATATTGTATAAATATTTTTTATTATTTTGAAATTTGCTTCATATTGAACTGCCAAGAAGAGAAAACAAAACCACAAACCTTCCAAAGGAAACATTTTGCTTGGCTCTGCTTACAAAGCATCTGATCTGACACATCACTGACTGAGAGAATACTAATGAGTCACCTCTATGCCACCAACGTCCACGTCATTTGGATTCAGAGATAAATCCACAATAGGTAAACATTTGGACTTCACTGGAGACCCACCTGTTTTCACATTACTTTGAAAGGATGATCTGATTCAGCATTAAAACATCTGTACTATTCAGCTCTGGTGGTTTTCTGTGATTTCCATGTCACCTTGTGTTTTCGAGCTTTCCTCTTTCTACACTGTGCTTCTTTTTGCTTTCCTCCCAAGTCTGTTAAGTGTGAAATCCTAAGTTTTGTTTTGTTTAATTAATAGAATCAGTTGTTCTTTCTCCAGGCAGAGTAAATGGTACTTCTTTAAAGAAAAATGAATATTCTTTCTTACTGCCATCTAACGTACATGTTGTAAAACTGCACTGTGCAGAATGCACTGCTTGTCAGCAAAGCCACTCTTCTCAGTCAATTTGCCCTAAAGTTGAGGAAAAATCTACTGAACTCTTAGTAGGCTGTGACATGTAAATTCTATTCTTTGTGTAGGCCTAGTTTGCTAAACATTATTCAACCCTTGTAAGTGAATAAAGAACATCACATAATTAGTGACTTTTTTGAGGTGTCCATTGTTACCACACTTAAGTGTTTTGCAAATATTAATCCACCTGTATAATGTCTGATATTTCAGGATTAGAAATAGTGGTGTGCACACCTGATATACTTAATATTTTCATAACATCCTTTCTGTTGCTTTCTGAGGTAAATATGTGTATGTAAGACTTCAAACTAGAGCATAAATTCTTAACAATCATGTATTTCTCTGGCAGTTTCTGTATTCACTATTTTTCATCAACTGAAAGTATTAGGAGATAATTTGTCTTTGGAGGATCATTTCTAGGTTGAATCTTTCTGTTATTTGGGTGGGTTTTTTATTTATTTTATTTTATTTTATTTATTTTTTATTTTTATTTTTATTTTTATTTTTATTTTTTTGCAGTCACTGCTTCTGCATAGTTTGATCTGCACTGTAAATGAAGAGGAAATTATTAGGCATCCATGGACTTATACATGACAGAAGCTTTCCTTCTGTCATGTGAGACAGGGCTTTTCCAGCATATTACATCTTGTTTCTCATAATGTGATTTGGCTGGTACAAGTCATCCATCCTTCTGCCTGTGCCATTAGTTCATGCAGTGTCTACAATCCTGTAGCGTTCCAAATTGAGTCTCAGAACTTCTCTAGTTTACCCTGCAGTGTAGATGCTGCCACATACAGGATCTGGAGTGGAACTACATCTGTGGGAGAATGATTTACATAAAGGACAAATGAAATGGAAGAAAAGATCAAATAATGCATTTATTGAAATTTGTTTTTATCCCAGGACATCACTGTGCCTTTACAACTAGCAGTGGAAATTGTGCACATGAAAATACTAGAAAGGGAAGAAGGCATACACTGCTCAATGCCATTATTCAGTAGTCTTCAGTAGAAGAGAAAAATATTTTAAATAAAGAAAGGAGCATTAAGCATTTTGATCTCTGTAAAATAATTAATATTTTTAATAGGAGAACGCTGAAAAATTGTAAGGGAATGACAGTGTGAAGTAAATATGCAGATAACTGCTTCTTTTTCTTTTCTTAATGTTTTAAAATTAAATCCTTACTGCCCTCATGTGGATGTATGCTGAATCTTCTCTATCTGCTGAAACTGAAAATGGACAGGTCTCACTGTTGAAGAGATTCTGTATGTGGAAAGCTGCCTTTGCAGCTGACAGGAGTTGATGATGTCTCCCTCTGAACCAAATGATGTGCATCCTGAATTGACCAGGAGAGTCCATCTAGAAGGACTTTGCAATGTTTTCAAACTCCTTTGAGCTCAGGGCCTGAGACAAACCAGGGAATTGAATAGTAGAGCAGCTCCTACTGCTGCTGTAGGAGCAATGATGATAATGTGATAAATAGCAATAACAACAAAGAAGAAGCATCACCCGCATAATACCAATTATTTATAGCTCTTTGGTATGGACAATTGCTGCATATATTAGCATAAATATTTTTTTTTCAGGCATAGATGTTGGAATTGCAGTATTACCTGTACAGTTATGTACCTTAATCTATATGTCATTATACTGCTAGAAATTGTAGCACGTTATTAGCTAACAATTAGCTGACCATCCTCCTACCATAAGCATGTAATCCAAACAGAAGCTTCATGAATAACACTGTAAAGAGACTGATGACTGTGATAATGTATTTAGCATAAAATGAGGACTTATTCATTGGTAATTCATAAAGCAAATAGCAAAACTGAATTGTTGAATTGTATAATATTGCAATAAAGGGTGGCTTAGCTTTCCCAGTCTTCCTTCTGTGTAGAACTTGTGAGATACAGAGTGAAAAATAAGCTTATAAAGGGTTTCATTGGCTAAGTAACCAAACACCAAATCTAGGTGTGTTTTGTCTCTTTCCTAAACTCTGTATGTATTTCAGTGTCCCCACCCAACTGTACAGTTCTACAAATTATGTGCCAAGCTGTCTCAGATAGTGAAAGTTGAGGAGCCCTTTATTAGGTGTGAGGGCTGCTCAGACATTTTCTTATGTTGGCCCACAGCGTCAGGGGTGGATGTTGGTGGTACAGCAGTAGAGGTTGAACCTTCCTGCCAATATCCTGTTACATGTTGCTGCGCAACAGATGGCAGCAGAGGGGCATTCTGACAAAATGGCATCTCACACAGAAGTGTGGTTGAAGCAAAGATGTGTCACGGAATTTCTTCATGCAGAAAAAAATTGCACTCATTGAAATTTATTGATGTCTTACTGAACGTTTCTGGAGACCAAACAGTGGATGTAAGCACAGTGAGGTGGTGGGTGGGTGGGTCACCTCCACTAGTGCAGATTGTTCTGAGTGTGGCATGCAGGCTTTTGTTTGCTGCTGCAAAAAATGCAGAGCTATGACTATGTTGAAAAACAGTATTTTGCAGCTGAGAATATGCTCTATCAAATAGTGTTATTGACCTCTTTGTTTCAGTTTCCATGGAAATAAATAGGAGGCATTACTTTTGGACCAACCTACATAGTTTGAGATTAAAATATATTCTTAAGCTGGAAAACGAAAAGTTAGCGAGGTAGTTAGCATGTAAGAGAAAAGCCATTTGAGGAATACGGTAATTTGAATAGCCTGTGTTCTGATATCCTGCTCTTCAGTTGAATTACTTGTATTTCTCCCATTGCTATTAACACTAAGGACTTTCAAGGATATGTTGTCTGCAATAATAAAATGAAGACTGTAGAACAGACCTGATGTGGAGGCCTACAACCTTGAGAGAAGAAATGAGGCCCGTGGCTATCTGCCAGCTAACAGGCGGGTGAGGTATCACTGCAGAGGACCTGGTGTCAGGGGAAGAGTTGCTGGCTGCAGCCCCACGCACTGCATTCAGCGATCTGCTTCCCAGGGCTCTTGCTGATAAGGATCGGGCTGTGGGGATCAGGCATACTCTGTCAGATACTGTTACCCTGCATCTGCACAGTGATGCCGTGACCTGCTATTGATGGAGGAGAGCTGTAGGCAGGAAGGGAAGAAATGCTGGGCTGAATAAGGGGCTGTGTCAGAGCCTGGTGTGAGGCCACAGTGCCTCCCAACATTGGTACTGTTTGCAAATTGTGTTTGGTACTTGTTTGGTACTTGTGTTACACAAAGTACTTTGTAAGGCTTAGAGATCCACACCAAGCGGATTGTGTGTCCTTTTACCTGTGCATGCCAGAGTTTTCAGAGGACAAAGAATAGAATCTGTTACTCTCTGAAACATACAGTGAATATTTTACTTCAGTGGAGGAGGACACAGAGAAAATTAGATGTGCTGATTGGAAATTGTATTTCCTTTGCTGATTGGTACAGTGAAACTTTGCAATGAAGATCACTAAGCAAGCTGGATAGCAAAATTCCAGTAAAGTTCTAATTGATTCTGATGGTCTTCTGACTAGCAGCACTGTCACTTGTTTCAGATCATCTAATACTTCCTTAATAAATATTTCCAAGATTCAGGTTAAATAATTAGAATATATTTAAAGTTCAAGAAGGAATGCAGTGTTCAACTATATATTTTGATGATCCACAATATACCAACTAGTAGAATCACATAATAAAAATTTGGTATGGAAATGTGTATAATCAAAACCACCTTGTTGCAATGCCGCTCTGTGTCAAGTATTCCTTCTCCCTGACCTCATTAGGTGTACCTAGTCATTAGATACAGTGTTACTAAAGAGTTTTAACTTAAAAGCGGCTTTGATTAATGATTGGTTGGACTGAAGTTTAACTGTGTAGGATTAACTAGATTTAAAAATGGCAAAATGCCATAGTAGCATTAATGCCAGACTTTAACAAGAAGCAGAAGTAAACTCCAAGGACCCTTATGATTTTCATATGGACTAAACTCATGTTCTCATTAACTTAATGTCCTGTCCTGTTTAGAGAGCTAATGTTCTAATAATTCCTAGAGAATAGTAGTTTAGGCAGCACATTACAAATATGCAATCCTTATATATTTAATGAATCATACATTTTGATAATTTTAATATTAGGCTCATTCAGCCATGTGCTGTCATTCTAGTTGAAAAATACATTTTCACCTTTCTGTGTTGTCTGCCATTTGAATTTTATTTTAATGTCTTCTGATTTTAATTTTCCTGAAAGTCTAGAGTTGGCATCTCCACAGCCTAATATCCTTACTTTTTTCTCCATTGATCACATATATCTTTATATCACACTGCTGAGAAAATGCAGCCAGTCTCACTTAAAGCACTATTCAGTCATCTTCAATCCTACTAAAGTATATAGGATTTAAATATAATGTAATAAAATAAAAGTTATCATAACGCTAAATTGGGTCCATTCTGTCTAGCATTTATTCCAGTCCATGGGATCTTTGCTGAATTAATCAGAATTATTTATTATTGGAGCTAAACAGGAGAAAAACTTCATCATTTCAGGAATCTGTGAATCCTTTTTGCGGCACCGATCCTGATTTCATCATTTGGGTTATTTTTCAGTGAGCTTCTAGTCACAAGAAGTGCGTAATGAAACTTGTGTTTCAGTGTAGTAACGCATTGTGAGAATTAGGCACTATGTGCTAATAATTAACAATAGCAGCTCTTTACAGAGGCAGCACTCTTTCTGCCAAAGCATCCAGCCAAATACTTGGGCTGCAGTGCCTAATTTCTCATTGAAATCCGGGACATATTAGACTTGACTTAAATAGGATTACTCACTCAAACAAATTTACGCAAGTGTATAAGGCATGTATCCAGCTTGTAGTGAGTTAGGAGTCTACCTACTTGTTTGGCTCTGGGCCCTAGGCACTTGCATAACAGTGCTTGCATGAATTTTCTCATTAAACCAAGACCCACATAAATATTGTTACTCATACCAGCAAAACCGTGTTGTGGACAAGTGCTGACAGTCCAGGATCTTGCTTCCTCTTATGCCATATCTGTTCTTTCTTCTGTTTTTACTAATGATCAGATTGTATTAACTAAACTTTATATTTGCAGTCCCCATTGGTAATTCCTGTGCAATTGCGCTTTTTGGATGCATTCTAATACTACCTTTGCTTTTTTGCTTCATTGACTCAGTGATATTTTTTCTCTCTTTTTTTTTTTTTTTAGGAAGAAGGGCAACGAAAACAAAGGAAAAGAAAAAAAAAAAAAAGAATTTGATGGAGAGGGCTCAGAAGCAGCACAGCATCTTTTTAGCTACAGACAAAACAAGCCAGTAAAGACTTGATTTACTTTTTTTTAATATATTTTTGCGAAGTGCACAAAAGCTGCTATATGCTCCTGCCCATGGATGCACTACAATTCAGCTGCTTTAACAGTATTGGTGGCAAATAACTTGTGAAAAGAAGCCCACAAGCTTGTTTGTTTTATTTATATATTTTTTATTTTATTTTTTCCTCTTATTTTGACCTGAAGACTTCAAGGTCAGGAGCACACTGAGTTGAATCAGTGGAAGTGGTGCTGAAGTGTGTCAAAGATTTTGTACTGAGTGTTGGTCACTGTGTTGACACTGAATGGAAGCAGGAAAGAAACCTACGTATCACCATTAAGCGGACTTGTGCATATTTAAATAAAAAAAGGAAGTCTTGGAGGTGTAGGTACTATTGCATTTATGGCCTTTGGCTCCTATATTTGTACATTTCAAGAGTAAATGGATATGATTCACATGCTTAGCATTAATATGCATTGTTCTCAACACCTACTCCATTGAAACTGTTGTATGAGTATAATAAAACTGCTTTATGACAATATGCCACAAGAATCACTGCTTAGAGTTACAAATGTGCAGCAGACTTTATGTGTACATATTACTCTGTCTACGTATAAATGAACATATTTACTGTACATCTATGCATTTTTATGTATAATACTATATACATGTTTAAAGTTATGTCCTGTTGGTTCTAGTAATATACTTTAAAGTAATCCAGTAAATGTTTACTTTTGACTATGTTTTAAGGATCTTTTCATGTTTCTCAATAGTTACAAACTGGAATTTTTTTTCTTGTTTGTAAAGCACATTCAGATGCTAGACTACCTTGTACTGATGCTCATAATGAAGTGTCAGCTCAGAAGTATACTTGCCAGACTGGTATAATGCAATTCTTTTCTGCTCTTCTTTACTCCTATCTCAGCCCTAGTGTATTTTGTCTCAGAAAAAATAGGGTAACTTCTAAAGATGAGGCATGATGATAGATGTTTTGAGTGTCAGGAAAGAAATTTTACAGAAAGTTCTTGGTATCTAAGATTGTATATGTAGTTTGTCAAATGTAATGCACAGTGTTTTATTTCTCTTAGTCCTGATCCAGTCAGATACCGCAACTGAATACTTGAATGAGGAGAAACAAAAGAAAAAGCAGTGTGTAATCAGTCATTCAGCAGTATAGTGAGCACCAGTCAGCTTCCCAGTATTGCCAGTTAACTGTCAAAGTTTAGCAAATTTAAACTGCATCTGGACAGGGGGAAGGTATCTTTTTATATAGCTAAAATGGCTCAGGATGTGTAATTTGGTATTCCTGCATTATCAGGCTTTTATTTAAGGAGAGTTTTGAATATCTTCTTGGAAAATCCCACAACTAAAATGCCTGCCACTTATGCTGTCACTTATAGAAGTTATAGTTCTAGGACTAAAACTTGCATCCCTCTCTGCTCAAACAATGGTGTTTTGTTAAAAATTATTTATACTTAAATTTTGACAGGTCTGGCTAAGAAGTTAATTCTAACAAAAGGATATATCTAAATCTAGTACTCTGAATGTTTCCAGCCTTTGCTTCTATACTCACTTCTGAGCTAGGATAATACTGGCTCCATTGCTACAGGCTCCACCAAAAGCCCTCTCTCCATATTGTCCATTGTGGCAACTAGATAATGGCTTGAGGAGTCCATCTCCCCCACATATGGGTATTTGGTTTTATTAACACAAAAATGATTATCTGGAGCCCATCTTCCAAGGGTAGACATTTAGCTTAGTTAGTATTTGAATGGTTTTCCTCATCTCTTTTGTCCTTCTGAAATAGTTTTTAAGTGGGGTCTCTGCAATCACTTGCAGAGAGAGAACTGGGGAGCAGAGAAAAAGAAGGCTGCTTAAATGTTCTCTCGCTGTGATCCTAGTCAATGAAGCTTCTGTATGACCTGGTTTAAACTGTACTTGTGTTACCAGGCACATGGAGTCCTGATGTTCTCAAACAAAGGAAAAGGAAAAACAGACCCCAGAGCCCCACAAATATATTTTTGAGATATATTTTAGAAAAATCCCACAAATCTTAGTTTTAGTTTTATGGGCGATATGCTTCATAAGTAAATAAATAGGAAATAAAGCATCTATAAGTACAAATATATTCATAATTAGCTAGAAGTATTGCTAAAAAACAGAAAAGTGCAGTATTTAGACATATATGAACATTCCATGAAACTGCTTGTGGACTTCCACTTAACAATGAGTTTTTCTCCCTTCATTTAGAATATGACTGTATTTACCTAGAACATAACAATGATAAGGATAGTAAGATTTTTCTGACCTGGGCTGCTATTTCAGACTTTAAATGCTCACTTTAAAATAATAGAAAAAAAAAAAAAAAAAGGCAATATAAGCTGTAGCTGCCTGTTTGCTTATTGGTTATCAAATTTGGCTGCAAGTGCAGTGAATACCCTCGTACCATCCTAGTAGCGGTTACAGATGTTGTATTAGGCATGTCATAGAAAGAATGCTACAAAATACAATAAAATGTCACAAACTTCTGACTAAAATATCTTTGGTCCTTTTTAATTCAAGGAATGTATTCCTTTGGAATAGCATGAACACAGATGAATTGGAGAAGGTGTATAGATGCAGATTTTCTCCCACTGTACTGGAAAATTTGAGGATTGTGCAAACAGTTATTATTTTGTTGATACTTACAACATGTACAAAAGGATACAGGCACTGTGCATTAGCTACACACTGATTTCCTTCTTCCTAGTCATCTTCATATTGAGATTTTCTTGAGAATACAGATGCAAGAAACTCATCCCTAAGTAATAAGTGCCCTCGTATGTAGTTTATTCTTTGTCCTAAGCAACTGTTTCAATTCCCTTTTGCACAATAGATCCTATCAAAATATTTATAATATTCTGAGTTTCATGAAATCATACTTCTCCCAAAGTTGGAAAGGACCTCAAGAGACCACCTAGTCCCAATCCCCACTTATAACAGGTCTAAGGTATGTCTAAAGTGGAGAATTTTATAACCTCTTTAGTCCCTGTTGCAGTATTTGACCACCTTCACAAGGATTTTTTTTTCTTTTCCAGTAAGAATTTTATCATTGCAATTTTTTTCTGTTCTCACACAGAAAAACTTTCATACTTTCTACTGAGAAGAGTTACGTTAAGTCTCCTCTGTACACTCTGTTCAGGCAACTGAAGACTGCAGCTAGATTTCCCTCTAGCTCCTTTTCCAGATTAAATACTCACAGATACAATCTTTTGCACTGCAATATGTCACTACCTTTTGAGTCTAGACAATTTCTTTAAAAGACTGTCAAGAATTGGAGCAAGGACTTTCTTCATGCTTAGGGTTCTGTGACCAAAGTTTAACCATTAGCTACTGGAAATCTGCATAAAACTAAGGAAGATTCAAGTTAGTCAAATAAAGAATATTTCATCATATAGTCATTGCTTTAAAAAAATGCTGTATTACAATTATGTTCACAAAGTCCTTTTTCCTAAGCATATATTCTTTAATATTGTATTTACCTTTCGTAGAACAGACAATTTTATAGCCTCTCTCTCCTTTCAGGACCTCTGTATCTTTAGCATGCCCAGTCTTTTCCTGGCCTCCTAGTATGTGTCTGCGTAAGTGAAACAACAAAAAATCTACAAAAGCACAGGTGCAAGGTTAAAGTAATTATTTTGTGGCTGACTGGTTTTTAATACATCTCAGCTGTTCTTGCTAATGAGAGATTATTGCTACATTTCTCTTATTACTAGGGAAAAAAAAAAAAGAAAAATTATGCTCAACATTCTGGTAATGCAAACCTTTCATGCTTTAAATGCCAGTATTAGTTCTCTGACACTGAATGCTTAACAAAAAGATGTCAATGAAAATAAAATAAAATAATAAAAAGATAAATGCTAGATTGAGAACTTCTAAATTAAGAAGACTTTTGCAAACAAAGACCAAAATCAACTTTTCTTTCTTTCTTCAACTGTTCTATATTGTTGAAATATAATATAGAACAAAACTGACTGGGTATGACCTGCACAAGTACCATAGTTTTTAAAATGGATGAGGTTAGTAATGACTGATGCTACCACTTAACTGAAGGTAAAACAGCCTTTTCAGTTCAAAAGGCATATCCCCTTCCCCCCACCAATAAGATATACTTGTCTCTTGACTCTAGTTCACTTCCACTTGTGATGGTGTAAGCCAGCATGAATTCCAGTACACTGATGTTATTTTGGACAGACACCAGTAAGAACAAAATGTACCCTTCTGAACATGTAACCTACAAACGACTATCAGCTTTTTGTTTAGCTCTTTACAGAAAACACTGAGCTTGGCGTCGTTTCTTTCATGAAATCCTCTGTCCAGGAGACAGGAAACAGTATTAAATTTAGGAAGTGTTAGAGCAACCTGACCTACATGATGCCTTTAGATTACTGCATAACTTTCCAAGGCTCCAACAGATTTTTAAAATTATTTTCATTTTTTATGCAAGGTAGAACTATTCACATCTAATGAACTCAAGTAAAGCTGTAACCTTACTTAAACTGGTGAGCAGTATCTCTGTGTTTATGTCTGCAGAGAAATTGCTGCTCTGTCTCCCTATTTTCAAGTTATTTCTTCAGTGACACTCATGTATTCTTGTTCATTTTAATTGAGCAATACAAGCAAACAAACAAAAAAAGACTAATAGCTTATAGAGCAAAAATGAATAAACACTGATTTGTTTTTCACCAGTCACTTCTCAAAATAGAAATTAACCTAAAATGAGATAAGTGATTACCCAAACAGTGGCATTTGGAGTATATGTCTTGGCTTGCAAATATTGTGGCTTTCTGACTGAACTTTAAGGGGGCTTTACAGGAATCATAGATTCATTAAGGTTGGAGAAAACATCCAAGATCATCCAGTCCAACCATCAACCAATCACCACCATGCCAACTAAATCATGTCCCTGACATCTATCCTCTTCTTGAAAACCTTCCCACCACCAATACAGAGCAGCCTGTTTCAATGCATTACAGCTCCTTCTGAGAAGAAATGTTTCCTAACATCCAGCCCAAACCTCCCGTGGTACAACTTAAAGCCATTGCCTTTCATCCTATCACTGTTACCTGGGAGAAGACACCGACCCTCACCTCGCTACAACCTTCTTTCTGGTAGCTGTAGAGAGCGGTAAGAACTCCCTAAGCCTCTTCTCCAGACTGAACAATCCCAGTTTCCTCAGCCAATCCCCATAGGAGTTGTGCTCCAGAGCCCTCACTTCATTGTCCTTCTCTGGACACTCCAGGGCCTCACTGTCTTTCTTGTAGTGATGGGCCCAAAACTGAACACAGCATTCAAGGTGCATCCTCAGTGGAACTGATTACAGGGGGACATGAGGTGGTGGGGTTCAATATCTTGAGTGAAAGCAGTTAGACAAAAAGCAGAATTGCTACTCTGGACTTTTGGAGAACCAACTTCAACCTTTTCCAGGGCCTACTTGGAGATACCTCATGAGCTGGTGTGCTAGAAGGTAAGGGGGCCTGTGAGAGCTGGGAGGCATTTAAACAGCACTTCTTCCAAGTTCAGGATCACTGCATCCCTAAGAATAGGAAACCGGGGAAGGGAGACAGGACACCTGTGTGGATGAGCAAGGAGATCATGGGCCCTGATGGGATGTATCCATGTGTGCTGAGGAAGCTGGCAGAGGTGATTGCTGAACCGCTTTCTATCATCTCTGACAGCTCTTGGAGAACAGGAGAAGTTCCTGAAGACTGGCAGATAGCCACTGTCACTCCAGTCTTCAAAAAAGGCAAGAAGCAGGATCTGGGAAACTACATGCCAGTCAGCCTCACTTCTGACCCTGGAGGTTCTAGATGCCATCTCCAAGCAATTGGAAGAGAAGAAGTTTATCAGGAATAGTCAGCATAGATTCACCATGGGAAAATTGTGTTTGACCAACTTCATAATCAGAAGGGGGAACGGCTGTTTACAACACTCGATAGTGATAGGACAAGGGAGAATGGTTTTAAACTGAGACAGGGAGGCTTAGGCTAGATATTAGGAGGATGTTTTTCACACAGAGGGTGGTGATGCACTGGAACTGGTGGATGACAAGCTGGACATGAGCCAGCAGTGTGCACTTGCAGCCTGGAAGGCCAACTGTGTTCTGGGCTGCATTAAAAAAGGGGCAGCCAGAAGGGAGAGGGAGGTGATTCTCCACCTCTACTCAGCTCTTGTGAGGCCCCATCTGGAGTACTGCGTCCCGGCCTGGGACCCCCAGTACAGGAAGGATTTGGAGCTCTTGGAGCGGGTCCAGAGGAGGGCCACTAAGATGATCAGAGGGCTGGAGAACCTCCCCTATGAGGAAAGGTTGGGGGAACTGGGATTGTTTAGCTTGGAGAAGGCTCAAGGGAGACCAAATTGTGGTCTTCCAGTACTTGAAGGGAGCATAAAAGCAGAAACGGGAATGACTGTTTGCAACACTGGATAACAACAGGACAAAGGGGAGTGGTTTGAAACTGAGACAGGGAGGTTTACATTAGATATTAGGAGGAATTTTTGCACACAGAGGGTGGTGACACACTGGAACAGGTTGCCCAGAGAGGTTGTGGATGCCCCATCCCTGAAGGCATTCAAGGCCAGGCTGGATGTGGCTCTGGATTGCCTGGTCTAGTGGTTGGTGACCCTGCATGTAACAAGAGGGTTGAAACTAGATGATCGTTGTGGTCCTTTTCAACCTAGGCCATTCGATGATCCTATGATTCTATTCTATGAATAAATAATATTTTCTCCTTTCAGTTTTTCTACAAACAAAAGAGTAGAAGTTAGAAGCCTAGAAACTTTTTATAAAAAAACAAGTAACAATTATGAAGCTCACAGTCTTCTAGGTAGCAGTTTGTATAGTGGCACTGAACTGTCCTTGAATATGCAAGACATTGGGCTCTGGCCAGTGGCTTCTTATTCTGTTGAGAAGTTCCCATTTGCACACATGCTTTCTATCTCTCTTATCCAAAGATACCAGAACTGGTAAAAACAACACTCTTGGAAGAAATAAGAATATTTTCAGAATTCTGAAGGCTTACTAAGCTTATATTATTTTTTCAGTTCATGCTGTCCCCCACTGATGAAAAACTGCATTAGCAATTGTATTTTTCATGAAGACTTTTTGTCTTCATGAAAGATTTGTTCTGTCAGAAGGCAACAAGTTTACCTACACAGACTGAATGGGAAGAAGCCAAGATCTCATCTACAAGTTCAGCTTTTAATAATAAAATAAATTTCTGTGTTCCCATTCACAAAGAAAACATTGACCAGATCCATCCTCATATCAGATCTGCAGCTCATTGTGCTATTCACTACCCCATACAGCACATAGCTTTATGCAATCCTAACAATACAGCTGATCGTAGTCAGTAAAGATATTCAATGACCTCATTTTATTTTAAAATGTGTCCTGCAATACTTGCATTTTTTAATTCCACATATACTCAATATCATATCTTTCTGAACTACTGTTATTAAAAAAACAGTTATGAAACACTTAAATATAACATGCATTTTAGAAGTACTTTGATTTGAAGGGTTGAAACTTCATGGAATCTTACCATAGAGAGATTTTACTGGCAAATAGCATTTGTGAGACTGTGCTTCTGATTACATCTGATCTTAACTTCCAAAATATTTGGAAGTTTAAGTTTGCCAGTTTAAGATTACATTGTTCTTCAGCCTGAGCAGAAAATCTTTGGAATGTTTGTTTCTGTCTTTATCTGCATCTGAATTAATGCCAATATGAATTTTCTCAAAAAATAAGATGGCACTGAAGACACTAGCCAAGTCTATTTTTACAAATTCATGCCTTCCTAAATTCATGGTGATTCACTGGGTGTTTCTGTGGTCCTCCTGGGATCTTAGAAATCAGATGACTACAGTGGCATCTGAAAGATCTACAGATTCAGCGGCAATATCTAATGAGGCTCCTGCACCTCAGGTACATGTCTCAGATCAGTGAAATATAGCAGCCTGTTACATAGCAAAATCACAGAATCACAGAAATAGAATTGCAGAATTGGAGGGGTTGGAAGGGACCTTCAGAGATCATCAAGTCCAACCTCCCACCAAAGCAGTCTCCCTACAGCAGGTCTCTCAAGTAAGTGTCCAGGTGGGTCTTGAATATCCCCAGAGAAGGAGAATCCACAACCTCCCTGGGCAGCCTGTTCCAGTGCTCCATCACCCTCACTGTGAAGAAGTTCCTTCATATACAGGTGCAGAACTTCCTATGCTCCAGTTTATGGCCCTGGGCACAGGCAGACCCTTGTCCTGTTCTTACAGACCACTGAAAAGAGGTTGGCCTTTGTCTCCCACACTTAAGATATTTATAAATATCAATAAGATCCCCTCTCAGTCTTCTTCTCTCAAAGCTGAACAGATTCAGGTCACCCAGCCTTTCCTCACAGGGGAGATGCTCCAGGCCCTTTATCATCTTTGTGGCCCTCCGCTGGACTCTCTCCAGAAGATCCCTGTCTTTTTTGTACTGGGGAGCCCAGAGCTGAATACAGTACTCCAGGGGAGGCCTGACTAGCAGAGTCAGTGCAGAGGGGGAAGATCACCTCCCTTGATCAGCCACACTCCTTTTAATGCACAGGTCCCAACCTGTATTGTGGTTTTTACTTCCCAGATGCAAGACTCTACACTTGCTTTTGTTAAACCTCATCCGGTTTCTTACTGCCCAGCACTCCAGCCTGTCCAGGTCTTATCATATTTATTTGAAAAATAGTGGTCTTCCAAAACCATCCTGCTTTGGCTGGCTGGCTGGCTGGCTGGCTGGAGTCGTGGCCTCGGCCTGCCTGCTTGCCTTGGCTGGCTGATAGCTGTTGGAGTCCCTGTCTTCCTGCATTAGCTGGCTGCCTGGAATTGCATCCCCTGCCTTCCTGCATTGGCTACCTGACTGGTTTTGTGGCCCCTGCCTGCCTGCTTTGGCTGACTGGCTGCCTGGAGTTGGGTCCCTTGCCTGCCTACTTGCATTGGCTGAGTGGCTGAAGTTGTGGCCCCTGCCTGCTTGGCTTGGCTGGCTGGCTGGAGTTGTGGCCCTTGCCTGCTTGCCTTGGCTGACTGGATGCAGTCACGGCCCCATGTACTCGCCTTTGTTGGCTGGCTGGCTTGTGTCACAGTTGTCATTACGATGTCAGGATCCCCCTACTTATAGCATTTTGAAATGGGCACTATTGGTACCTGTCAATTAGTAAAACTACTTTTTGAAGTAAATAATCCCACCACGATTAACCTCTGTAAATACTAATTACCAGATCAAATTATTTGTTTGATGAGAATTATTTGGAAGTGTAAAACATTAGAGTATGATATAAATATCTGAGGTGTTAGAAATTCAGTGCTGTCTTCACAGTATCTTGTCACACATGGTCATTTTATTTTTCAACACATTTTATTTTTTTCCAAATTTATATTTTGCATAAAAGTATAAGCGGCATATGTTGTAAGATTTAAGCCAAGGGGCAAGCAATGGTGACCTATGCAAACAGGTGATGAATCACACACTGATGGTCACTGCTGCATCCAGCTGGCTCTGAAATAGGGAAAATCCATCCCTAATAAACAACCTGAGCCAAATCCAGAAGCCACAAGTGCTTCTATCCAAAAATATTTTAGGAAGACACTGACAGCTGTTGGAGTCTGCAGAGGTACTTTTATAGCAGAAAATGCTCCATGCTGAAGGGGCTATGGACATTCTGAGGGACCTGTGGCCAATTTGCACCAGGGCACTGACAGCCCCCAGGGCACTGCAACCCACTCTGGAGCAAGTACACCTCCGAGTCAGTGCACCTGTGGGTATGCCTAGGTAGGGGCACCCTGTGGGTCTGCAGCTCAATCCTCATAGGAGGAGTTTTGATGGACTGAGTGGGGCTAACAACTTGAAGAAATGTAAACCAATAGCCTGTACTCGGTAGCAGCAATATTGTTAGGTATCCAGGTTAAAGAAAATACCATTAAATTGAAATTATTCTGAGTGTCATAGAATCATTAATGTTGGAAAAGACTACTCAGATCATCTAGTACAGCCATCAACCTACTAAACCATGTACCTCAGTGCCGTAGTGCCCCACCGAGTTCCTGCAGGGCACAGAAAGTGACAGTTGAGATGCAGTGTTCCAGCTGTGCAGGGTTCCTGTGAACCGGGAGTTGACAAACTCCCATTGACCATTCCTTTTTGCAACATGTGTATAAAAGAGCAATCTGAAGTTCCAGGAGTGTCATGTTGGGATGATGAATCCATCAGTTTTCTTTGGTTGCAGGTTTCTCTTCAGTGGCTGTAATGCAAATCATGAGAAGCCAAAGGAGACAGCTGCAAATTATCGGGTACCGTCAACTTCAATATCATCAGTCTGATAGATCTGTGATTTGACAACATTCTACTTGTCAGTCACTCTTGTAAAATATCAACACATTTGATTATCAGACGTGTTAGCCAAATGTCCACTCCAACAGCAAGCACAGTCAGAAGTCCATGGACACTGCGGCTCACTTAGGCTGCTCACACCTGTATTGCAGAACATCTGTTAAAACTCAAGGGCTGCTCAGCTGCTCATTGCTGGCCTGTGACAGCTGTTTGGTGTTCTCTAGAAAATCCTCACTGAGGGATTTCTGAGCACAAACATTGTTGCCCAATTGCAAGGAGATGGAACCACAAGGAAGAGTCCACCAAACATTGGTAGGATCCCTTGGTGATGGGAATAGGCTTGTGGCAGTGGGAAGAAATCCACAGTGCGGTAGAGGAGGGTTGCCCATTCTCTATTCCAAACAGATGTGAATTTTAAGAATATTTCTTTTTTTTGTTAATGATGAACGAAAACACCACTAGCATTACAACATGAAGTGAAAGAACTACATGATGACAGCCTCTGGCACCTCTGCTTGTGGAGCCACAGTAGCAAGTTAGGTAGAAATATCTACTAAGAGGACTGTCTGTCGTTAATAAGCATTAGTTTAATTGTCCCCACTATAGACATCACAGCAGCAGGAAAAGGGACTCCTTGGAGTGGGAGTGACAGGACAGTCTGCAAGATAGACTGCTGTACTCTGTTGTATGAATAGTAAAACTGCCACCCAGCACAGACAAGCAATTATGAGCTTACAATTAAAAAAGGCCTCTACAAAATTCTTGCACCTTTTTCTTTTCTTTTTTCTTGGTGTGTGTGTGTGCATGACTGTATCTAAGTCCTACTGAAAAGCCATGCCTGCAGAGCTGGCACCATCTGCTGGCTCATAAAGCTCCAAGATACATCCCAACAATTTGTCTTGGCAAACTTTTATAGCTGAAGTATTGACCAATTATTATATTTAATTGCTTCATATGGATTTTTTAAAAAGTTGTATCTTTAAGCATACTAGTCTGCCTTAGAAAATGATGATAAGCGTTAGTCTGTCTCATGCTGTAAGTCAGGATGGGCTGCTCTAGATATGAATGTTGTGCTAAACATTAAGAACAGTCACCTGGAAACGAATAAAAGTATGAGTAATAACCAAATATAAATGTATCCCCCATACATAATGTGCTAGTAAATGCTGACATACAGAGACAGGTAATGTGGTATAAGAGGAGGATATTGGCTTTTGCAATTACAATCACAATCCATCCTCAAAAGATTAAAGTTTTACACAGTGGTTGTTCTCAGGAAATTTGCTGAATCCTAATACTTAAGATGAAAGCACAATAAAGGGTGATTTTTTTTTTAAAGAACTGGCAGATACATTTTATTTTCCAGTTCTCACTGAAGCAGAACTTTTTACAGACTTCAATTATCAGTAAATTTTGTTAACCTCGATAAGGATTTCTGCAGAACTGGGCCCGAAGCATGAATAGGCTGTTCTGGACAAAAAAGGGATTGCATGAAAATGGCATCTTACTCAGCATGCTAGGGGCATACTGAGCATCTGACTTTAATGAAGAAAATGAGGTCATGCTGCTCTTTCCTTCTGCAAAACCCTTCTGTAACCAGGGAGGGAGTTCATGCAAATGCAACAGGGTTTGAAGCTGGGCACAGGCACAGGCTGACTGAGGTGGTGGTGGAGTCACCATCCCTGCAAGTGTTTGAGAAATCTGGAGCTGTGGCACTGAGGTACATAGTTAGAAGGCAATATTGGTGGTAGTTGGATGGTTGGACAAGATGACCTTAGAGGTCTTTTCCAGTCTTAATGATTCTGTGATTCTGTGATTCTGAGTGTAACCCAGAGCAGGAAAACAAAAGGGAAAAAGAGGGAAAAAAGAAGGAAAACAGAAACAGAAAGCAGAAGAAGACAGGGGTTTATGTAAGTTGTTAAGGGATTTTTGTTTTTTGGTGTGCATGCATATTCTTGTCCTCAGTACCAAACTGAGTATACAGAGGTTGTGTTTGCTGACACTGCAGCAAAATTTCCCACACAACAACACAATTTCACACAACAATAACACAGGATAAAGCAGACTGGTAGAACTATGCTGCAGTTACAGAATCACAGAATTGTTTGCGTTGGAATGGGCCCTTAAAGGTCATCTAGTCCAGCCCGACATGCAATGAACAGGGACATCTACAGCTAGATCAGGTTACTCAGAGCTTGGTGTAGCCTGATGCTGAATGTCTCCAAGGACAGGGCCTCCACCACCACTCTGGACAACCTGTTCCAGTGCTTCACCACCCTTATTGAAAAAACTTCTTCCTTATATCCAATCTAAATCTTCTCTCTTCCAGTTTGAAATCATTTCCCCTTGTCCTATCATAATAGCCCCTGCTACAGAGTCTGTCCCCTTCCTTCTTACAGACCCCCTTCAGATACTGAAAGGCTGCTATTCACCTCGCAGCCTTCTCTTCTCTAGGCTGAATGGCCCCAGCTCTCTCAGCCTGTCCTTGTATGGGATCATTTTTTGTGGTTCTTCTCTGGATGCACTCTAATAGGTCTCCTCTCAAGGTGAGGCCTTACCAGAGTAGAGGAGAAGGATCACCTCCCATGGCCTGCTGGCCACACTTCTTTTGATGCAGCCCAGGAAATGGTTGGCTTTCTGGGCTGTGATGGCACATTGCTGTCTCATTTCCAGCTAATCATCCACCAGTATCCTCTAATTTTTTTTTGGCAGAAAATTCCACATGCAAAATTCTTCTCTACTCATGCATTTATTTTGCAGTATTCTTGAAAACTGTTTTTCAAATTTGTGGAAAATGCTGAAGGTAATCTATTTAGAAAACTTAGTGCCCACCCAATGAAAAGTGGTTTATAAATCCAAGCTTTGTGTTGGTGTGCTTTCAGGATTGGTCTTGCAATGCATGGTCTCTTGCTTAGGATCAAAACAGGCTGCAACAGAAGAGAAAAGATAAGTTGAACTTGCACTGTGATGCTATACAGATAACCATGACAAAATGTGTCAGCCATGTTTCAGCTGAGCTGAGGAGATCTGAAAAGTCCTGAGATGTTTGGCATGCCAGACAGTGCTGAGCTCAGTGCCAAGCTGAGGGAACCACTAACAACATTCAGGTTAGGGAGGGATTAACAAGGTCCTAAATAGATCAGAACATCACACGAGACAACATCTTTCAATCAGAAGATAAACAAACAAACAAACAATGGACCTACCTTTATGGGGACATGGTAAAGGAAATGTACTGTGTTGGGTTGGTTGACAGTTTAACATCTGTCTTTCTGTCTCTCTATCTATGTTTCTTTGAAACTATATCAAAAGTTCTGTGCAAATGTTTCTAGGTAATTTGCTGTCTGAAATGAAATGCTTGATGAGTGCTGCAGAAATAGATGAATTTCATTCTCTGATTGCAAATTTAGCAGTGGTACTTAAAAAAAAAGAAAAGAAAAGAAAAGAAAATTGAGGTGCTCCTAAAAAGGAATTTATTTAGTAGACCCATTTTATTGTCTCATATTCTACGCAGTAGCTAGTAATATTTTGTGCTGACAGTAATGGAGACCTAGAATAGAAACAGATGCTTAACTTGACATAAATTGGTGTTTTGAAATGCCCCTGTATTACAGGATCTCTGATGTTACTGTTCTGTCTTCTAGGTAAGAGCAAATTCAAAACCATTTAACCTATAAACCTAGGTTTTTAAGGAGACTTTGGCTGAACATGCTGTACTTGAGGCACGCACAAGAGCACATCAGTACTTCTGCAGTCAATAGATGAGCTGATATTGCAGGTTTTGCTGGCTGAACAAGAAGGAATTACGGTAACTTGTTGCAGCTGTGGGGTATTGTAATTTTAATACCCTTCTCAAGAATAAGTCATTTGGATGAGTGCTGAGACCACAGTGTCCTGCAAGGAAATCTGTTTGTACAGAGCTGGTATTTTATTTAACAGTCTGCATTAGAAAGTGTTTGGAGAGAGGTATGCTGTTAGAGAGAAACAGTATGAGGGAAAGCGGTTACTCATCTGTCCCCTCAGTGAGATTTTGAAAAAGACAGGGCCTAAAGATTCACACAGCTGTATTTCAGGTCTTGCTACTTTAGTACTCTTCCAGTTGCTTGATTGATATCCATATGTGCTCTTCACATTGCTTTGACTAGATGTCAGTGTTCTGATTAAAACTTAGTAGAAAGACTGGAGTTTCTCTTCTTCATGTTAAGAAATATTAACATCACACGACTAGTAGTGCAGCCATTCTCTTGTCTCTACTTCTGTTGAGAAACCTTCAGAGATGCTCAACCTAGTGTCTTCAAGGGAGATATACAACTTCAACCCTGTCCAGAGAACTGCCAGATCATGTCCATATCTACATGATGTGTTTTTACATGTTAGAGGACAGAGGCAAAACTGGTCCTAGTGCTGAAACAAATGAAAGAATCAGTGGCAGAAATACCTACAGGAGAAAGAGCCAAAGCAAGATTGTTTGTCATGACACTATTTGCCCACAGAGTGACAAACTGTAATGCACCTTTGCATGACGGCCATTAAAATGCACCAGAAAGTACTTTTCATAACTGAATCCCCACCTTCCTCCTCCTTGCTAGAGATCTCCCTGATGAGGATGAGTTTTATCAAAGCCACCAGGTGTATTTGAGCACAGTACTGCTTGGGCCCCAGCGCTGAGCATACTATAAAGGAGTTAATTCATCCTTACAATGACACACACAGCATCCTCTGTTCTGCTCAGTTCACTGCAGGAAACACCCAAATTACCCTTTTCTGGACACCCACTGTCTGCTACAATGCTGCAATGCTGAGATCCTTCATTGGAATTAATGTTACATATTCCAATTGCTGTCAAGCCGGAAGAATTTAAGACTTTCAAAATCTTCAGTTTCTTCACAAAATCTTCAATCACTGGTCATATTTGTTGCCTTCATACATATTTTTTTTTCTGTCTTGCTGTCTGTTTATAAAATCCTCTTACTCCTTGTTGTTATCTAAACAACTGGAAATATTCAGGCATTGCACAACAGAAGTGTTTATAATAGCAGAAGAAAGAAAGAATGTAACTAGAATGATAGAAAAGATGAATTTGATCAAAGATTCATTAATAAATTTAATATTAAACAATATTTTTTCATGAGGTAAATATTTAAGTTAAGCCATGGAAATGATATGAAATATATAAAGCTTTAAGGAAGTGTGTTGTATTTTGTTGAATAGAATTCCACAAAGGGAATGCTAAAATTTGCATTAAACTTCATTCATTCTTCTATGTATCACAAGGCTGAACAAAAGCCAAAGAGGATGTTTTGCTTTGTTGTGTAGATTGGAAGTCAAAGCAACACTCACTGTCAAAGCAACACCCAACTGTTTTTTTCCCTACATGCCTAAAGTAAATGTTGCCAAGAGAGCACTTCATTTCTTTCTAGTTTGTCTAGGTCTTACTGGGCCTTTGAAAGTAAAGTCACCATGGAGAAGAAGGATGGCAACCACATTCCAAAGATCTGAGCAGAAGCATTTTTTTCCTTGCTAGCATAAAAACGAAGACTGTCAGAACAAGTTCTTGGGCACTGTAACATTTACCTTAGTAACCACAGAATCGTAGCCCATACAAAGAAGGGAACTCTCACTTCTAGAGAGGCTGACAAATCTTAAAAAAAAGCTGAGAACGGAACAAAGGGTTCTTCTCCTCCCGTGCCAAGTCCTTCAGACTGCCCAGGAACTTCAGTGGAGCATGTGAGTCTAGGTGCAGACTCTGTAGCAGCCAACAGTTGTGCTGGAGCCCTTCTTCTATCAGATGTCAAGTATTACCTCTAAGAAACAAGAGTGACTTAACAACAGCCCATGCAACATCCCCTTCTGGCATTTTATGCATGCATCTTCTTCCTTAACCTCAAGCCCTGTGAAAAATTCTGCTTCATCCATCTGTTACGCAAAGTTTGTAATCAGAAATGTATTCTTTCTGTAAGATATCATCAGCTACCCATTAATCACTGCATTGTTTTCATAGCCATTGCAGTAAAGGAGAGTGTTCCTTGGCCTTGCTTCTATTTCCAGTCAAAAACTCCATGAACACCAGTTCCAGGGCAGACACTGTGCTGTGCTAATCTTTATGGTAATCAGAACAGTAAACTTAGATTGTGCCAAAATTGTACAGTGGATAAGCGAGCAAAATAACACCAGACACATTTTCTATCTCATGCCTACTTAACATCATCAGGATATAGGACATGCTGTATGTTAGCATGTATGACTAGTCAGCTTGGTTACCTTTGCATTCCTGTGAGGCACATTTTGGACAAGGATCCTCTTATCTACTTCATGTGTGATTTCATTTAAGAATAGATAGAAGATGCAATGATAAACTCTATTCTTAATGCTTTGATTCATGTGTTCAGGCAGAGGGATGAAGCTTACCGAGCTTTCTTTTCCTGGAATATATCAAGGTTGTCTAAAGCTTCCAGTCTGTGGTTTGTGTCCACGTAATGTAGACTTTGGACTCTAGCATCAGTTCTGATTTGCTCTCAAAATATCATGTTGTTAGATTTAGCCATGTCCTGTTCATTTCCAGTTAACTTCTCTGCTTTTTTAAATATCCTTTCATCACATACTTTTCTGGATAAACTACCTCCACCCCCATTGCATTAACGTTTCTGTTATGTTCCACAGGGATAAACCAGGACTGTGGAGAAAGACCGCTACGAGTCTTTTTGAGCATAGCAAAAAGGAGCCAGTTACTTTATCATCCCCATCCCATCTGTAATCTCTATTATATCATGCTGTGCAGCATGATATAATAGAACATTGCTACTTAACAGCTATTATATTCATGTATGTCTTCTTGCTAACAGTTTAACAGTTTTGCATCAGGAGAAGATTAACAGATTAGATTTCAGAAGGAACCCACATCACACAAATCTTCAAAAGATTTTCTCAAAGGGACAAGAACCAAAATAAATACTGTCTGAAAATGAGGCATTTGATCAAAATTGACCACTGCTTCCTTTGAAAGTAATCAAATGAAGATTTGTGGGTAATATGCATCCTTTGGTGGCAGAAGAATTGTTTGATTTGTTATGAAAAAAAAAATTTTTAAAAAAGATTGTCTTAAGTCCTTCAATCTGTCTAAATTTAGATCAGAAATGGCTCTTCGTATGCAATCAATAATGGGTACAGAACACTTTTTCTCCCCCATCGTTATAAAAAGATACAGTAAAGACAACAACGACATATGCCAAAGGTGTTTTATTCTTTAGACACTTATGTTAAGTCAGATTCAGCTTTTGCACAAAATAGAGGACATTTTCTACTTCTCTCATGTCAAACATTACCTGGCTAATCACATTCTTTGTGACTGAAGAAAAAACAGAGTGCATCTTGAATAGAGATGAGTGAGTTTGAGCTGTAGCTGTTAGCAATGAAATGGTGCCTCATTCCAAAAAGCAGTCTGATTTCTGAGAAGGAAATGTCCGACCCACTAAACCTAGACAAGTTCTGAAAGAAGTTCTAAAAGATTTAGTTCTATTGCTGGAATGGCATTTTAATTAAGAAATAAATAAAGAAAAAATCCACAAAATCAAACTAAGGGACCTTTTCAAAAAAAAATTATCAAGAAACCAACTCACATATTCGGACCTCCCTGTGGAGGAGGGTAAGAGCATTTTTAATAAAAAGGAACTTGGCCATTTGAGTTTATCTCAGAACAAAAGCAATACGGTAATGCATGTGTGTGTTTATTTTAATTTCCCCACACAGGATTCCAAATAATGAAGAGCTACGGGAAGCCGTTCTCCTGGCACTTCCAGCTTGGCTAGAAACAAGGCAAAGAATTACTGCAGTGATGCTGCACGGCTCTTTTGTTTTGTCGCGGTATCAGTAGGAAGCGTCTAGCTCCTAGCACGGGGCGGCAGCCGCTGGGCGCAGGCCTCACAGTGCGGGACGGAGGAGACGCCGCCGCCGCCGCCGCCGCCGCCGCAGCCGGGTTCGATCCGGCCGGGGGCGCTCCAGAGGGCCTGGCCCGCAGCCACAGCGCCGCCCCGCGGCCGCAGCGCAACACGGAGGCCACAGGGCTCGAGGCGCCGGTGGTGGCCGTGGGCGGGCCGTGAGATAGAATGAGAGAAGGAGCTGCAGTTCCACGGGGGATGGAAGCAACGGCTACTTATGAAGCCACGTATAGGAAATACCTAACGTTAGATTTAAAAGAATAAATGCTACACGGAATAAAAGAATAAATGCTTTCTGATTAGTAACCCACTGATTGCCGAAATTCACTGCACAGCAGAAACGTCAAACAAACCAGACATCCTATGTAGATCCTTACAGCCACGCAGACAGGGATAGCTCTGCAGCCATCGGATTTGAGCAAGGCTGACTATGTTGGGGAAGGCTCAGGGGAGACCCGATAGTGGCCTCCTCGTGCTTAAAGGGAGTTTCTGAGCAGGAAGGAAATCGACTTTGTACACGGGTAGATAGTGATAGGACAAGAGGGAACGGTTTTAGGGTGAAAGAGAAGAGATTTAGATTAGATGTTGTGCAAACTTTTTCAGAGAGGTGAGGCACCAATACTGCCTGGACAGGTTGTGGGTGCCCCAAGCTGGATGGGACTCTGGGCAGCCTGATCTGGGGGGGAGAAGGGGGGAGCAGCCCTGCCCATGGAGGGGGTAGAAATAGATGGTCTTTAAGGTTCCTTCCAACTCAAGCCCTTCTATGATTCCGTGTCAGGCATTAGGCTTTGTTTCTCAGTCGGTGACATCTCCTCTAAGCAAGCCAAATGTGCAAATGCTTCTACAAAGCAATGATGTAAATAGCTGACAGTGTACAGCTGAAAGAAATCATAAAGAATGAATGCAGTCCTGAAAGGATGCACTGTTTCATGAGAATACTTTTTGACACTGTGTGATTTATTATTGTTATTATTATTATTTTAAAAGCCCTTCAGAAGGTGCTGGGAATTTTTCCATGGGCAATATTAATATTATACAGTCAAAATATTTTTTCTATGGCATGTGTCCTCCACAATCCCTTTTTAGCCAAGAGTTTTTCCCTTATGTGTGTTTTTTTAATTGAAAGAAGATATGAGCTGTACTTATAATGTATGTGTTTGAAAGAAGGAAAAGATCAGGATCAGGAAAAGACCAGGAAAGATGGAACTGATCTGAAAGGTGCATGGAAGGTGAGCTCTTTTACTGCTAAGGAAATAGAATATTTAATATGATCGTTTTTATTCCTGTTCAGATGAGATTCAAGGAGTTCCATTCTTATTTCTTTGACATTTCTTAATTTACTACTATGATGAAAAGAGAGCTGGCATGATGAGATCTGTCTTAAATGCTATGCTTGTTCCTGTTTTGGATGTACCAGTATGGCTCTGCGCTGTACACGCAAAGCCTAAGAAAAACTGAAATTCTTTCCTGCCCTGCTGCTGTGGCCTGTGATCTTCATATCCACTGTGCTGTGGCTGTGGCTGTAATAGCTAAAGGAAACGAGGGTACCAAATTTGGAAAGGAAGGCAATTTTTCGCAGATCAATTTAGTCTAATGAAAAATAGAAGGTGAAGGAAAATGTTTTTGTCATGCCTCACAGTACTGCAGTTTATTTTTTTGCCCAGTCTACACTGTAGGATAAAAATAACCCACAGCTAATACTAGTGTGTTGGTGTAAAATCAAATATAAATTAAATGTAACATAACTTCCTTTCCTTAATTGCTATCAGTTCAATCGTGTGACTTAAGATAGCATCGTGAGTTCTTGAAGGTGTAGCGTTTATATTGCTTCCAAAGGATCCTTACTTTGTCACTAGCAGGGTGTATATTTTAAAGAAATGAGTAATACCCAAGTTGAAAATCATGGCTAGCTAAATTCAGAGCTGAACCTTGCTTATCACTTGTTATTCTTAACTGGCCATACATTTTTTGTTATTACGTTTGTACTACAGATATTTTCAGTTTTCAGTTTTAATTTCTTCCCATGAAATTTTCAGTTTTCTTCCCATGGAAATTAAATTTTCATGCCAAGATCGAGTCATTTCATTTGCAAATCAAGGGAGTTAGATTTAGAAGCAGAATCACAAAATTACAGAGCAGTTGAACTCAGAAAGGACCACTGGAGATTTCCACCCGCCTTCTCAAAACTGAGTCAGCTGGAGCAGACTGCTTATGACTGTGTCTAGTCAGATTTTAAGTTTCTCAAAGCATCAAGAATTCATAGCTTTCTCTTGGAAGAAGTTCAAGGTGCTCAGTTACCTTTACAGTAAAATAATAAATCTTTTTTTCAACATTTAAATGCAAGTTCCTTTGTTTCAGTTTGCCCTCATTACTTTCCATTTCACAGCAAACCACTCAATATATGTGTTATAGATGAGGGCTGCTCTGAAAGTAATGCCTTCTGTGTTATTAAGTTGGCTCACAATGTCAGAGGAGGATGTTGGTAGTATGACACCATGAGAGGTTGAACCTTCCCACCAATACTCCATTGTGTTTTATTTCTGCGTGACAGAGAGCAATCTGACAAAATGTTGTCTGACTTGGAAGTACATATGAAGCAGAGGTGTGTCATTGGAATTTTTCCATGCACATAACTTTGCACCCGCTGACATTCATTGATGCTTACTAAAGGTTCCTGGAGGCCAAATAGTGAATGTGAGCACAGTGAGGCTGTGGATGGTTAATTTCACTAGTGTTGACAGCACTAGTGTTACCCACTAGCACAGTGGGTAACCTTCACTGGTGCATGTATTTACAGGTGTGGCAAACACGCTCTTGTTTGCTGCTGACAAAAATGCAAAGCTAATAGTGGTGACTGTGTTGAAAAATAGTGTTTTGTAGTGGAGAATCTGCTTTATCTAATAGCATTATTGTGCTCTTTGTATCTGTTGCAAATTTCCATGGAAATAAATAGAGGGTATTTTTTTTTGAGCAGCTTACACACATACACACGCACACATGTATCTTTAGTTCACCTACAATACAACTACCTTAATTTTAGTTAATGTGACTACTATGTGTTTTTTTTTAAAGGACAGATTACATCTGTGGTACACAATAGATGAAGGAAAACATCTTTATATAATTTTACATGGTATTTTTCTTAAATCTCAGTCCTATTTCACAAGTCCAAACTCTAGCACAAAGGTCAAAGGAAAAAGATTGCCTTTCTCTTTAAAGTACTGAGTTTGGTCTCGGCAGTCTGACACTGAGGGATGTCTACAGAAAGCTGAAGCTGATGCTTTTTCCTCAGTTTCTGCCCTCTTGACTTTTGCCAAAACCTGCAGTTTGTTCTTATTAGTAACTCAGGGTGAGTCCAGAGGGGACACATATTAGACTGGATAAACTTGCCCTCTCAGCTCAGGCCAGAGCAGAGGGATTTGGCTGCTTGAAGTAGCCGACAATAACAGTGATATGCTGATTCGCTGGTAGATAACAGGAAAGGTGAAGTCTTCTTTCTCACTGATAAGGTTCATTTCCCTCTTGTTTGAACAGTCGTGTGTAAACGGACTTGAAGAAATAGAAAAGAGACAGAGCAAGGTTAAAAATCCTTTTATTTCTCTTTTTCATTGTCAAGCAAATGGAAAAGTTAACAGGAAAAAAGAAAACATCTGGCCTCATACAGTGAGAAAATCTTTGGTTAAGGATGCTTCTTCACTATTTTCCTTTTAAAAATCTTATATAAAGCTGAGAGAATGTCATTCCTTCCATCCTATGCTAGAAAAAAAATAATAATCAAAAGCCAGAGTCCATAGAGATCTGAGTCTCAGAGAGGTGGGCCAAGGAGATTGTTAGCAACAAGGAAAAAAAGAGGTTTTCCAGAACAGTGGAAATTAGCTACCATGGGGTGGTTAAGCTGAAGAGGTGGCAAGTAGGAGGCCAGTAACTATGGCATAAATGATGCTAAGCAAGCAAGAGGCTCTTGTAGCCATTGAGAGGAGGGCACACTGAGGTGTTAAGATTCATGATCAAAATCTTTGTTTCTTAGAGGTCAGGATAAAACAAATGTTCTAAATGCTCCATCTAGAATCATAAAATCATAGAATGGGCTGGGTTGAAAATTACCACAGTGATCATCTAATTTCAACCCCCCTGCTATGTGCAGAGTCACCAACCACCAGACCAGGCTGCCCAAAGCCACATCCAGCCTGGCCTTGAATGCCTTCAGGGATGGGGCATCCACAACCTCCCTGGGCAACCTGTTCCAGTGTGTCACCACCCTCCGTGTGAAGAACTTCTTCCTAATATCTAACCTAAACCTCCTTGTCTCAGTTTAAAACTGAGAGTGACCTACTTCAGAGGAAACTTGAGATATGACCTGGGTGAGAAAATACTATCCGAATTTGGAAATCCTTTCAATCATGCTACTCATAGAATGTGAATTAAAAACAACAACAACAAATAAAACCAAAACAAAACAAAAAAAGCCAACCCAACAAAACTGTATAACGAACAGCACCAAGATGTAAAATCAAAGGATATTGCTAATCACACTTTTCAGCATAGTAGGTAACATTCTGAAAGAGGGGCGTGCATTTCCTGTACATTTTGGCCCATGTTTCATGTCAAACAAACAGATGTTTATAGATATTCAGGTGATCTTAATCATATCAAGGTGCTGGACTACGTCACAACAGAATGAATGTCTCCACAATAGAAAGCTCAGCTATGGAAATTCTTTCCCATTCTTTAGTATTATTTTAGATTGACAAGGGAAATGTCTTTCCCAGGTCTTCTGAATAGTGGCTTGAACAAATAAGGGTCTGGTCAGACTCTTCCTTAGGTGGTGGATTTTCATCAGGTACAGGCAGGCGAGGGTCTCAGAGCACTGACATGCCAGAAGACATATATTAGAGTCAGTTTTTCCAGGGAGAAGAGCAGACTGGTGTTTCAGGAGTATCCCACTGGTATCACAGGGTCACAGAATGGCTGAGGTAGACAGGGGCCTTTGGGTCCATCAGGGTATTGTGTGGAAAGGGTAGAAAAGATTCTGAGTGATGCCTGGTCATGTTCAATATACAAAATATCAGATTTACAGATTCACAGATAGCACATTGCCCAATTAATCTAGTTCCATTTGTGATTTGGTGTGATTAACATGATTTGGATAGCCTCTCCTGATGACTCTTAAGGAATTTGGCTGCACCCAGTGAAAACTCTCATGGCTAGATAGTGAATAAAGCAACAGATTACAGATTCTTTTGGATTTCTGGTGATAAAATGCACTGTCTGCAAAGCATGTGAAGTTAACCAAGAACATGAAAAATACAGCTGACTGCAATTGCTTTAAATCATGGAATAACTCTACAGAGATTGCATCCAGCAGAACACTCATAATGGAATATGTGAATCTTACCCAGTAAGTCGTCCCTGTAGTCGTCCCTGTTCGGGGGAGAGGGGCTCAAATGTTTGACTGATCCCAGCCTCTCTGCAATAGCATCTTTCTGCCCTCTAAACTCCTTCTCTTAGGCCATTTTATATTATTTCTTACTTTCAGGTGGAGCTTGAGTGACTGTAGTCAAATGTACTTTGTCTTGCTAAGTGTACTTGAAAACATGTTTTTGTTAGAAAGATGGAAAATTGCTGGCTCAGAGTTGGCTTGGGAAAACAAGTTTATCAGTTCCAAAAACATCATCGAGTCCCAATTCCTGCAGGATGATCACAGGGTTTGGGCATTGTTTGTACCTCCATGCTACTCCAACTCCATCTTGCTATTGTTTTTCTGTTAGTCAGCATACCAGGCTCCCCTGGTGTTTGGTAACAGCTAATGTTTGCAGGTCTTATGTTACTTAGGGAATGGATCATCCAGTGAATTCCACATTGGAGGTTTCATCTTCTCTCAAGGTAGAGAAGGTATTTAAATAAGCCACCTTCAGCAAATATTCCACAGAGGCCCAACCCCTGCTCAAGCCTGGACACCCAGAACAGGGTCTAGGAGTCTAGGAGACTTCTGAAAATCTCCAAGGAGGACACTTCTGGACCAAAGGAGTCTTGTCCTGCTGCCTGGTTTTGCCAGGGCTCTTCAGTACCAGCTGCATGCTGTCTTACTGTGACTTAGGGACCTCAAGTACAAAACAGTGTGCTGCTAGCCATTACCTGAAGAAAGACAAGTTACATGGTGAGAGTAAAATTACATCAGATCAATTCCCTCACTATGCATGAAAACTCTGGAGCCTTGCAGGCCAGAGAGCCTTTACAAAGACAAGTGAGGAAGACTGCCGCAGCCATGGCCTCATTGACAGCTTGAGGATAAGTGTTTTGGGAAGATTACCTCATTACTAGCACACAGCTAGGACTGGTGAGTACTCTTCTATTGTTACCAGATTTCACTTGCACATATTTTCTTGCTGATGTAGATGCATACAGAGGAGACAGTCCTCTAGCCAAACAGAGCTGAAACAGTTTTTCTTTTGTCTAATTTTTTTTTTTTTTTTTTTGGTAGACAATTAGCTTTGTATTCTACTGTGTTTTCATTTTCAAAGTGCAACCATTGACAGAAAATATTTTTAAGCTGGACTTTCCTTTGAGAGAAAAATCAAGACGAGTAGGTAAAGCTCAGAGTATATCATAAGAATAGTAGAATTTATTTTCAATACAGAATGTTTAGCTCCAATAACAGTGAGGTGTATTTGGATTGTTTTAAATTGTGTTATATTACTGGCATTTGGAGATGAAGTGATAATTAAATACATATGCTTGTTGAGGGTGTGATAATTAGTATCTGCCAGAGTTAACTCTATGCAAAATAAAACAATATATTGTGTGTTAGCAGTGGTTGCATTAAATAATTTTGGTTTGTACATTTGCAATAAATCTACAAGTTCTTTAAGACATGACTTGCTGCTTCTTTCTTTCTTTAAAATCTAATCTGCATTCAGTTGTAAAATTAAAGTGATATCCATCCTTTTAATTTCAACTAAACTAACAGCTGACTCCAATTTTTGTTGTGTTTATAGGAGCAAATTAAACTTGTGCTTTTCCATAGCTTTTCATGGTACAAACTTTCACTCTACTCAAATCAGAGCACTTGCAATGAGAACTAATTCTTGCACAAACAGCATTGTACTTACAACTGAGAGATCAGTGATCTGAGCATGCAGACCAAGTGAACAAAGAAACACTGTGGCACTTCCTATGTTCAAGTCCCAGTTCAAGCTCTATTAATATAGCTCTCATACGTTGGTGACCCATTTCCAGTAGTGCACACTTGGCTGGTCCACACAGGGGTTTTTGTGAGGCTCACATCTCTTGCTGATCTGCTGAGGTCTCTCTGGATCTTTTGGCTTGGAGTTGTGTTCTGCTCTGGAAATTTGCTTATTCTTCTTTTTTTTATTTTATTTTTTTATTTTTTTATTTAAATTTTTTAGCCCATTTATAAAAGTCAGTAGAACTTCTCAAGGATATCTCACTTTACTGAGATTTACTCATAGGAAATGTTTTTTTTCTTAGCTAATTTGTTTAACAGTGGAAAAAGCTGGAAATATCACATACTAAATAAAAAGCATTTGACATTTTTTGCACAGTGGTTAAAGAAACAGTTGCACAATTTTTCCTCCAATCTTTTCTTGTTAGTTTTAAGAGAAAGTATAAAAATATGCTGTTATTTCACCACAAAGGATTTCTGCTCCTACTCAATGAATGAATTAATTCTCAAACAGGAAAAGTCACGTTTTTCAAATCATCTTTCTAGGCTCTGCAAACATAGGCAGATAGAGCTTTCAAAACATGAAGTGGATGTAAAACATACTATGATCCTTCCAATCATATCTGCAGGTTTTTTTTTTGTCAGAATTTCAGAGTACATTAGATCAAGCTGTTGTCACTTCACCATTTGGCTTACTGTGGAGTTAGAGTTTAGTTGCATTTTTGATATTTCTATTCTGATATTTATGTTAAAGCATCAATCCATCCCAGGAAGTACAACTTCTAGGAGAAATCTGACTAAAATGGTTATTTCCATTTTGTCTTCAAATGGGTGTTCTGAGAAACAGTTAAAAACAATGTTGAAGTCTCTGATCTGCCCAGATCTTTCCTTTACATACACATCCCACTGTCTTTTCTTTTCCCCTTGGATCTTCAGAGATGAACTGGTATTCTGACCAGAATATGGTCAGCGTATGATGCTGACGTTCAAGAGGTCAGTAGGAAATTACAAAAATTCTTCCAGTCATAGAATCCCAGAACAGCTGAGGCTGGCAGGTCTCTCTGTGTTCCTCTGGCCCATCTCTGCTCCAGCAGGGACACCCAGAGCAGGGGCCCAGGCCCATGGCCAGGCGGCTTCTGAACATCCCCAAGGAGGAGATCCCACAGCCTCTGGGCAACTTGTGCCAGTGCTCCGGCACTGCACTCCACAGCAGTGCTGCATGGTTCTCAGAGGGTGCTCCAGTTTGTGCCCATGGCCTCCTGTCCTGGTACTGGGCACTACTGGGAGAAGCCTGGCTGTGTCCTCTTGGCACATTCCTTTCAATTATTTATGGACAGTGGTCCTCTCTGAGCCTCCTCTTTGGACTGAACTGTCCCAGCTCTCTCAGCCTTTCCTTATAGGAGTGGTGCTCCAGCTCCTTCATGATCTTCACTGCATCCTGTTGGATTCTCTCCAGTATCTCTATGTCTCTCATACAGGGGAACCAGACAAAGGAAACTGGACTTTAGTTGCAACGTCCAAAATGCTGAAGAGAGGAGAAGGATCATGGCTGTTTTTCTGTCCAGGCCATATTGTGAAGCAGCAGTTGTTTCGGAGTTGTCTGAGAAGTTTCTTCAATCACCAGATAATACTCAGTTCCAGGCTCAGTTTGGCTATTAAAGTGAATGGAAAATATTACTGAGGAAATAAAACTTGTCTTTTCTTATATTACAGTATTAGACTTCCTAGGGAAAATAGGAAGACAAATTGTTATGCAAGTGAAGAATTAAAGGGATTAGAATATCTTACACATTTTAAAATTGCTTTAATCATTAGTTGTTGATTACCAGCTCCCTGTCTTAGATAATTCTTTTAGCAGTATTGATTTTACAGAAAGTACAAAGAGTTGGGAGACAATGGGGAATGCAGCACTTACATGCAACACTGACAGCTACGAGTAGCAAGATTTGTTAGACCTCAGGTAACCAGCCCATGTGGTTAATTCCAACATCACTAAGCTCTTTTTGTCCCCTTCAGCAAGCAAACACACGCATTCCTTCTAATGCAAATTTCTATGAATAAGATCGTCATTTCACCACAAGGTCTAATCAGAAAAATGATTAAGAGAGATCACAGACGTAGAGACATCTGAAATAGGCAAATACACTTGACTCCTTTCAAACACAGCTGTCTGAAAAGAGCATTTATTTGTGGTAGCTAGAAAATAATACAGTGAATACATTTTAGAATGACAATGGGAAAGATCACTATTAATGGTGCTTTCTATCCACATACGCATTTTCTTTGAATATCTGTAAGAATGCAGAATTAAAGACATGCAGTACAGTGACAATTTTATGATAACTCAGAAAATGACCAATACCATTTCATAGAATCATCATAGGATCATGGAATCGTAGAATGGCCTGGGCTGAAAAGGAGCTCAAAGATGATCTAGTTTCAACCCCCCTGCCATGGGCAGGGTTGCCAACCAATAGACGAGGCTACAGAGTCACATCCAGACTTGCCTTGAATGCCTCCAGGGATGGGGCATCCACAATCTTTCAGTACAGCAATTTCAGTTTCCAGGACGAAGATTTTCAGCAGTCAGCTTGGAATCACCTGGCACACAGGAGTTCTGTCCAACATACTTTGCTGGCCTCAAAAATGTTAAGCTAATCCCTCTTAAGCCCGTGTTGGTGCACCCTTAAAATTTTCACTAGACACTGAACAAACAGTATCCAGGCACATTCTGTTTTTCTTGTACATCTCCATAATATCAGCAACGTTTTACAGATAGACAGACAAACAGATGACTGCAGCCAGCCACTGACATTTTTAGACATTTTTTCCATGTTAGTGTATTGTCAATTTAGAACAGTGCATGGAGATGAAATGAGCTTAGAGACTTCTTCCATCCAACAAACTCCCAACTTTCAAGTAAACAGCTGCTTTTGTAGTTGCCTTCCTAAATAAGATTACATTTGTACCTCTATGTATGTGATCCTTTCTGAAAAGACAAACCTTCAGGCATTTCTGTATTCCTACTCATTTAATGACCCACTGACAATTACTAATCTTACCATTAAGTCATTAAATATTTTGTGCTTTTGCCTGGATTTACAGGCAAACCAGAACAGCAAACCAGAGGCTTGATTTATTATTGCTTTTCAAGTCCCAGGTTTTCTGCTTAATAGAAAGACTCAGGTAATTACGCAGTGCAAAAATGCTGTCCCACTCTACCAGAAGCAATGTGGGGGCCTGTTCTATACAATAGACAGTACAATCTTTAGATGTCTTTGGAAAAACACTGCACATGTAAAAAATGGTGCTCACAAGAAGGACTAGAATGCTGAGGTAATGCCGTAAAATATGGGTGTTTCTTTTCACTGATGATTTTTTTTTTTTTGCTCTGTTATCTGTATTATGCTCTTCTACAAATGAAGAGCACTAGTAATGGCAAAGTCACTAGTTTACCACAGATTTTACTCATTCCTGTAAATGATTTATTCTTTTAATAATATAATAGACTGCATCTATTTAATTTAGACCTTTTAAACCCGTTTAGTTTTAGTGCTACCAGCAACTGCATGTTAGCTTTCACCAGCAGAGGAAATGATGAAGCAGAACTGTGGCAGGATCTGTGTCCCTGTCTGGAGTAGATACTACAGCATGTTACAGGGATATGCATGATAGTTTCAGAACATTTATCCTGCTTTTGGATTCAGAGGTGCCAGAATGACTGTATCTCAGCACTTATCAACCCGATGAAAGTGAATTCATACAGTATCTATGTATCATACAATATACAATTCTCTCTCATACAAGAGAGTAAATTATCCATGAAATATGCCTGACTAATGAAGGGCCAAGCGGATGATTTCTAGCGCAAATCTTTGTGTAATGCAGAAATATCAGATTATTCAGTTAGAGATATCTAATAGCATTGCCTTATCTAGTGTAAACTCAGTGTAATCTATGTGTAAGAGACTTAATGAAGTCATAAAACTGCCGTCAGCAGGCTCTGCAGCAGAAGACAAGTGTGAAATTGCCTATATTTTTTCTGATATTCCTTGTGCCAAATTATACTTTGTGAATTACAAGTCCTAAGAGAATTCCCTTTGTTTATGGATTTTTTTTCAGTGTGTCTGACATAAGATAGGAGTTAAGCTGCCACACTGCTGTAGAAGAAAAGAAAACATGATTTACAAAAAATTCCAAATGTATGCCTATAAATTATGGCTCTTGGAAAATGCTATTTTGTACTTCAAAGACTATTGAGACACCAAAGGAACACTGTAAAATACTTTTAAGTTTTGTTTTTCTTGCCAATTGTCAAGGACATCTGTTCTAATGCCTTCTGATATAACACTTTGAACACTGTAGTAGTTCTTCCAAAGACTTAGACATACTTTACAAAAATAAATGCATTAAGAAGTTAATGGTCAGTGTATATTGTTGTTTCTATCACTACCTGGAGTTATTTATCCAGAACTAACACAGGTGAGAGTTTAATTAAAGAAACACAAAGCATAAAAAATCTCAGAGATAAGATTTTAGTATATTAGAAAGTATCACTGTAATATCTGAGGATGATTTTGCTAATAAGATCATCATTAGCTTTCTTTCTTCAGTGTAATTTTTTTCCATTTATTACTAAATAGAAATATGAAAGACAGATGTGTTGTTCCATGATTATTCACATGAATGAAGAAATGACCAGTGAATTTAGCATCACACATGGAAGCAATTTGCTTTGCTTGAGCTGCTTATTTTCCTTTGAGAAGATATTTCATAGTTCTGTCTGATTTTTCGGGAGATTTCTTGTTTTGTACTTTTCTGCTTTTCATTGCTCCAAGTAGTATGTATGTGAAGTGATTTAAAAAGAGATGGTCCATCCAATATCTAGCATGTGATGAGTGCAGAATAATTCTATCTTACAAGCCCTGTACAGGAGTACAGACCTAGGCATTGATTTTGTTATCAATAGTCGATGTTTGTTTCTGGCTCCATTTCACAAGAGCATATAATGTTTGAAAACCTTGATTTGTAGCGTATTATATGTAAGTATACGTGCATTTTTCTAAACAATATAATTGCACTGTTTGCAAACAAAAACACATTTTATTGATTTATTTCTGAAAAATCATAAATAATGGATGTCTGTATCTACCTGGTTTATTTAGATGCCCAGATTTTGTTTCTTTCCCTGTATTTTTTTTTTTCAAAAAATCTGTGACCTTTTTCTTATTATTCAGCTTCTGTTTGCTCAGCATGGAATTACGTGAGAGCACTAGCTTTCATTTGTAAATAACTGTTTTTTAAAGGTGGTGTACATGAGATGACTTGAGGAGCAGTGACTTTCCAGTTGTCACCAAAATTGTATGTTAACAGTTATATCAGACCCAAGTTTGTAAGTCTGTGGGGGCCTCTGACAAGATTAACAAATGTTATAGATGGAACCCATCTAGGGAGGTCCCTGTTGACTGGAAGGTGGCCAATGTTGTACCCATTTACAGAAACAGTGTAAGAGGAAGACCCAGTAAACTACAGACTTGTTAGTATCACCTCAGTTCCTGTCCTTAGGCTGAGGACTCTTAGGTTACCCAGTCTAGAGAAGAGGAAGGTAGAAAGTGACTTCATTACTCTCTGCAGCTCCCTGAGGAGAAGCACAGAAGGTCAGCAGTGATAGGATGTGCAGAAATGGAACAAAGCTGTGCCAGGGGAGGTTCAGAATGGATATCAGGAATTTTTTTTTTACTCTATGCATGGTCAAATGCTGGAACATGCTTCCCTGAGAGGAGCTGATTCTTCATGCCTGTCAGTGCTCAAGAGGCAGTTGGATGATGTGCTTTAACTTTTGATTAGCCCTGAAGTAGTCAAACATTTGAACTAGATGATCTCTAGAGGTCACTTAGAACCAAAGTGCTCTGTTCTGTTATATTCTATGTCTCAAAACTTGTTTTTGATAAGGAAATCACCCATTTCTGTGACTTGTTTTCCACTCAGTTATACTAGTTTAAAATTCCAAAGTAACTTTTATTGTCACTCAGTGCAACAGTGCGGGCAACTTTCTTCAACTAATAGCAATGGAAAAAAGCACCCTGCAAATCAAAAGAATCCCTAGATTACTAGATAATTTGTCTCAGTTAGACTGTCCCTTCCAACTAAGCATTTAGTTATATGCCTTCTCAGATAGTTACTGTCACCTAAACCTGTTTTTATTGTCAATTGCCCTTAAATATCCTATTTGCTTGCTACTAACTATAGTTAGTTCTGTTATGTGTGCTGTTGGTATAGCTCTTTACAGCTGAAGTGGATTTATTTTATTTATGGGGGGAGAAGAAAGGGAATGAGAGCTTTTCATAACTCAAACTTAGATTTATTGTCTGTAAAGTATCTTCTATGTGTGTACATCTATACATAATATTCCTTTGACTTGCTGAGCTTGTGCCTACCTCTGTGATTAGATTTAGTAGTTAGAGAGTTAATTTAGACAAGCTCTCAAATGATCCTAAGATGGGTAGTCATTCCTAATTCATTGAGATAGATGTTCGTGAAACAGTGGTTGTTTTTCTTTCTCTGTGCAAAATATTTCTTGTGTTCCTCCTCAGCATGTTTTTTAGTAGCTCAGTATCAAAACTGTGCAAAAGAAGGTACAAGCTGAATATTCCTGCTTATATTTAGATATATCTTTATTTTTATTTTTTTAACCTGGGCATATGTGGTTCTAATGTGATTTTTAATTTCAGACTATCTGGTGTATATCTGTATATGGGCTTCACTCAGACACAGAGCTGAGTGGAAATGGCCGGAGAAGCTATGCTTTGTAGAAGTCTTGCGTAAAATCAAAGATACAGCAAACTGGAAGATACTGAAAGTTGTTGTTTTTTTTTTAAATTTGGAAATTTCTTATTCTTAAAACAGAAATGGCATTGCAGAACTCTCCTTTTAAGACCACATTTCACTAATTTGTTCTGTGTAATTTGCTATAAGAACTAGGTCTACAGTAAGACAGTAACTGCTATATTTTGTTTGCAGAGTTGCCCTAATAGGTGACATGGGATAAAGTCCTGGAGGGAAGAGGGGCCAAAGGAAGCTGGTGAGTATTCAAGAACCATCTCCTCCAAGCCTAGAAGCAGTGCATACTGAGAAGGAGGAAGGCAGGCAGGAATGCTAGGAGGCTTCCATGGGTCAAGAAGGAGCTCCTGGACTTTGTTGCAAAAAGAAAGTCTATAGAGAGTGGAAACAGAAAAGCGTTATCTTGGAGGAATGCCGAGAAGTTGTTTGAGTAGCCAGGGATCAGGTTAGGAAAGCTAAAACTCAGATAGACTTAAACCTGTCCAGGAACATAAAGGGGAACAAGAAGAAATTCTATGGATATATCAGCAATAAAAGGTCAGGGAAGATTTGGGCCCTCTCTGCAAGGAAACTGGAGACCTGGTCACGAGGGATATAGAGAAAGATGAGGTGCTCAATGATTTATTTGCTTCATTCTTCACTGGTAAGCTCTCTACCTGCACTGCCCAAGCTGCAGAAAGCAAAGGTAAGAACTAGGAGAAGGAATTTATGCCTGCTGTAAGTGAAGATCAAGATGGTGGTGTTTTATGATGGAGTTACAGCTTTTATGACGGATAAAGGAAGAGAAACTGACATCAACTGCATGGACGTGTGAAAACTTTTGACACTGTCCAACATGACATCCTGATCACCAAATTGGAGAAAAATGTATTTGATGGATGAACCATGTGCTGGATAAGGAATTGGCTATGTGATCACACTCAGAATGTTGTGGTTGGTGGCTCAGTGTCCAAGTGGAGACTGGTGATTAGTAGTGTTCCTCAGGGATCAGTGCTGGGGCCAATGTTACTTAACATCTTTGTAGGCAACATGTGCAGTGGGATCAAGTGCACCCCCAGCGATTTTGCAGGTGACACCAAGCTAAGAGGTGCAGTTGTCATGCTAGAGGGAAGGGATGTCATCAAGATGGGATGCCATCAACCTGGACAGGCTTGAGGTGGGCCCATGCCAACCTCATGGAGTTCATTAAGGCCATGTGCAAGGTCCTGCACTTGGGTCGGGGCAATCTCAGGCACAGATCTAGGTTAGGTGGAGAGTGGCTTGAGAGTTTGTAAGTATAGAAATATGATCATCACCTGTATATAGGCAGGGAGATGTTAAATCATGCTGAAAATAAGCCTGTGCAGAGGGAACTTCTATCTCTTCTTCCACAGTGAAGGAATTGATAAATTCTGTAGCAACACTGTGCTTGGGGTTTCTCAGCTGTTTCATGATACAGACAATTTTATTACTTCTATGAAACAGAAATCGCCTTTAAGTATCCCCCTGAAAGAAACAGTATGCCTCTGACCCACTGTATATCATTTTATTATAGTAGTAATTGTTCTGTCTGTAGTAACTTTGTGCTCAAAATGATTCTACCCTCCTGTTAGAAGAATATCTGCAATCCTCAAATGAAGTTTGCAGCCTGTGTCAGCTCATCTTTCAGCACTCATTTTTTGTGTAGATTCCTTGAACTTGTCATCATTAGTGAAATAAATTCACATTCTTTGGCTCTTGACTACAGTTTTCTTGAAGAATTTCTACTCCTGTGCCTTTGACAAACTTCCTAGCTGGCTGCATGCTTCTAGTTTTATCAGTGGTTATCCCCGAATTGTATTTCTTTCCTTACATATATGTATGTAGTTAGTTTGTTTCTCTGATCACTGTTATTTGACTTTATCCATGTGTAGCAATACTAGTTGAAGTCTTCATTGTTTGCAGTGGGCACTGCACTGGAACATTTTTGTTGTTTGTATGGTTTAGCTAATCTGCCATTTCATTTTGGTTTGGCATATTATTGACAGAGCAAGCTAGTTGCTTCTTTACAGAATTAGAGGAGATGGATGGATTATCTCAGGTGAATTTTGAAGTTTATTCAATCATGGTTTACTTTTTTTTTTGTATTGATAATTTGGATCATAGAATCATAGAATCATAGAATCACAAGATTGGAAAGGACCTACAAGATCATCTAGTCCAACCGAACTCCCATTACCATTGCTACCACAATCTATTAAACCATTTCTCATAGCTCCTCATGCAGACAGATGATTACATGCTATATCCAGGAAATAAAACAAGAGCGTAAGGGTTAGAATTCTGTTGGAATTCTCGCATATTACACTAAAGTGTAAATTGAAAAATAGACACTTATTCTTTTCACTAAAACAATCATTGTGTAGATATGTATGCTTCTGCATGTAGATATTTACGCTTCTGAGTTTAAAGAACTGAGCTATGTGATGAGGAGTCCTGGATCCCAGTGTCTTGGGTGTCAGACCTTTTACATTTGCCTTTTACATAAATCAAACAATAAAAAACGAAGAAGCTTCCACGTGCCCTTCCTGTTGGATCTGACAGAAAAGAATGATGGGTGAACTTTTCATAGAGGCAGCCCTTTGAAGATATTTAGAAAAGAAAGGGAGGATAAGATCAAAGGACTCCAGAACCTGTTCTGCATAGTCAGTGAGTATTGTTCTTGCACATCTGGGTCAGTTCAGATTGTGTTTTCAGAGACAGAAAATCTTGTCCCTAAAGGCAATGAGAGCTCTCTACACAGTATATTCTATTGAATTTACTATGTGAATTTAATGTGAAAATAAAGTTAATTGTCAGTGACAATTACGTACACAATCCTAGACAAAAACTACTCTGAGCTCAAGTTAAGGTCACAAGATGTAACTATAATTTGGAGCAATAAAGACATCCAAGGGGAATGCAGAACAAATACAAGAAACGTAAAGCTATGTAGGAAATCTAAGTGAGTCTGATGAAGAAAATATACAAGAGACATCCAAACTTCCCTCACCCCTGTCATAATGCATAGTGAAGTCATATGGCAATTTTTTATTTTTTTTTCACAGCAGCTCAAAGAAACCTGTTTCTTGGTTCCTATCAGTACATCTCTGCTCCTAAAATAACCCCCCCAAAAAGGTTTTATCCATTAGTCCTTTATTACCAATGATCACTAAATCATTCTCACATTCTCTGTAAGAAAATATCTTTAACTATTTTATATTTTCTTCAAAGGGACAAACAATATAATTAGCAGATGAGTGTCCCTGTATAAAGAATCCAGGCAAACATTACCATGTTTTCCCATGAGCTCTGCTGAATTAGAAAAACTTCTTTATCTGGGATCTGCTTCACTTGCTCAGAAGGAAGACAACAATGCATGTTCTGAAAGTCCCTGGTCACTACCCTGATCCAAAAACAGGCTCTCTCATATCTAACAACCACTGAAAACCACCAAATCCATCCACCTGTCTGCTGCAGTTAAATCAAGCGCATCCAGTTTCTGTTCTTGATTCTTGTCCAAATAATTTTTATTCTTGTTAGCAAAATTAAGAAACAGCTGATTGATGGAACAGGCAGAAAATCGTTGTGAAACTCTTCAGCTGCCATTACCCATTTGCTTTCTCAGAGTCATACAGAGGGCTGGATACTTACTGTAATGCTACATCTGGCTTTTGTACAACATGTTTTTGAGACAGGTTGGTGAATAAAACTATGTGATGGATAAATATGATAATTTTCATAGGAAGGAGGTGTTGGGAATGGACAGCTTCTTCAGGCACAGACAACTTTCCCTTGACTTCACAAAATGCTTATTTTTCCAGAGTCACTCATCAATAACTTCAACTCTTTGCACTTTGCTGACACTCTAAAAGAACTTGGATTTAGTTGTTTGGGTATCACAGCCGCTGTTAAGTAGTTAGTACATGTCTGAAGTACAAGTAAAAGAAGATACTGTTTCTTGCTGCATTCCTAGATTGAAGTCTCCAAGCCAGTAATTTCAGTCGAGTGTTTGGAATTAGATTTATGACACTGACTGGAAAGAAAAATTGTGTTACAACTGGATTTGTTCCTATAGCTGATGATTCATCAGGACGAAAGATGATTGCAGTCTGTTCGAAATCTAGTCACTTTGCAGAACTGTGTACATTTGCCCCATTGTGAACTTTTCCTTAGAGAGTTTCCACTTCTCTGATGTTACCTTTTAAAATGAATGGATTTTTATATAAACTGGCCGTAGAGTTCTTTCCTATTCTAGTTCCAGAGCTATAATCTTTCCTCAAATCCTGCTTTTAACAGCCCTGTAAAACATTACCTTAAACAGTAGAGGGCAACCTAAGAATGAATAAGGGGCTCCTAGCAGTTCTTCCACATGAAACAGTGAACATTTTGTGCTTTAAAAGTTGTTACCGGTTATTGATACATCAAATACATGCTAAATAATCTCAGTATTCAATATTGACTGTGGATGTGATATTACTTAGCACAAGGTGAGCTTTTTATTCAATGTCAATTAACTATGTGACCTCCATAAAGGGATTACTCTATACTCAGCATCCTCATAGTCAGCATATTCTATCATTCACAAAATAAATTTGTCAATATAAGGAGGAAATGTGTAAATGCAGGTGATGAAATGGCATCATAAAAGAATATGCTCTCATGGAAATGTCCTAGAATCAAACATGGATAAGATTAATTTTAATTTATAGAGCAGCTATAGGTTCCTGCAGACATATTTGATCTTGGCATATCTATTTACCTCTACAGGCTTAAGTGCAAATTCTCTATTACTTTTCATTGCAAAGTTTCTGAAGGAACAGAAAAAATTTAAGGGATTTGTACAGTCTTTTTCTAAGCTCAGCTTTATGTGATATTATGTTATATTAGATTTAGTGGAAGAAGAAAGAATCTGTTTAAGATACTGTGAGACACCAGAATACATGAAATTGAAGACTGAAAGAAACAAATTTGTATAATACTGTCATAATTGCCTGGCAGCAATGATTGCCTACTTGCTCGCAGTCTAAAACAAATACTACAACAAATTTATTTGAGCCACCCTCTAGATCTCAGAAATATTTTCCTGTCACTGCTTAAGACAATTTATTTACATTCAGCTGTGTTCCATTGCATTTCTTTAAACAAAAATTTGGATTCTAAACACAGGTTATAACAATATATGCAAAGAACATTTGCTGCTACTGTTTCTCTAGGGAGCTTTAGTGACTTCATCCCAAATTTCTCTGAGGTTGCAGACTTATCCCTTAATCCTACTTCTGTTTTCCTCTCCTGTGAATCTTCTTTGCAAACAAAATTCCAACTATCATCATTATTACAAAGACTCAACTTCAATTCAAATTCTTGAGCAGTATTCTCAGAACCCTCAATCCTATGGTAAGCTAAGAATGCCTGAAACACAACACTTAATCATTCCTTTTCTGTTTCCTTTGCTATCTTGGTACTGTATCCTCACAGCCATTCCTGTCTCTGATGCTTCTAAATTGGGAATTGCATTAAACTCATCTTCCTTTCCAGAGCTGCAGTCCAAAGTCAAAGCTGCAGCTTTGGACTTTGTTTCTAGGAAGAATCTTTCCTTTACATCAAACTGGAAACAAATCCTAAGATTTAATTTACATTCTATAAAAAAAAAAAACCAAACACACCAACAACAATTAAATGTAAGTTGGTGCTGTTCTGCAGACTCTATTCCCTAACATATTTTACACCCTCAGGTTGCAGAGCTTCCCTTTCTGGTAACAAAACACAAATTTTCTGTCTTCTATTGTAAAGCTGTTTCTTGCAAACTTTACTATTTCATCTGCAATAATGAGCTGCTAAACTCATGTCTTTTCTGCCACCATCTATCCTCATCAACTTGTAACATATTTTAGTCAAGTATTTTTATGCCATTTGACTTAGATATCAGAAGCAGGCTGCCCATTTACAATCATTTGTTGAGGTTAATGCTAATGGAATTTTGGGAAAAATTACTAAACCTTAAACTTTGTGTTTTAATCCAATCTTGGCTTCTTTTTTCAGTATGAGAATATGATGGTAAAATTAGTTTTGATCAGAAAAGGTTTCTTCATGAAGATCAAAGCATTAAACCCAGATAGTGTGTTCTGAGGTGCTGGTAGAACACTGGCAAAAATTGGATGAAACCTTTCCATACCTTTGCCTTGCATTGTTGGGGGCTGCAGAGGCTGAACCTTTAGATTTTCAAGGGATCTGTATCTCTGGAGTGTTGCCATTCAACCTGCTGTACAGTCCAAGTGTTGTTTTTTTTTTTCCCTGTGGAATTTGCTCTGTATCAGAATTAAGCCACATTTTGTTTCTTTGCTGAGTTGCATTTCTTCTCTCTGTGTATTTATGAGAACACAAACACGGTTCAAATTCAACCCTTTCCCTTAAGTTAGGTTCCCATAGGTTAAGAATATGTTATTTTTCAGCCAGTTCTAAATCATTACACAGTTATGTAGCCTACAAGACGTGAAAGAGAATGAAAAAAGAAATGAACTCACTGGATATGTTTACTGATCTGGCTAGACTTATGACCACAGTATCATCCCCCATTGTTCTCCCCCTTCTTTTCTGTTTCTTTGTGTATCTTCATTCTAGTCTTTTAGATTCTATACTGTTAGCTCTTCGTGAGAAGGATAACAAGAGATTCTGTGAGTGTATTGGGTGACTGCAGACAAATGATGATAATATGTATCTTTTATATCTCAGGACAAAGAGTGAGTATCTTTGTCATATGAAATATGAATGTATTCCAGAGGTCTACTTCTTGCTTTGTTTTCTTTTTTATCCAGTGGTATGAGATACTGGATAGACATCACTTTTCATAAAAGTCTACTAAATGTTTGCATATCTTAGATGTCCTTCTTAATATAATATTGGCAAAGTCCATGAACATTTTGTGAAAATATTGGCTAGGAAACCATTGGCACAAGTGTTAAAACAATATTACTTAGACAGAAAGCAAAACTGAGTGAAGGATTAACATGAGAGATTAAAATAACTTTTGGTTTTTCATTTGTGCAGTAATTATGACCACCAAAAATTTTTCCACCCACTTTCAAATTGTGCTAAGAATGAGCTGTTTCAGGGATTTTTGGGTGCAAGACTACAGACCATCATGGATTTTCAGTTTCTGTAAACCACCAGATCTAGTCTGCCCATGGCTAGTCTGTTGTGCCAACAATATATTCACTATGACTGATGTTCTGGCACTCTTGCTTATATCATATAAACAAACTATCTTCTGATGGGACATTAGTAGCTGGTATATACATTTGGCGTTGATATGATTTACCCAACTTCATTCTGCCTTACCTGACATCAGCTACACATAGAAAACTTGATTTTTACAAATGTAAAACTCTTTGTGCACTATTTCTGAACCTTTTATCTTGGTGGTGACAACTTTGAAATACTTTCCACTGAAATGAGTAGAAGCCTTGCGCCAGGCAGTCATTGTTTGCAGTGTCAGTTTCTACACCTGTCAGTGGCAACAGGAATCAGGCTGTCCCCTCCCTCAGGAAGCCTTGCCATGACCATCCAGGATGGGCTTCACTAACTGTAGTCCTGGGAACCATGGCTAAACGTGGTGTTACCACTGTTGTGTGATCCAACTTGTCGCTTAGGGCTGTATAGCTCAACCTGCACATCTTTGTTTGCATTTGAGCTATGCCCTTTTTTCAGACTTTTTTTTTTCTTTTAATTTGGTGTATGTTAAATTTCTACTTTAAAATTAAGGCTCACTCTTCTTTATGATGTGCTCTGGAATAACAAACTGAAGTATTCTCAGCACAAGCTTTTAGCTTTACAGGTACTTGAAAGTGAAATTTTTCAAAAAGCAACAAATTTAGCTTTATGCCAGAGAGACAAAGGATATCGGTAAAGAAAAATATTTTGGTCACATGAAGACATGGTTATTTATTTTCAAAGGACAGGAAAAACACAACGATTTTAAATGGAATTCTGTATAGAGTCTTAATTTTTTGGCATCTTTTAATAAATATTTAGTTTTATAGGAATATTGCAATATAAAAATTTAATAAAACAGAAGTAGACTGATGTCAAAAATGAATCGAAGAATTTCTTTCTGAAATTCTAGTAGTTAAGAACTTATTCCAAAGTACTAATTCCTTCTGTATTTATAAATCCTTTTAGTAAAATGCTCAAATAATGTTTGTCATAGTGTTCAGGGCCTACATACAATGTGGCTACAATTTGGGTGGGCATAATATTATCACTGACATTGCTTTCTACTTTCAAATGGGCCTCACAGACTCAGGCATTAGCCTTCTATGGGTTTAAAGGGCATTTCAGTTTTTATGCTTATTTAGTCCTGCAGCTTTTATTAGCTACAACTGTTCATATTGTGTTATGCGTCCACTTGTCCAATTGAAGCTGAGCTAACAGCACTGAATCTGTGGTCCTAGTTCAGTCCCAGCAGCAGAGAGAGGGATGAGTAGTCAATGCTTGTCAGGGCTAGGGCTAGTGTAATATCAAGAAGCCAGCTGAATACAAGGCAGTGGGAATGAAACTGAAATATAGACTAAAACCTTGGTATCATCATCCTACGTGGTAGAAAATATGTTGGCATGTTGCACCAAAGAGATTAATTGAGATTGAAAGGAAGAGTGTAAACACACTTCTTTGTCTTCACTGTGTCCTCTTTTTTGCAGCTTTTCCAGAATTAAAAAATTCAGTTTGTATATAGGATTTGGACTATGGGTTGCTATAGGTCTACAGGTAGGCTACTTTTTATTTTGACTGATGTTTCACAAAACTTTATTTTACAATTAACTAGTAAAAGGCCTTTGCAGATAGGAGAGACAACTGGATATCACTACATCTAAGCCTCAGAGCACTTACATGCACCACATTGTTGTTGGACCAAGGTTTGTGTTGTACACATTATCTTTCCCATATAGTTTTGTTTCCACAATGGTAAGGTCAGATTGTTCATCAGAAAGAAGATGCAGTTTGTTCTGACTGGGTCCTTGGTATAGAAGTTTAAAGGTAAACTACCCATGTGGGTCTGCCACCTGGACTAGGTATAATTTTTATAACTTTCCTAACTGGCATCAGTCCAAATGCCGTAACATATTTTTTTTATATTCATAAAATTTCAGACAGTCTTTCACCAAGAGCTCATATTCATTGTACAGTAGCACATCAAGATGAAGCATTCTAGTGTGGCATACTTATTCTGCCTACATGAGTACTTATAATAGTCACTATTCCCTCCAGAAGTCTTTGGTTATATTTCATGGTTTATGTTGGGAACTGAAAAAATTGATTAGAGTATCGCTTATTTTTTCTATTTCAACCCCTTGGGGCTATACGGGCTTCATTACCTCTGTGGAGTCTTCTGTGGAGGACTAGGAAAAGCTAGCATATTGTCAGTTCTCTACTTACTATCTATGCCTCTACTGAAAATTTTTCATGTAATGTCTCAAATAAAATAATAATAAAAACATTAAAAGCCATTAGTCTAGTTAAAAGTGTATGCTCTGCACTCTTTCCTCTTACTGTCAGATAGCAGAGTCACGTCAGCACTTTGCTGTTTATTGTCAAAGTCATGCGCAAAGTTGAGCAACTGTCTGATTTGTGCATGTGCATTATCTGCTTCCATGTATGTTATAACTCCAACTTAAGAAACAGACTGTCCAAATAATCCTCTTTATTTTTGGAAGTCCAAATGTTACACTCACCTTTCTTTGTGCTATTAATGATGCCTTCACACTGATTTTCTACTAATTTTCAAGAAAATGTGAACAAATCTCAGCCACATATGGAAGCATCTTCTGCTTCCTTATTTGTTTCAAGCAGTGGGTAAACTTTCTGTTGATTTCAGTGAATATGAAACTAGGACTGGATTTTATTCCTAGTTTAGTAAAATAGTTTTAAATAGAAGCCAGCTCTGAGGTGTCTGTACGTAAAACACAATAAAGATATTTGATGACATTTAAGTCATCAAATTCTGTTAAAAAGCAAATCACAATGACTCCATTGTCTGTGAATAAGATCTTTCTGCTCAATAGTTTTCAGTCTACTTAATATGAAATCTTGGCAGAACAGAAAAAAATAATTTTAATTAACAGAGTTCTTACTGATCAAATCCAGATGACGATGCTGATTATTGGCATTTCTGTTATTTACTTTGATTTGATACTTTTAGCTCATGAAACTTTTTACACTGCATTTGGAGATAAAAGACGTACACTTCTCACTGTGCATAATAAGGACATCATTTCAGGTCGAAGTGGCACAGTGGGCTTGTGTGCTGGTCTTTGAAGTCTGGAGAGTTGAACTTACATTCTGACTTTGATCTCAAGTGAAAATAAGTTCGGTGGGTCTTGTTTTAGCTTCTGTTCTCCACAGTATAAGTGTTCCCATAGTTCAGTACAATTGGCATTCTCTGTTTAAGAGAGGCCCTAGGCATGGGGCATAGGAAGGATCAGCACTGACATTTGCTGGCAAAGCTGAATGGGTTTGCTTGCAAAACAGCTTGCGTGGTGTCTGCTTTATATTTAGCCCTGCAGTCTTAAATATATTTACATTATTAATATAGAACAGTATAGTTACATAGTAGCTGACAGACATGTTCATCCACACAGCATGTTTTAAAATATTACAAAATTTTAATTTTATTTTTTCTTCACTTGACATACAGTTTTTAAGATGCATATTTGAAATCTCTCTAGCATATACTTTGTCTAACAGTAACTATGTAATACACTCACCAAAGACTGATAGGACCACACATACTGCATATTTCTTCCTAAAAACAAATGCAGAAAATCATGATTGATTTTGAATGTTCAGTCACTTTTTAGTTTTGCATTTACCTCATTCTTCCACTCAATTCTTCTGAAGTACTGCTTTGTCATAGCCCAGTTTCTGAAACAAACCATTCTTCAGTTGCTCACTGAATGGTATGTAGTACATGGCCAAGCATGAGGTCTAGGCACAGACACTCTTGATTTATTGTGCATTTGTAATGACAGCACTTCATATAATCTGACCTTATTCTTAGCTGCTATTGCAGTGTATAATAGAAAAAGAAATATTGAGATGTGAAATATATATAACTGCAATTCACTAGAATGAATACCTAGAATACTTTTAAACTCTTATTGTAGATTTTATCCTCTGCAATACAGACTTAAAAATAGGGAGGAGTTTTGTGTGTGGTTATTTCACAATTTGGTCTGAAATTTGCTGTGTTTTGAAGGAATTTAAATAGATGAAAGTTTAGAAGCAGCAACAAAGACATGTATCTCCTTATTTATTGTTAAATAGTTAAATAAGCCCAAACTAATATTTACTTCAAACCGTGGCTAATCTGTATGACTTTCCTCTCATAAGAGAAAGTCTGTATGTCACTGTTAGCCTTGGAATATTTTTTATGGCTTTAAAATGTGGAATACTTCACCTTGTGATATTACCCACTCCAAACAGTGCCTCTTCAAATGTACTGCACAGTGATTCTTGTGGTTCATTTACTATTATTAAAACTGAATGACTAGATGAAACTGAGAAACTTAGAGATCATAAGAACTGACAACCACCATACTTGACCATGTCTAAAGTCCACCTTCTGCTGCCTCTTATTTGTCATAGCTAATGATAGATAATGGATGCTTCGATGGGATAAGAAATAGAGGGTATGGAATAAATATTTCAGGCACTTGGCTTTTGGAGTTTTCTGAATCTAGAGGTTGCATGGGGATGGCCACATTAATGCCTGCTTAAAGACCTGTCTCAGATTTTGCCTGGAATCATAACCCACAGCATCATACTGTTGGCTATAGGCCACTTTAGACAAGAAGATACAGAGGAATTTTGGTAACTTTGCTGTTGTTTCCATTTTGGACACAGTAGGATTCAAAGAATCTGCATGATTCTGTGTGATCCAAAGAACAAGGGACATTTTTCTGACTAAGCTCACAGTCAGGAAGAGGGCCCCAAATCACTCCCTGCTAGGTTTTCTCAAAATTGTGATACCACTATCTCAGTGGTATCTCTCATGCTCACTAGGGACTACTTGTCTTACATAACACCCAAATAGTACTTCTGAACTCACTCATCCCTCATCTGCTTTGGGCCATTAACTTTTCTTTTGCTGAATTTTTTTCAACTGTCTACTTTCATAAGGCACCACAATTTCTTCTCCCAAGGAGAAATGAAATGCAAATGAGCAACAGTTATTTTATTCATGATATTCAATGACTTTTAACCCAAACCTGTAGTAGCATGAACTGCCTATTTGCCACTTGCTGTGATTAGAAAATTATTTGCTAGTGTGTAGTAAAGCACAATGCCTCATTCTTTCATCTTTAACTAACAAGCAGCAGGTTAAAGAAGATAGAAATCTGTGAGATTAACTCTGTCAGTAGGAGATTGTGTAAAACTCTCCAGGCAGGAACTTTTCAATTTATTGTAAACATCTGCTGAGAAAACCATGCTCATTTGCTGAGGGATAAGATGTGCAAGTGTCCCCTTTAACACTTACTATTAAACACAGAAATTTCAACTGAAAGCCTATTTATATCATTACAAGCTTTTTTAGAATGAATTATAAAAAAAATATAAAAGAAAGCAATGTGTTGTTTTAATACTCAGTTTAAGCAATGTGAATGTTTAAGTAGTTCAGTTAAATACCAGAATTAAGCCTTTTCAATTAATGTATCCATCTATTAGCAACCAATTATAAAATTCTGTGTATTCTAATAATGTCATTATAAGAAATTTCAAGGAGATATCCTTGTAGACCAAGGAAAGCACCCACCTGATTTTAAAGGCTAATCATCTGTTTGACATCTTTTGTGGTAATCCTTTTAGAAAAATGAACAACCATCACTGAGAATCCAAATACCTGTTTCAAAATGTTTTGACTTCAAAAGATTTCTCACCTTTGCTGTGTAGACATGCCTCGTCTGTGTACACATTAATGTTGATAGAGTCCCTGCATCTTGGTAATTATTTATTTCTGAGCAAGGAAATCTTCATGTGACCACATTGGTGAATGAGGGACAGTTTGAGTTATCCTTTATCTCCTGTATGGGCTCCTGGCTTCAGAAATCCATTCAAGAAGTATGTCTGAATCTTCACTTCCCCTCAGTTTTTGGCAAGTCCTGTAAGCATGTGGGACTTGCAGTTCTCTAGGGCACTAGTGAGTTGGACTGGCACAAAATGGTGATCAGCCCATTGACAGCTGTTTACTGGTGGGTGTGGGCATCCACACTCTAAGGGAGTGAGGCACAAACTGGCCATTTCATGTGGTGGCACTGAACCACATATTGGAGCTAATATACTTTCATCAGAAGATGGACATATTCATTGCACTGTTGCAAACAAGCTTCTAAACAGAGCAATCCCATATCTAGAGGATCATTTATATAAAGCCTGGAAGAAGGAGAGGGCTGAGGGCTACAGCATGAGTTAGTCCAAAATTATCTAATCTTTCTTCCAATCATGTAACAAACTGTTAATGATATGAGTGTGAGATTTGGAAGCAGTCTGAGCATTTACAAACATCATGTCTTCTAAAACTGAACCAGCGATTCCTTCCTTCCTTCCTTCATTCATTTGTTTAAAAAGCCACACAACTCTGTGAGGCTTGTCCCACTTCAAAATATACCTGAATGCCTCCTGTCTCATGATTTTTAGCTGGGGAGCTGACATCTCATCATGTTGGTGTGTGTTGAGACTTGTAGGGTACCTGAATTTAGCAAGAAAGACTATGGTGTCGGGGAAGAAAAGACAAAGAAACAAAGGAGAACCTGTCAGCCTGCTGGAAGGAGGCTAATCCTCTTTGGGAATATCTATACTGATTTTCAAATAACTTTCTTGCAGTAGGAGTGTTTTTGTTAAGATATAATGTGTAAGGCGGTTTCTCATAAGCAGTGAGTCCAATGACACATAGAAACTAGCCAAATTAACATTAAGTAAGGAATACCAGCCAGAAAAAAACACAAACAAAAACAAAAAAACAGAGACCCATGGAGGATGGATGACTTGATAGTTTTAGTGTTGATCTAGACAGAAAACTCAGGGCACTTTCCTACTGTGCCAGATTTTTCCTGTGTGACCACAGGGCCAAAGCCAAATATTACAAAGTGATTTCAATTCACAGCTTAAACTTAGGAAACAATCAAACTGTGAACCTAATTAGGAGAATTTATGTACATAATTAGGAGCTGTTGCCTAAATGCTTTTGTTAAAACTTCCTCCAATGCCTCTGTGCTGTACTGCTAAATGCTTTTTTTGTACCTCTGAGACATTGCTGTAATAAAGACTATAAGACCCTAAACAGTCTGCTGATGGAGAAAAATTTCTTCAATATATGCCTATTTCAAGATTAAATTATTTGTTAGAGGTGCTTATTTTTCTCCATGAACTATAACGGGAAACTTTAGATGTCACTTGTTGATTCTTAAATGACACATGCTGAACTTAAGGCACCTAAATACTGTTCTATGTTGTTAAATCATTCCTAGAGGTTGGTATGAAGTCTTTGTGATGTTATTGTAGGAAAAAGAGTGGTGAATAAAACCTAGAGTTGTATACATCCACTGTAGAGACCATTCCACATAGCTTAACAGAAGTCACAAAGATGCCTGTAAGACACCCATATTTCAATAGGATTTCATCCTCCTTTTTATCATACGGACAATAACCCTGAGCAAAGGGAATCATTTTGTCAGAATCATACCAAGCTTTTTCTGTCATCTTCAGTTGGATCTTTTCATTACCTGCCCTTGTGGTCTCAATCCAAGTAATGATTGAGCTGTGGCTTCACCCCACTCTTTTGTTAGTTTATTACACGGAAGTGGTCTTTTTTTTTTTCCTTTTTTTTTTTTTTTATGATATACACTGAATTAAAATGAAATGAACATAGTTCACTTCATGATCAGCCTGACAAGTTAAATTAGGATGAGAGTGTGTGACTGTGCCAAAACTGCTATAAGAACATTTGCAATACTGCATAGCCAGAATATAATCATGTTCATACTCAATACACAGCAGACTTATTTCTGACAGACCTAATTTCACTAGTATTTTAGGTTGATTTGTACAATTCTTATCATCAGTCCTAGTCATAGTTCATTGAGACAAATGTACACATTTTCAAACACTTTTTGAAAAAAAAGTTACTCTATTTATGAGGTAAAGAGTCAGAACATAGGAACAACCGTTCTTTAAAATACAGTGACATTTCTGATTTTGTGTGTGTGTATCTAGATATTTTTAAGTTACCTAGTGAATATTGTCTATTACACAAAGTTAGACATTAGTAGGAATTTTTTTCACTGAGAGGCTGCTGACGCACTGGAACAGGTTGCGCAAGGAGGTTGTGGATGCCCCATCCCTGGCTGGTGGTTGGTGGTTGGTGACCCTGGTGACATAGCAGGGGGATTGAAATCAGATGATCTTTGTGATCTTTTTCAACCAAGGCCATTCTATGATTATTAGTCACACACATCACAGGCTGGTGTATAAGATGCATGTGGGTGTGTATGTGCATCTTTATGAAAAATGGTACTTTAAACTCCGTGCTTAACATTTCCCACTAAGTTAGCTGACTGCCAGGCATGAAAATTTAGTCTAACCTTTGACAATGGAGGAGAGATTTGCCTAGCTAACCTTAACAGGTTCTACAGTTCAGATTGCCAGTACTCACTTGAGGAAGTATCAAATCCTTAAGATCTGCTCAGAGTTCTAGCAGTGTGGTTACCTATACCTCCAGGGAAGACAGGCTCATCTCTGTTAAAAATATGCAGATGGAAACACCTAATGGAACAGAAAGGAGAATGTTTTAATAAACAAGCATATGCTCTTTTGCCATGAAGTCCAAATTTCAGTGGCACTTGTAAATGAATGATTCATTCCAAAACTGTGATTTATACTCTTAGACCCTTAAGATGTTTTGACTATCCTCAGGATGATTTATCTTTTTATGTTCTGTTCTGAACATTATAACGTACTATTGAGATTTTGATACCGAAGCCATTACTGAGGCATGCTTGCAGGAATAGTTGGAGTTTATCAGATCTTTTTTCCTTTAAATAATTAAAAATGAGATTTAGGACAGGCAGTTGATCATCTCCTGCTTTCTGTAAGAATCTTTTTCAGTGAGCGACTCCTGTAAAACTTTGTAAAGCTGAAAGCAGAGAATTCATGTGCTATGAGGTTTGGGAGACTGGTACAACTAAAGGAGAAAGAAGAAAGTAGAAAGGCAAGGGAAAAGGTGGCTTTGCTTAGATAGAAGGTACAAAGCAATTTCTATTTAGAAAAGGAATATCACTGCTCTAAATTCTCCAAAATATGCAACAAGAAAATTTTCCTTCAGTTTTTCAAAACACTGAGTGACAGAAACTTCAGAAGAAAAGCCGTAACATTTGGATACTCTAACTTGGACACTGCTTCTGGAGGAAAAATAGAATATCCAAGTCCTAAATATCTCTACTTCTTTCTCTTTCTGCAAAACTGTTAGACCACAAGCAGAAACAAAAATGAAAAGAAAAAAAATAAAGAAAATGTACCCTGTGCAGAGAATTGGGATGCATTACAATTACAAACAACTGAACTTTTTGAGACAGGAACAGTTATAAGAAAATTCCTTATGCTTTCCTTTTTCCATATAAACCTTCATGATCAGAGAAGGATCTGTGTAGGAACAAGAAGAATTTACAAAAAACAGACACTTTTATTTCCCTGATGTCCCATTCTTCATCATGCCAAGAGGTTTTGAATATATGTATATACTCTTTGCTTAAAATAACACTGTTTATTTCACTCTGACAAAAATGTGTCAACTGTTTTCCCCTCAAAAAATATTAGTGAAAACCATACATTGGACTCAGTAGAGAGATCTGTAGTGATTTGATTAGATAAAGTACTGTGCAGTTTTCCTCTTAGTTTTTTCTCTCTCACCCACCTCTATCTCTTTCTCAGAGTGTAGTGCTATATGTAATTTTTGCTAGGAAATGTCTATATTATTAGCAGAGGTAAGAGGCAGTTACTGTAGACTGTGCTTCTACCCATTGGGCTATTGATTATTTGTAGTGTATTTGGCTGAAGACCTAAAGGACAGCACAGCTGGAAACCTTCAGATCCTGGACCTTTGCCACATTGTAGTAACACCATACAAACATATATGCATTAAATGCATGAGCACACACATGTGCATACATGCATATTTTTCATATGTATGCACACTAAAATAAAGACTAGGGCTCACATGTTGAATGAGGTCTTTTTACAGATCATAAATCAATTTATGAAGCTTTTCTGCTTCAGAGTTATGAAATGGAGCCAAAAGTTTTTAATATAATATGATGTGACTTAAACCAAACACGAAAAAGCATAAAAAGAATGTTCAGCTTGGAGAAAATTCATGAGGACCAAACAAGAAGTGCTGTCGTAAATCTACTTGCATGTGTTTTATTGAAGGCAACAAATTAAGGGTCTGTTCATATGTAACGACAATATTTTGCACATGTAAACATGGCTTAGCTTCACTGTAAGATGACGATATTAAGGGGGAAAAGTAAACAACACGAAAAAATAAACACATCCCAGATATGATGAATGTAACCACAGAGAACTAAAAGCAATTATGGGACAACGCATGAATGCTGGCCACTATCATGAAATGTATACAGCTTCCTTCAGCCTGCTGAAAGGGTTAGTGAAGGCTCTGTAATAAGGAGAGAGAGACGAAGAGCAGCAGCAGTGAGGTGCCAAGTGTGAGCATAACAAGCCACCCTCTCTGCAATACCTAAAACATTCACCTCAAAACAGGGAAAATGATAGATAAGCACTTTAAAGGTTCAATGAAGAAACTGAAGTTTAAAGAGCTGGAGTGATTTCCTTGAGTCTGCCAATAAATCAGGTGGTAGAATCTGGAATTTCTTCCTGCTAGTTTTACATTTAAACTCCCCCAAAATAATATGGAAGCCACCCAGAAATGTTGACCCTATGCTCAAAGTGACCCTGAAGCTCAGGTTATTCAATATCCAGTTGAAAGAGTATGACTTGTCAGATGAACTGCTCACCTTGTTCCCTGCACACTAACATAAGATGTCTGCACTGGATATGAAAATTAAGAAGCTCTCACGAAACTGCTTCTTTTCTTTCCATATATTTACCTTTAAATAGACATAATCTTTTTCACATTTCAGAGTATAGTTTCTAATATAAGGAAAGCAGATTAAACTTTTAGTGTTGCAGTGATTATAAAACAGAAAACACTGAGTAAGATCTTGGAACCTTAAGGACTGATCTGAACAGAGGAAGAGCAAATGGTTGTAGAATTTTTTCCAAAGATTTTCCTTCATGACTTGAAAGGCAAAGAGATGCTGAAATCTATTTATTAACTTATTATTTTTCTGATAGCTTATGACTTGGAGGATAATGTTAAGAGTAATTAAAACTAGCAAGTTTGATTAGAGGCAAGTGAGAGAGAATGATAGGTAAAGAGGAAAGATTTATCTTTGTTTCTATGTCATCTCCTGCCTTCTAAATACAAAGATCAAGATTTTAACTCCTAGTAAGATGCAAAAAAAACCACCTTTCTGCATGTAATTTCCCTCTTCCAGTAAATGCAGACTGTTATGTGTTTGTGCCAAGCCTGCTCTCACAGTTTAATAAGACATGAAAAATATCCTGGATGTGGAATATATAAATATTGTGTGCTGAAATATGCTAGAGTCACTACTGCAATAGAACATTCGAGCTGCAGTGTTTCAAGACATAATGGAGAATTTTAGAAATGTTTGTAGAGGAAGACATCTTATTGACAAGTAAAAGCAATGAAGAAAATGGATAGCGACTTACATAAAAGCTTTTAAAACTGCACTGAAAGATTAAGTCTGAAAAAGAAGCTTGTGAAAGTTTGAATGATTTGGATTGTGTAGATTATATTTTGTCTATATGACTTCTAATGTTTATTTTAAGCTAAAATGTGAATTAAATTGTGGAATTCTGATTACTAATTGGTGATTGAGAGTCTACTGATTGCAATAAATTAAAAACACTGGTTTTAGGATAAACATGTATGTTGTGCTCTATTTATGGTCAGAAGACTAAGACCCACTATTTTAAAATTGTTTAACTCCTACATAAGCAGCACAGTCATAGTATTATTTCTAAGCAACACTTAGTTTTAGGAGATGGATGACATCTCCTGGATATTTTTTAAGTAATATCTTTCATGGATGTTGACCTCTGTTTAGAGGTGGTGTGCAATATAAAAGTGGTTCATGTACAAAATGAGATGGATTTGTTCAGCATTTCTTCAAGTCAGAGACTTGGGTTTGGTTTCAGGAAAATGTAGGCTAGTATGAATAACCAGGACTCTCTTTTCTAGCTCTAGAAATAACTTTTAGAAATGAGTAAAAATATACTCCCTGTCTCCTCTGCTTCCGTGTTCAAAACCCCTATCTACATTCTCACACATGTTATCAATCACTCCAAATCCATCTTAATAGAGTCAAACTTCACTCTCTTGCTTTTCAGCACCATGCATATTCTACATACTCTTGTAGGTCATCAACTTTCCTAACTATCTGGGAGCTTAAAGCCTTCAGCTGAAATGCATTTAGTTGAACAGTGGCCTTAAAAAACCAAAGTCAGGATCGATCTGTTAACATGTTTTTCTTTCTATAGAAAACAGTGGATGATATCAGAATTGCAAATATTTTTGATGTGAGATGGTACTTTACTATGTCCAAATAAGATTTGAAATCACTTACCTCCTTTTTCCCTATTTCTGAAAAGATTCAGCTATAATACTGTTCCTGAAACATTTCAGAAAATTGAGGCCTCTTATGTAAACTGGTTTTCTTTTAATTGCACTGTTTACATCATCCCATTACAAGAAACACTGACAGATGCCATGCTTGAAAGATGATCCCTTTTTTTTTTTTCCTTTTTTTTTTTCATAGAGAGGCTGAACATTGGGAAATGTCCATTTTTCTTTTTTTTTCATCAGAAAATTTCCATTATCAGTGCAAATGTTCTGTTGTTTAGGCTACAAGAGGAATTGCATTTTCTAGTGCATCCTCTTTGGCATTCTTGCTCGGATGACCCAGTCCCAGACAGATTTGGTTTTGGATGACTGAATCTCATTCAAAACAGATCTGCAGGCAACAGCTTGATCCTAAGATCTGACTTGATCTATTCTGCTTCCCTCCTAAAAAAAATCTAGGATCCAGAGCAAACTCTCTACTTTATAGAACCAGTAGCTGTCTGTTTGTTCACACCTTCCATGGCTTGTTTGGGCCACCCAGAAGAAACAGTCACAAATCAAAATGGAACTCCCATTATGCTGTTAAACACTCCCCAAAGATAAGAGAAACAGGCCTGTGCCATTGATTATCTCACTAGCAAGAGACAGCAATGAAATTTCACAGTATCTTGTTCTTTTGACAGTGTTAAAATAAAACAGGTTATAGAACCAAAAAAAAAAAAAAAAAAAAAAAAAAAGTTAAAAACTCTCAAATCCATGTGGCTGTTGTGCATGAAAAGCAGTGTAGATGTGTCTGTAGCAAACTTGAACTGAATTGATTTTAGTACTGGTTAATGGCATGACAAATGTATTTAGCTTTGGAGATGGGCTACTACTTCAGTAGTGGATGAAATCGCTGAAACACCATTGGGAGCATTTAGACTAGAACAGAATTTGTTTTATGGTCACAGTGTAGCTTATAGATTAAATAAATAATAATAATTTAAAAAAAACCCACAAAAAATAAATAAAAAAACAAACCTCAATTCTGTTCCCTATCTATATTCTTTGTCATGCCTTAAGGTAAGACAATTAAAGTTATTTGAGAGCCAATGGCTCATTCTCAGGAATGCTGAGAAAAGCGCTTTCAACAGATTAAGTAATACACCTTACCCATCCTTTTGTTAGGCCAGAGATGCAATTAATGATTGCTATACTCACCTGTAAAACCCATCCTGTATCACTTCTGATAAATAAATCATTCAAGCCCTTGACACTGCCTTCTATCAGCTTTTACCTCACTGTGCTTCAAGACCAATATTCCAGCACTCAGTGTACTAGTAAGTAATCTCAACTAATGTTTCTCAGGTCGCATAACTGGATATTGGCGAGGGTTCTGTAAGGTTGCAACGAATAAACAATAGCATTTAGAGATACAAAGTACACCAAAGTGAGGGAATGCTCTCTTATTACACCTTTTCTTTTCTTTTTTTTTATTCCCATCATGTATAGTGTATGCATGTAATGAGAAAGGACAAATTTTCTGTGTTGGTAGTAAAAGTCCACATTGTTCTAGAACATAGTGAGCAAGCTTCAGATTATGTGATCAGAAGCATATCCAGACTCATTGACATATGTTTGCATTTATATATATATATATATATATATATATATATATATATATATATATATAATATTGTAGATGATATGCCTTGTGTGAGAATGATTTAAAAAAAAAAGTGGAAATTCTACTTTTTTATTATTTTACAGTCTTACTTTCAGTAACATTACTATCCAGTAGTAACAGAAGTATCCAAGAGTATTCCATAGCAGTATGTGAGAAGTATTGAATTGACTAGTGTTGCAAGAAAAACAGTTGATGTCCAAATCCTTTCCTCTCTGCATTTTTCAGATCAACATCGACTCACAATGAAAAGTAAAAAAAAAAAAAAAAGTGCTACACATTCTAATTTAGCTTTTCCTTCTGGAAAAGTCCAAACAAATGAAGCAAAAGACATTTTGAGCCTATTTTAATGTACAGAAAAACTGATATATATAGTAATAATATTAATTTTAATATGCTTATGCTTTAGAAAACAGAAATAAAAAGAAAGCCAACATTTTAATTGGAGGAAGGCATGACTGGGGAATTTTTGAATTCTCAAAATTTCCTGTAGTGTTTCAAAATAGAAGTGGACACCAAAACATTTCTTTCAAGTCCAATTTGAAGAATTTAGTGTATATGACCCAATGCCTACATTAAAATACTTTGTCACACCTGAATTAGTTTGCTTCTGTCTCTCTTCTGTTTAACAGAATAGAGGAAATTCTGTGATAATTTCATGCAGTGGGTTTACTAAATTTGTGCATAAAAAAAACAATAATAATAATTTCCCCAGGAATGTGGCATTCCTTAGCTTAGAAATCATATTGCACGTTTTCTTCCTTAAGGATTTCTACCTCTGAAGTAATTATTTATAGCCAGTTTTGACACTGGCTGTACATGATGACTTTGGCTGGGCTCTAGGCACTATTCACAGTCTTTTCCAATTATTATGCTATCCCTTTCCACTCTGATGTAGCAGTGGTAGCATTTCTTCTAAAAGAAGACAACTTGACACTGCAGATCTGGTGAGAGGCCCGCTGCACAAACCTGTGCATTTGTTCTCACTTGTCAGAGTGATTCTTACCATTTGTGTTAAAAGGCTCAGCCATCTACATGGCCTGCTGTGACACAGGTCAGTATTCCCGAGCATAGCTAACAGAATCATATGTAAAGAACAATCTTCCATCATTTTATTAAATAATGTAATAGTAGCACAGTCTTCTTTCTTAGTTGTCTTTTTTTATTCTCCCCCAGGGAGGCTTTCATAAACCTCCTATCAGTGATTCTAAGTCTACATAACACTAGACAGCCGTGTGGCTCTCCACTTTTAATGTGATTTTGAAGGCAGGCTCTGGAAAGTTGATAACATATTTCATGACCTTCATGTCTGGAAGCAGTTCCCCTGATTGAAGTCATACAAGTTCAGCTAAGTTGGAGTGTGTTGTAAATATTTATCTGGCAGTCTGACATATAAAGTTGTTCTGAAATTACAAAGTACATTCCTGTCTTTCATGTATTATTACCACTTTTTTTTTTCAGTACACTTGTGAGTGATATTATTTAGAGAACCTTCTATAAGTGACTTATCATAGCTTGTTGAAGTTCTCACACTCTGTTGTAAAGTCACTTTTTTAGGATGGTAGCTCTTGAGTTGTATCACTTCCCTATCTTTTAAAACATAAATGTGAGATAATTTCAGAAGTGCAACAAGAATTTATGCGGTGAGGTAAGCATTATTGGCACATTTCATTTTAGATCTTGTTCTGTGGCACTTATTTCCACGTAGGTCTCCAGATGCTTTCTATTCCTGGCAAATCTACGGTGTTGACAACTTCTCTAATCGTTAGGCAGTTTGTCATTACCTATCAAATAATTATATATAAAGTAATATACATAAAGATATTGTTTCCCTGAGAGATAATTAATTCTGGTCCAACTTCTTCGCTACTCCCATTTTTATTTTTTTTAACTTATCTATAAACCATTTTTGTTTTGTTCACTATACAAGGTACTTCACCAGAAAGACACAATTTTCTCTTTACAGAGACATAAGACAGGTTCAGTAAAGTCACTGTCAGAATGAATTGTGCACTGCTGTCGAGCTCATGGTTGGAGCTCCTTTCAAGTCCTTTCCTCAGTCTATTTTGTGAGGCATTTGAATGTGCTTAAAGTGTGAACTGCTTCTCTGAGTTTGTGGGTGGGTTTTTTGAGCAGAGGAAAAACAGTGTTGAGTTGCAATAACTTCAGATCAGCTTCCTGACACTTTGTTTCTTGAGGCTAGAAGCTTTTGCCAGCCCCTCAAGTGCCAGACATTTTGAAAACTTTGTCAATGCTAACTCTGAAAATGCAGTTACTGACTCTGATGTGCTGTTTTCTGAGTGTTGCAAGTGAGGATAGTTTATTCCAATAATATTTGGAAGAAATCTCTGCAATATGTATAAAAAAATTTGATTTATAAAATGGGTTAAGATTTTTCTACGTCTTTTTTTAACTATTGATTATTCAGAATAATTATTTAAATGCCACATAAGCCAGTAATTATTCCTAGAAGGCTGCCTCACATTGAACTGAAAGCAGAGTTTCTTTGATGCTGACTGGTAGCAAAATACATACTATTCTGGAAATGTTAGGAGAGAGTACTAGCACATGAAATATTACTAGAATGTTTCTGTTACTTTACTTCAAGGCATTATATTTTGCCATTAATGCAGATGCAACCTAATTCTTTCCCAGTGCACGAGGAAAAATTGCATGACTAACTTGCAAAAAAAAACCCAACAACCCAGCCAAACAATAATTCTCTGTAAAGAGAGCATAAATTCTCACATTATAAATTTAAAACTGATTTTAAAAGGTCACATATATCTACAACAACTTAAAGTTTATATTTTTAAAGATATCAAATAAGCTGATTGTTTTATGGTAACTCGTGTAGAAAAATGAGGACTTTCCTTTTATTCATTTGCCTTTGAACTGACAGGGAAGTACATAGTTGCAGAAATGAGCTATTTTTTTAGGATATAAAGAAGTAACTTACGATTAACACTCTTGAGGGGTCTCTGAATGTCATTTATGGGCTCTGAAAGTAACGGTGTGTTTTGTGCCCAAATCCAAAGGGATGGAACAGAACTGTTTAGAGAAACAGAAGAAAAAAGCCTAAAAAAGACACATGGAAAAGGGAATGTGGAAAACACTAGTGAGTAACCATAGAGCAACTTGCTGTCTGTAGCTCAGACCGGTTGGGCAGACTGGCAACTCGTCCCTACACCTACGGTAACTAGGGAAACAGTGAAAAAAGAAGTTTGAATCTCTTTCCGTTTCATTTGACAATAGCAAAATAGGTACTTCTGAGAGTATCGTGATTCTGGACTGATAAATAATAGTTTCATTTGGTGTTTTCCACTCTGTTATATACTCAAGGTATTGCTGTTCTGGATTGTTAGGCATGCCAAGAAAATCTAAATAAAACCACTTACTGATACGTTTGTAAATAGATCATTTTGGACCACTTAAGAGATATTGCCTCTGGGAAGACATAAGATTCAATAAAGAATTTGGCTCTTTTCCTAGTTGTCATTCAATACATTCACAAGAAAATCATGTTTTGAATAAAACCCCCAACTTTTAATTAATTATGGAGGTAAAATAACTCCTAAAATTAAATGAAAAAATGCTGCTTTTTCAACACTAGCATAAATTGTAGTTATGTTGTATTTAAGATCCAGGTTCAATAAAATACTTGAGTCTACAGAAATGTGACTTCAGGAATACCACTGCTAAAAACCAGTGGGACTAAAAAAAAACAGTTTGTAATAATTTGTTGCCTATAACTTTATAAAAATTTTTCATTACCAGGGTACATATAGTCATCTATGATGCCTGATTCCACCACTTACTGGCACAGTTCTCCATCTAGGTATCTCATGTTGATCAGCAGTTTCATACTTGATCAACTTACTGGAGTGAGTGGTAGAGGAGTGAACTGTGGGAATCGACTGCTTTGTGTGACCCAACCAAGAAAAACCACTTGTATAATCCAACTAAACTTGTGATTTCATGTGAGTAAGAGTAGAGACTTTACACTCTAATTTATATCTTTAAGAGATTCAACATTATATTGATTTAGTGTATGGCGGTAGTTTTCATGAAGGTATCGTTCGATAGCATAAACAGAAGCATGTTAACAATACCACAAACTGAAATGGTTTGTATTGACCTTATATGCAAGAGAGATGTGATATAACTGAAGGTATGTGTAAGGAAGACTTCCCATGAAGTAGTCAAATGTTAAAAATGAAGTTTTAAAGGTTGGAGCTTAGTGTTCTGCTTTTGGCACTGTCACAGTACTGATAAGGGATTTTTGTCTAGTCCCTAATTCTCCTATGTTTTTCCTGTGCCTTTCATTACCAAATTACACTGCGGTTTTATTATCTCTCTTACAGGGCTTATAAAGTGTTTTGCAACTCTCTGGAGAATAAATCAACAATGTAAGTGTAAAGTTATAAGCTTATTACAGTATTTATGTAATTTTACCCATTTATTTCAACAATAAAAAGCCCTGCAGCACAGCGCTAAATATTTTTAGCTGAACTAGTACATATCATATGACACATAGAGTATGCTTATTGCTGTGGTTCATATCTATTTCACTGAAAATATCTGATGCTGTATTTTGTCAAAAGCAGATGGAGGCAGTTTGATCCAACTAGGTGATTCCTGTGCTTGAAAACCTAAGCGTTTCATGCCGTGGTGGGGAAACCCAGTGCCATAGATGTCTTTCTTGGTGTTTTGTGACTGTTATTCCATTCCTTGGTATTTCAGTTCAGGCACTTTGCAGAACTGTAACATAAAAGATACATCCACTAAATATCTACTGCATTTGCATCTGAATATATGTCATGTAACGCTATGAAATCCTATGATTCTATGATTTTATGATTTATATTGTTTTATTTATTTCAAGTAGTCACTGAAGTACAGATATTTTTCCTGGGTAGATTTGTGTGTGATTCATTACAGGATGAGTATTTAATAGTAAAACTTCCTTTCTTTCTTTCTTTCTTTCTTTCTTTCTTTCTTTCTTTCTTTCTTTCTATTTGGCATATTATCTAGTCATGAGATTTCAAGTATTTGGACATGAAATAATGTGGAATCCTTTCTGGATCATGCTAATTTAAAATCAATAGATCACTGATTTGTTCAGGAATTCTATTGTTTAAAGCTAAATCCAATGCCTTTTGCTGCTATCAGTCTTTTAGCTGAAGGCATTTTACCACTAAAACAGAGGTTATGGAGAGGGATTAAATAAAGGCATCAAACTGAGTGTATAATTTGATATTCCTCAAGAGAGGCATGTTTTACCTACTTCATATGATAAGTACAAGAATATGCATCTTTCTTTTCCAAGAGAGGTGAGCTCTTGGGATATTTCAGACATACAGTATTACATGTTTTATTATGGTGTGCTTTTCCTTTACTGCCATTTGCTATCCCATGCTTTTACATTTGCAGGTCTTGCTTGAACTGTTCTATCATATATCAGTGGTGCCATTATACTCCAGTCTTGTATATGGCACAAAATAGCTTTATTCTTGAAGAGGAAAGGAAAAATAAAAAAGATTAGACTCAACTGTTTACTAACTTTAGATGTTGAAACATCGTTATGTTAGGAACAAAAGAGTATAAAACTTACCTCAGAGGTGATACTGTTGATTTGAACGTTTGATCAAGTGGATCTTGCAGTAAGTCCTGCAATTACAGGCAACAATGACTCGAAGCAAACTTATTTCCTCTTATTTAAGAAATGCAACCAGCTTTACCTACAGCAATGTATTGGCATTATTCTTTTGGAAAGAAAGATACTATGCTTATGACTTCATTTCTGGTAGTAGTCTAAGTACCTTGTTATTAAAAGAAACATCTTCTTATAATTAAAAAAAAAAAAAAAAAGAAATCACAGATGCTTTGTAAAGTTAAACAACATATTAAAGTTTTGATGTAACTTTAGTAATGTTTTATTCATGTCTTCAATTCTTAGCACTGGTGGGGTAATCTGCTAAGAAGGATTGTGTGTTGCTCTTCTCAGTTCTCTTAACAATTTTAAAACATATTCTACCTTTAAATCAGTGTTTTTTGTTACATTTTGAAATGTAACAGAGATCTGAGATTTATAACAATATAGGTAAGGACTCATTTTCAGTAGAAGAAAACATAATCTGTTTTTTCTCTGTACTTTCTGAGAACCTGTCCCCACTGGATCTTAAATATGATATCAATCACTATGAACTACGCTTGTAGTGAAATAAGGTGCTAATCAGCCTGTTTTGGAATTCTTGATTTAAACATTCAATTTCATCAGTGTACACAAGTCTCCATACAGAGATTCACACATGTAGTCCCAGAGTTGTACTTGATAATCAGATCAGTACTCTGAAGGATGAAGGTGGACATGGCTGCCAGCCTCTCTGTGAGAATCTCAAGAGGGTTGGCCTGAGCAGGTTTTACCAAATACAATGAATGTTGCTTTGAACTTCACAATTATTACTCAAAAAACATTACTGACTCTGGCTGTCATACAAAATGCTTCAGTTTACTTCTGATGACCACCTTACATACTCTCTATTTTGCTCTGCTTGTAGCTATGGTAAGTCTTCTCCAATGTTGTTTTTTTAATTCATTTTCATGCAACTTACAGGTATACTTTTCCCTGGACTCTGGAAGTGCAGCTTGAGATGGAGAGACATAGACATGTGGTTCATTGGTTGATGATGAGAAATCAGGACATGTTTTTCATTATTTTGTGGTGATTAAAATTCTCATGTTCTTCCTGCAAGAAACAGCTTTGAGGTGTGTAGAAAAATCATCATCTGAGTAGTGTTGAGTGAGATGAGTTTTTTAATGGGTGAAATTTTTGTCTCTGTCTTACAGAAAGTGAAAACTAGGGCTATCCTTTACATTAATAGAGGGCTGTGGGATAAGACTGTCACAATGGCTGGTTCTGTTGGTTCCGCCAAAAATAACTTTGAGGGTTAAAAGAATTACAATACTAACTTACCCAGAGAAAGAAAAATAATCTGCTGTTTCTACAAACAGCTTCACACTGTCTCTCTGCAGCTGCCGTGGCAGTACTCAGTAGAATTAGAAATAGGTCTTAGTTGCTATTAAAGATCACACGAAGATTCACTGGGGAGTCTCCTCTGAAATAGGAGGCTGATTCCTTATAGTATGTTTTACAAACAGAGACAAATTATTTATTACTGTGCAGTGTCTGAAGGATTTAATGGAATTCTTACAGATAGTTAGATTTAACTGGAGAACATGTGAGGTGCATAAAGAATAATTTTCTGTGTGTGTTTGGTGTTGGAGATGAAGATTTATGTGCTGAATTCTGAGGTGTTTCTCATCTGTTTCATTATAATGATCTACATTTTTAATGCTGCTGCATTGGAGGTATCTGAGCAAGAAAATATGGGTTTCTTCTTCATGTGATGTGTGTATTATTTATTTTCATTCTGTGTAAGTACATGTACTTTTAGTGGTATGAATGATAATTTGGAAGCTAGCACAAAGTGAGGAAGATATACAGCACAACCTAATACTGCAATTAGCAGTGCTTAGTGTTTCTGTCCATTGCTCCTCTCCTGTAGTAGAGATGGGTAATGCTTGGATGAAATGCATAGGCAAAATTAACCTGTTTCGGACAGTGAGCAATGCAACCACTGGAATTTTGCAAATTTTACTTCAAATGGCTGTTGTGTTTTATTTCTTAATGCTTAACTGTCTAGCTGAAATAAATATATGATACACTGTGACACTCCATCTGTGAATCTGTCTGTGTCTGGAGTTTTTCCCAGGACCTCCTTGAAAGAAAATTTCTTTTATGTCAAGGGATTCTGTCTCATTATATAGCTCTAAATATTGGAAATATATTCACCAAATGACCATATGTCATGATATCCCATCATTATTATCTAACAGATGGTTTAGTGCAAATCTAGCTGTATGATTTCTATTAAATCCAGTTATAAGCAAGAGCTAATGAAAACTGTGTCTTGAGAGGCCTAAGAAGTACTTTCTAAAAGCAGATTTAGGTTTAGGCAAACTCATTGCTGAGGTGGCTGAGCTTTTTGACATGAGGCCACACAACCACTGTACTGAAGGCAGGAGTTCACTTTTTCACTGCTCCCTGGCTGGTGCAGTGGAAGCTTTTCCACCTGCGTTGGAGACAGAGGGATTTGTACTGCCATGTTTTTGTGGTTTGGAAACTACTGGAGAAAAATTGTGACTAAAGATCTCTCAACAATGATGTAATGTAGAAATTGTATTGAACTTTGCTACAGGAGAAAGACTTAAATCTAAGGGTGAGGTCAATGGAGCAGAGAGTTCAAGAGGAAAAAGATGAGTACCAATAGCAGTGGCCAACAACAAGGGCTTCTTTTTGCCTTATACTGAGTTGAAAAATAAAGTATAGGCACAGAAGATGGCATAGCATAGGTTACCATTTCCGCTAGTACTATTCCCATCAGAGCAGTGGTTTCTGTGTTGCTGCAGGCAGTAACCCCAAGCTGATATTAAAAGCCTCTACAAACATACAAAAAGAAACAATATTTACATAATTCTGTGCTCCCTGTACTGTGATCAGCTACGTGCTGATCTGATTTTTCCATGCAAATCAAGATCTGCTGCAGTCCAATAACCGTTCTTTTACTGTCTTGTTCAAAGTATTCCACAATCTGTAGTTTCTTCCCACGAAGATCTGCTGTGATATCTATTCAGTTTTAGCATGTATACAAATCATCCATGTCTCGTATCTATATAGGCAGCTTCTATCTCATGGTGAATCTGGAGATTATGGAAGCATAGGAATGTTTCCCCACTGCTGTTCATCGCTATTTTTAGATCTCTCTGGTGTTTTAACTCTATGTTTGGACCCACATCACTCTTGAGCTTTTTAAAAAATTCCTGCAGCCTGGACAATCTTTAAAGGTTCTAACCTGTTAGATGTGGCTGACTTCCAGGAAGTTATGGCAAGGCATTGTTCAGAGCATGAAAAATGTCCTCTGAGGTGGAAATAAGCACTCCCCTGTCACTTCCCTGTAAAGAAATCATCACTCTTTCCCAGACTTTCTGAAAGCCCGTGAAAATCAGGATATTGTATCTGAACTGCTTCACTCAGAATTGGCACAGTTTGCAGATAGTTTGTGGAATCCGTGAGGCAGATGTAGCGTGGGAAGCATAAGTCAAAGGGGAGCTTAGGACACCAGGTTGAAAAGATTGTTTTCAGGTAGAGATCGGGGATAGAAATCATAAGTGAGTATCTTTGTGAATGTAGGAAAGAAATGACTGTGTTACAGCACTCCAACTTTATGATCAGGAAGGGAAGAAAAGGGTGGGGAGCTGGCGCAGCTCTACAGTCTTGCCTTTATAGCTTTGATCCTCACAGTAGTGCAGAGATGTCAACCTGCAGCCCGTGGCCCCGACTCACACTGCCAGCCCCTGCCCTGCCCCATGCTGTAATGGTGGCAGCTCTGCCCACCAGGCAGCCCAGCCCTCGTTTGCAACAACCAAACTGTCAGTGTGCCATTAACACTGTCTGGGCTGAAACCAGAGCAAGGGGAGGGTGATGCGAAGTGCTAATTCAAGTTATAGAAAATAGTTCCATACATTTTGTTACATTGGTTGAACACAGTCTTAAGAACAGTGAAAAATACACAGCTGTGCTTTCTTTCTGATAAAGGAATTTGAGAATTCAAGATTGCTGAAAAAAAAGTCAGTTTGCATTTTTTACTTCATTTTCAGCTGACATAAATATGTTACCTGCAAATTTTCAAGTAGAATGTATAGAGTTGCAATAAGATATTCAAATAAAAATGCAATCATATCATATCCCTTTACCAGATGTTTATAAGACGTCTCTTACCAGAGAAAAATACCCGAGTTCATCGCCTTATTCATGTCATTGCTTTCTGGCAGTATGCACATTTGTGAGTAATCATTGTGAAGCTCTGAAACCAGTAGTCATCTCAGTTGTGAATCAAAGCTCCTCACAATCCATTACCAAAGAGGAAGTGGAGGAGAAGAGAGAGGGAGTGACCTTATCACACTATAACTACTTGAAAGGAAGTTGTTGCAAGGTGGGCGTTGGCCACTTTTCCTAGGTAGCAGAGATAGAATGAGAGAGAGAGGCCTCAAGTTGTACCAGGGGGAGTTCAGGTTGGATATTAGGAAAACTTTCTTCTTTGAAAGATTGGTGAGATACTGAAACAGGCTGCCCAAGGAGGTGGTGGAGGTGCTCAAAAGATATGTGGATAAGGCATTGAGTGACATGATTTAATGAGCATGGTGATGATGGGGTGATGCTTGGACTATATGATCTTAGCGCTCTTTTCTAACCTTAATGATTCTATCATTCCATGTTTATCTGATTTTTTGAAGTACGGGAAGAATAACATTTTTTCAGAGGTCTCTGGCAAACATCTTGAGAGCTCACTTTGAATTGCAGCCACTGCCATTAAACCAGACTGATTTCATTAGTTTCGCAGTAACAAGGTCAAATACGTACTCTGAAGCTAACGTCTGCTGTTTTATGATGTTGGCCCACACATCAGAAGATGCTGGTGGTATGGCAGAAGTGGTTGAACCTTCCTGCTAATTATCTGTTACATGTTGTTGCATGTAACAGATGCCAGCAGAGGAGCACTCTGACAAAATGTCATCCATGGGAATATGTATGAAGCAAAAGTGTGGAAATGAATTCCTCCATGCAGAAAACATTGCACCCACTGGCATTCATCAGTGCTTGCTGAATGTTTATGGAGACCAAACTGAGGATGTGAGCATGGTGAGGCGGTGGGTGATGCATTTCAGCAATGATGACAGTGACAGTGTGTCACCTGGTGTAGGTTTTGACAAGTGCAGCATGCAGGCTCTTCTTCATTGCTGGTGAAAATGATTAGCTAATGGTGGTGACTGTGTTGAAAAATAGTATTCAGTAGCTGAAAATTTGTTCTATCAGAATTACCAAGCTTGTTTTATTTGTTGTAGTTCCCATGAAAATAAATAGGAGGCATTACTTTCAAAGTGGTCTACATATATATACAGTCCAAGAAAATTCCTTTTCACTCACTGTGGCCCAAGCAAGAGAAAAGGTTTGACACCATGCTGTAGTGACTATGATTGTAGAATCACCACGGTTCAGACTTTCTGCTGTCGTGTGGAGTCTTCTAAAAACAAGGTCTAAGAATACCTTTCCTGTAAATTCTGACACTCTAAGTCAGGTTGTACATCCAAGCGTTTAAGCCAAAATTATTTTTCAGATGCAGCACTGATGCTGTGTTTTAGCTTTAGCCATGAAGTCTGAAAGAAGATACTAAATACAGTATTTTCCTAAATATGTAGAAGAAAGACCTAGCTACAAGATTCAAATGGAGAAGAATTTAATTTTTTAAAAAAGTCTACTTTCATACTTGTTTCCATCAATGGTTTTGCATTATTTTACACTTAAAATTAAAATAATGAACTAATTATATAAATGTCACCAAACTCCTAACTTCTGTAAAGTCAATTTATCAATAATTTAAATTTTAAAATTAAATATGGATCTTCTTTATTCTTCAAATATAAACAATGCCAATCTGATTTTTCCCCCATTTTCTTACATGTTTTAACAAGACAGTTCTGCATTCCAATAAACTAGTAAAAGAATAAAAATACTGCATTAAAACACTCATTACTCCCTTGAAGTCCACAACTACATCTCCAACTATCTACATTTTAAAGAGTCAAAAGCATATATTTCCTCATATGCTGAGAAATGAAGCCTATATTTTTTTAATAGAATTAACTTTTCAGGATAGGATATATTCCTGAGGACAGGTGGGACATCAGACCTGGCCAGTTTGTACATTCTGGGTACAGCCGCACCTGTTATTTTCTAGGAAAATTTCATGGAATCTGTTTAACGCTTATACAGAATCTTCATAATTAATTACCTGAGAAGTTTTCAATAGATTTAATTATACATGCATAATGTTCGTGCAGAAACCTTTAGTTCTGCAAGGCACTTTATTTTACCATTAGTTCTCCATGCCTCAGTCAGTGCATCCATTTTTTTTCAGTCTGTTCATTTCACTGTCATTCATTCTCATTCTCGTATGCTTCTTCTAAAGGTATATTGCAAATAAAAGTAAGAAATCCTCAAAGAATTGTATATATTGAACTGGCAACTCTGCAGCAGACATATGTTTGAAATACCCTTTAGACTGAAATAGTAGGCATCTAAGTTGATATCTAGAAAGACAATATCTCCTTGTTTATGGCTCACAGACTGCCAAAGAAAATACTACATTCTCACAGTGCAGCCTAAAAAGTCTCCTAGTGCTTGCAAAAAAAAATTACAAAGACAAAGACGGTTAGAAAGTTTGACATTTGCTTGCAATGGAAATGAAAAATTACAACTATCTCCAGGGAAAAAAGAACCTGTTATGATTTCAGTTTCAAATGGACTACAATATTTGGTTAAAAATTATAAATTCATATGTTATATATATATAATATTCAGTATATTAAATATATACATACATATACATATTATATATATAATATTCAGTATTATATTATTTATGAATATATGTATATATATATTCATAATCATCCCATGAATGCAGATTGTTGACATATTTAGAAATGTTAAAATATCTCTTTTCTCATGATGTTATTAATTGCTGTTATAAATATGCTGTGATTTTGTATTAGATTTTCCTTTAAATTTCTTTTGCTAGTTTATATTATTTTATTTTTCCATCTTATTGTGAAGAGGAAGTCCTTCTGACATATGGCTTATTTTATTTATCTCTTCAGTGCCTCTTGTTTAGTGTTTTCATAGAAACTTAGAAGTGGAAAACAAGATGAGCTCTCAGCACAATTCAAGCTGGAGCCTGTTTCTCATATCTGAATAGCATCTTGGTTGTGTTTTGCTGCAATAATAAAACAGCTGCTACTCTAAACAGTATTGAATGAGACACCTTGCTTTCTTGTTCCAAGCATTTCTTCCCTTGTTTGTTGTTACAATTGAGCCACTTTATACATTGAATCAAGGCGTCAAATTGCTTTAGGATGGCAGATGAGATGCTTTGAAGGAGAAATTAAAAGGAAACACTTAAAATGTTGATCAAAGCTTTTATTTAGAATGTTTAAAAAACATGTAAAAATTTAATAAATAAAATGCGTGGGAGCTGTGATTTAGAAACTGCCAAAACCCAGAGGAGCTCGTTCCTGGAACAGTTTGGAGCATTTGAGGGCTGAGAACTGCAAAGGCCAAGCTGTGCTGAGAGCTGGGATTCATGTGGCACCCACTTTCCCAAGGAGATGGCAAGGGATTCTCTCATCTCCAATGGGAAGACATTGAAATATATTCCTACAGCCTATGAATCCTTCTGCATTTCTGTATTTATTTCATGAGAAAAGTGTGTTCCCTAATGAGCTCTCCTGGGGAGGTAGCTGTTTCATCTGTCTGCAATGTACAAGAAACTTTCTTCTCCATGCCCTTCACTATAAAGGTCACTCATAACATCCGTATGCTCATGCTATAGTTTAATGGGCTTCTCTGTGTATACCTTATTTCTGTAGATCACTGCTAAAACTGAAGTCAGCATCACTGGCTAGCCCACAGCAAGCAAGTCTGATTAAAAAAAAAGAAAGTATCCTATTTAATCCTAGTTTACAGCTTGTTTTCCTCAGAGTGAATCTACAATGTCATCGCTTTGTAATAATAAATGAGAAGATCCCTTGTGAGGCTTAGTTTGAATTTTAAGATTCCACTCAAAAAATATTTCTGATATGCAATGTAAAACATCTCCTTTACTAACCAAATGTCAATGACAAGCTTCAATACATCACTCTCAAGTTCTAAAGAGTTCAAGGGAAATTTGCTGTGCTGTTTCCTTTCAGATGTAGATCAGTTGTAGTTCTGACTTCCAGAGTTCACCTCAAGATTAGACGATTATAAATCTGGAGATCATTTTGAGTTCTTGGTGTCAACTGATATGACAGTTGTCACATAAATAATAAAAAAGCCCTTCTATTTCAGTTCCCTTACTGTTAGAATTATTTCAGTTCCCTTACTTTAGAATTTAGCATGAACCATGTATAAATACAGCTGTAGTGTTTTCCAGATCCTACAAAGCTTTATCTTTTAACATGAGAGAGTATGGATACATAGCCAAAAGTTTATACAAAATGCAGTGTTGGTTGTATCACCGTATTAGCAAATCTGTGTAGAAAAAATAAACTAGTAAACAAACAAATAAATAAATAATTCCATAAGATTCATTTTACTGATTTATTGATGCACTTATTCTCTAAAACAATACAATTTTCCTTCTCTTGTGCAAAATAACCACAGAATCATAGAATCATAAAATATCCTGAGTTGGATGGGACCCACAAGGACCATCAAGTCCAGCTCCTGGCTCCACACACGGCCACCCAAAAATAAAACCCTATAAAGAGCACTTTCTAAATGCTTCTTGAGCTCCAGCAGCTCGGTGCCATGACTGCTGCCCTGGGTAGCCCCTTCCATGCCCGCTGCTCTGGTGAAGAACTTTTCCCACTATCCAACAGGACTCTCCCCTGACACAGCTCCATGCTGCTCCCTTGGGTTCTTGCTGCCACCAGAGAGTGTAGATTAGTGCCTGCCACCCTGCTCCCCTCATGAGGAGCTGCAGCCACTGTGAGGCCTCCCCTCATCCTCTTCTTCTCAGGGCTAAGCAAACCAAGAGACCTCAGCCGCTCCATGTAACTCTTCCACTCTAGACCATTGACCATTTTTGTAGACCTCCTTTGGACATTCTCCAATGGTTTTACTTACTGTTTTACTGTGGTGAGGCCATACCAGTGCACTGCAGAATGGGACAATCCCTTCTGTCACCCACATGACTGCTGCTCCTGATGCATCTCGGGATACAGTTTCCCTTCATGGCTTTCTGGGCACACTGTTAACTCATGTTAAATGTCAGTCTGAAAAAAATTGAACAAGATAGGTATAGTAAATTGAATGAAGTGGATTCTTGCCTGTGAAAAGTTTTGCTCCTAAATTACATTAATTGTTCCAAAAGTAATGCTTCCTATTTACTTCAATGGAAAATACAACAGATGTAAACAGCACAACACTGTTGGATAGAGCAAATTCTAAGCTGCTAAATACTATTTTTCAACAAACACACCACCACTAGCTATGCATTTTTGCCTGTGATGAACAAGAGCATGCATGCCATGCTTGTAATAATCTCTAGTGGTAGAGGTATACAATGGTTGCCACTGCTGAAATGCACCACCCACTGCCTCACTATGCTCACATCCTCTGTTTCCACTGGTCTCCATAAACATTCAGTAAGCTTCAGTGAATGTCAGTGGGTGCAATTTATTTCTGCGTTGAGGATTTCAATTCCGTACCTTTTCTTTATATGCACTTCCATGTCAGACACCAGTTGTCAGATTCCCTCTCTGCTGCCATCTATCACACAGCAACAGAATGTAATGGGATATTGGTGGGAAGGCTCAACCTCTACTGCCAGTATCCATCTGTGATGTTGCTGGCCAACATAATAAAATAGAAGGCATTACTTTCAGAATAGTCCTCATATATCACAAAAGAATATCTTTCCTAAAACCCTAAGTGTTGTGACACTCTGAGGAAAGGTATAACATAATTCCCGACAGTCAGGCAGCTTTCCAAGCAGTCACGGATAACAAATCAGAGATTGACTATGACAAAAGAAAAGTTGTATGATTTGATTAAAAATTAATGAATAGAACAGGTCAGTTCCATATAGATAAAGATGCTCTTTAAAATGCCATATATGTAGGACTAAGATAAAAACTTTATATATTATGTATAATGTAGTACTTTGAAGTTCACCTTGTTTGGGAACTCCCTTTTACAAAAAAGGGACAAAACATTAAGCTATCTCATATCCTATCTAAATACTACTTTACTCCCATGTTTGAATATTTGCTTATTTTCAGCAGAAGACAGCTAGCAGAATCTTATTTCAGATTTTGTCACCTTAACATTTCATGCCAAGGTTGAGCTACTATTCTGTGCTGTACTTCCACTCAATCTACACATAAACTTACTCATTAAAGTAAGATTTTTTTTTTTTTTCTATAATGAACTGAACTTTACTCAGTAATCCTTGTTAGTTTCTCTCATTTCCAAGACTGATGTTAAAGTGGCAGCCCTGGACTTTAAAATGGTGATTCAATCTAGAATCCTAGAACAGCTGAGGCTGGCAGAGCCCTTTGGATCCCTCTGAACCAATCCCTGCTCCAGCACAGACACTAAGAGCAGGGGGCTCAGGTCCATGGTCAGGCAGCTTCTCAGTATCTCCAAGGAGGAGACCCCACAGCCTCTTTAGGCTGAGCAGAAGAAGTTCCCCTTACCCTGTCCTTGCAGGAAAGATGTTTCAGTCCCTTCATCACCTTTGTGGCACTTTTTCACTTCTGTACTGAGGAGTCCAGCACTGGACACAGCAATCCAGATGTGTGTTTACTAATGCTAATGAAAGGAGAAGGATCACCTTCCTCAACATGCTGGCCAGGATAGGACACTCAGATCCTTTTCCAGCTGCTTGCCCACACATTCCTCTGGTGTATTTACTACTCCTCTCATATTGATATCTTCAGGCTTGCCAAGGATACATGTCCCATCATGCATGGCGCATTTGTTTGTAAAGATGTTAAACTGAATTTGACCCAGTTTTGACCTCTTCTAGTTACCAGCCTTCAACTAGTTTTTTTTGTTGTTCCACTGATCACCACAAGGGTCCCTTTAACTAGCTTTCAATCAACTTGCTTCACTCTCCACTTATCCAACCAATATTTCATCAGCTTCTCTATGAGCCTGTCATTCCCTGGGCATGAAGGCGTCTTTGAAAGTAATGTCTCCTATTTTATTATTTTGGTCCATGATATAAGAAGCAGGTATTGGTGGTATGGCAGTAGAGACTGAACCTTCTCACCAACATTCTGTTAAATTTATTGGCCACTGTAGAAGAAACAAATACATAACAGAGAATGGGCCAGAAATGCATGATAAAATCACTAAAAATATGGCTATGAAAATGTTTTATCAAGAAATAATTCAAAGGTTATCATAGAAAATAGTCTGTCATGTTAGTAGATAAAAAAAAATCTAAGCAATTACAGAGAAATTACATGTTTGTAACTTCTGTTCTTCTGGCACTTAATTAAGTGTGATATTTAAAGAAAATTCATTGTAATACTTTTTAAATGAATGAAAGATTATACTTTTCTACAGAATTAATCACAAAACTTTTTGACACAGAATGCTCCTACCAGTCACCCAGGCAAATGAAAGGGAAAGGTCAGGAAAAGAAAATAGGATATTTTTATTAGAAGATTTAGTGGATTGAAAACAATTTCAAAAAGCCTAAGAAGCATTATGTCTCAATGATTATATCTATTTCTAATACTAAGCTCACTTCCACTTACTCATACGTCTATTTTTTATATTAATGTAAAGCATCTAATGCTGGCACAGTTGGAAATACATCTCATGCAATGTTGTAATGTTCACTGATAAAAACTCAGTAAACAACTGTAGTTGGTGATTTGAAACAACAATAGGAGCTTACTTTGATGCTGACTCTGAGTCAAACATTTCTGAATACAAATCCATCTGCTAGACCCATCTTAATGATGGACATGTAGTTGATGGCCAAAAGAAACTGGAAAAAACTGACACAGTAGGTTAATTGGAATATTTAGTGCACTATTCATATTTTACCATGTCTCATGTATTTTACACTGCAGTTTTATCTTTACTTAAATGAGACTGCATTGGGATGTCTTCATATATCACCCAGCACAATAATTGATCCTGATTGCCAAAATATAAACAAACTTAGTGATTACTTTAGAAGTATTTGGAGAATTGAAGCATATCTGAATAATAATATTGACTTTGTCTCATATATGTTAAAAGCAAAGTTGAACTGCATCTATTACTAATATCATGATCAGATAAAGGATTTCCCCAGGTCCCTTAGCCATATCTGCAGATCCCATTGAGAGGGCAAGATGAAAAATACCTTTAAATTATTTTTCACTGTTTAATAAAACTGTGAGCCAAGTCTGCTTTTGTATGTTTTCAGGGGATAAAAGTCTGCCAAATCTTTTTACTTAAGTAAATTGTTCTGAAATGATGGTTCTGTAAATAATCAAAGTGATGCTATATTTCTGTCAGTCACTCTGTGAAATAAATGGGGTATTTTAATTACTACGCATAATATTATTGTAACAAAAAATCCTCTCATCCCCACCCACTATGATTCCTTTGCAGACTAGTTCAAATAAAAAAGTGGGGTTTCCTACAGTACTTTATTTTAAAGTAATAAGGGATATCAATCCAATAAACCATTATGCTGTATTCCAGATGTGCAACATTTAAGACACAATGGGATTGTGTAATGAAATTAAGGGAATTTGATCAAGAAACCAGACAAACAAAAAATTCAGTGTTAATTGCTTGACAATGCACTCCTTCCTCCAAGTCATGCAAAATTCTTGTCCCCTTTCTCCTAGTCTTTCCATTAAAGGAGCCAGATAAATAAGAGGGTATCCTAGTACAGCTATCCCAGGAATGCAGTGGTGAGAAGTTTAAAAACTTTCTTGAGCAAGAAGAGAAAACTATAATAGAGTTTTGTATGTTTTTAGGGTGCATTCCACAGAGCATATAGCCACAGAGAAACCTAGGAGGAACCACTTAGTGTTTATACGCAAGAAATCATTTAAGTTTTCATCTTGTTACAAAAAATATCCTGAATCTAGTCTATGAAAATACTTCAGCTTGTTTCTCAGTTCAGTGCTGAATTTTCTTTTTATATCTGTCTTTTACCACAAATAGGACAGATGATGGTATACAGAATATAGTTTCCTGAGTTTTTATTTTTGACCATAACTAAATTGAGAAATGGAGTTTAATCTTCACAGAAAAAACATATTTCCGTTGAGTGGTTATAAAAATGGCCAGTATGCCACAGGGGCAAAATTTCATTCAAGCACATTGGGCCATTAACTTTTTTGAAGTCATTTGAGCTAACAGTGTAGGTGAGGTGACTTGGGTTTGGTGACTTTATTACCTCAGCATTACTGTCAATTATTACTTCGAAGAAGAGAAGGAACATAGCTTTTTCAAACTCCCAGAAGTAGAAACAAAGCCATTATTTATTGTAGGAGACACTAATGGCCTTTCATGGGCCATTTAATCTTTTTTATGGAAAGATAACATTAAAGTCAAACAAGACTTAAACATAAAGCCATTCCTTATGACAATACAAAATGATTGTTAATTGTTGAAGATGCAGTCTGATATCATACATAGTAATAAAAAAAAAAAGTGATGTATCTGTGAATAAAACCATGATTGCTATGAAGTTATTTCTCATTTTTAATGGCAGAAATTTGGTTGCTTATTCAAATGTATGGCAAGCTAAATATAATATACATTTATGAGGTGAAAAGAAGTCTCATTCCTGGATGAAGACTTGTATCTGTGTGTCGAGTAACTAGCAAGTTTTTTTTCAGTAATTGTGAGGTTTTACTTAGATCTATATGCAACTGCATGCCGTATTTTTGGAAGAAATAGATCAGCTAGAATGAATTAAAAAGAGAATGAAATGAAGGTTTGAAAGCACAAATTTCTACGAAACATTGAAAGAGTTAGGTTTGTTTCATCTAAGAAACAACTGACTATTGAGGAAGAGACACATGAGTATCTGTCATGGTTTTACGTTTTTTGGTTTTCAGTATTCCACATCAACACATCATGTAGTGCACTGGAACTAAAGTGTTGATGCTCCAGCTCCATGTACCTAACCCTGCACATGACGGAAGTCACGGGATCTGACCCTTCCGGGAGGGGGGGGAAGGGGGGGGGGGGGCGCGCTCTTACTGCCGGGGGGGGGGTGTGGGGGGGTGCTTTCTTGGCCGTTCCAAGTTTTTCAGGTTTGACTTGGTCTCGGGATCTCTCTCTCCTATCTTATTTGACTTATTAGTCTCAATTTCAATTAGATCTTACTATATTGTGTTATTTTGCATTTCCAATATCATAGTTAGTAAAATAAGTTTTCCTCCATAGATTGTTGCCGCTGTTTGTTTCCCCCCCCCCCCCCCC